>CM076583.1:433364198-433786616 GCA_034641835.2 Pinus albicaulis
AAGAAAAAACAAGAAAAGCAAGAGAAGGCAAACAGAGAAAAGTGGATTTCCATCAATGCCAAAGGGGGAGACTGTTGGAAATATTGTCATTAATGGCAAAGGAGGCAACAAAGATAGAGACAGGCAAAGAAAGCAGCATAGTAGCAAGATGTAGAGAGGGTCGAGCAGCAGAGACAGGGTCATTTAAAGAAGAGGCATCAAAAGGAGAATGAAGGAAGCAAGGAGCAGCATTAGACAAGAAGAAGAGAAAGAAACAGAGAGACAACAGAAGCAGCAAAGAAACCAGCAATAGAGCGAGGCAGCAGAGAGGTAGCAGAGGAAGCAAATGTCGAACAAGATTGAATATGTTGTGCGTTAATTGTAATATCGATCAGTCAGGGGTAAGCGGAATCATATAAGGTAACAGTGGAAGTGGTGTCTATTAATTAAACTATGTTGAGGAATTGCACAGTGAAGGCAATGGAGGCAGCAAAGACAGAGACAGGTCGAGCAGCAGAAGCAGGTAAGGCAAAGGCACAGGGAAGAACCGTTATCGAAAGACAGGAACAGTTGAATACAGAGACACAGCTGTTATTGCAAAGACACAGCCGTTATTCCGAGAATCACTACCCAGCCGGGCGTTATATATAACATAAACACAAATTTCGGGAATCGCTACCCACGCAGGAGTATATGTGCAGCGCATCATATAATCAAAGGTCCAAAGCATATTTATGAAGTTATACAGAGCACATAATACAAAGTTTTATAAGGTGGGACCCGCAATATCGCAACTTCGCAACATTGCGCCATCGCACCATTGCAGTATCGCAACATTACGCCATCGCACCATCGCAATATCGCAACTTCGCAACATTGCGCCATTGCACCATCGCAATATCGCAACTTCGCAACATTGCGCCATCGCACCATCACAATATCGCAACTTCGCAACATTGCGCCATCGCACCATCGCAATATCGCAACTTCGCAACATTGCGCCATCGCACCATCGCAATATCGCAACTTCGCAACATTGCGCCATCGCACTATCGCAATATCGCAACCATCGCATTATCGCAACCATCGCAATATCGCAATATCGCAACCATCACAATATCGTAGTTGGTTGAAACTGCACAGCAACTATCACAAATTAGAAATTTGCGATTGCGATCAATCGCATTTGAAAACATGTCAAGTGGGCCCGAAAGGAGTTCTATATGTTTTAAAACAGGCTTTATTGTATGCGCCGAGAGTATGTTAAGGTGTATTAAAAGGGCAGATTTTATGATTAAATCATCTTATAATTAAGCCAAGAGACAAAGTTGGGTTATATATATATATATTAAAAGGTGCTGTCATATATATATATAACGCTGTTGCGATAAGCTGTATGGTCTGTAGACCCACGGGCCTCAGCTTAAGGGGAGGGCGATTATTAATGTAATACAATTGTGATATATGTATGTTCCGGCCTGCGGAATGTTCCACATCAACAAGACACTTGCTACAAGTCAGCAGTCACGTATTTTTCTAAAAGGCACTGATATAAAAGCACTGTTACATATATACAACAATTACACCACAGTAGAGGACAAAATAGAATACAGAGCAGAAAAGAGTTAAAACACAATCACAGAAAAATACAAAACATAGTCAAAGAAAAGACAAATGTGCAGCTAGCCAAGAGGGTGAATGAGTGAGCTGGAATTCACTTTTTAATTCAAATGTAAATATTTTAATTGTTTTTTATTGTTTGTGATGCATTGGAAAGTCTCCGAGAGAGAACAAATTCCCACTGTAATGTTAAATTGATACCTACAGTTATATTTTCTGAGTAAGCAGATAAAGAAATGAGGAGGCAGAAGACCAAGGGGTATGACCATTCATTTCGAATTCCTAGAGGAAAACAAACAGTCATCAAGAAATTATATAAATAATATCATTTTGATATGCAAAAGGAGGGTAAGAAGAGAGAGAGAAAGAGAGAGAGCAGATATAGAGAATGCAGAATATCTAAGAATAAAACAGAGAAGATTAAGAGAAGAAGAGAAGATATAGAACAGAGCTGATATCTGGAGTAAATCAGCAAACATTCAGCTTAATAGCTGTCAGTTGTAGCTGACAAAGGTTGAAGCCTCCTGTAGGTTGGTGCCTACAGAAAATTGAAGGGAGTTGGTGCTTCCTTGCAAGTTGTAGCTTGCAGAATTGAGGTTGGAGCCTCCTGTAGGTTGGTGCCTACAGAAAAATAGTGGTGAGAGGGAGTAGGAGCTTGCCTTTGCATCACAACTATAATAAGATGTGGTTTTCTCCCGTTATGGGTTTCCACTTATATCTGGTGTCTTTGTGCATGATAGTTATGTATTGAATCTGATATGTATCATCTGCTTAATACCTGCAACTCTCATATTAAGTCTACTGCTATATTAAACTAATACTTGCTGCTTGCATTCTAAGATTACTTGCACATTAAATTGGATATGAAATGAAGGTGTAATTAGCTTAATGAAAAGTTTTAAAAGATCAGGAATGCATTAAATTGATTCACCCCCCCCCTCAGTTTAATTAAAGGTTCAACAAATTTTCCCTCATATTTGAAGAGGGAGACCTTCAACCTAAAAGAAGGGAATTCTACAACCTGTGATGGTTTAAGGATGACCACCAACACTGGAATGCTTAATGCATTTCCTGGAACTCAACCAAAACTGGCAAGAAGCTAAAGTCTTCAGCTAGAGGAAGTGTTCTAAAAGAGGAAGAATATCAAGCTCACATAGATGGTTTAAGGCTGTCCATCAACCAAAGGCATGCTCATGGGCATCCATTTCTCTGGCTACAACTCTGAATCTGGAATGACGAATTGCGGCTCAGGCTCGCTTGAACTGCTATGTCTCTGGCTACAACTCTGAATATGGAATGAGAGATTATTGCTCAGGCTCGCTTGATGTGGCTTTGAAGCTTGTAGGTGACCACCATTTTCCCCCCTGTCAGGTACAAGGTGAGAGGATGACGAAAAATCAACTACAATATTGTTCAATATTCGAGAACAAGTTCTTACATGCCACTTAAACATCTTCTTGGCTGTCAATTCCCATTACCAAGAAGTAATCCACCCAAGATGAATCTTTGTTCTTGCAGGAGGCTTGTTTCTGAAGCATCTGTGTGAAGAATAGGTGTGTCGACCATAGTCCTTGCATGGATGAAGATCAAAACAATGATCTTTCATATGGCCAACTCGATCACAGTGTTGGAATTTCACAATTTGTTGTTGTTGTTGTGGAAGTGGAGCAAGATCTGGAACAACTGTAGGTGAACTGTCATAAAGAAATCCGGCACTCTGAAATTTGATGGGCTTGGAGTAGTCTGGAATATGAAAGGACAACTCCTTGTCATATCCAAGACCAGTTCTGTGCTTGTTATGGACAAGCTCTTCCCAAGGTCTAATGATGGAATTGGGAAGTGCAGACTGAGCTGCTGCATCTGCATGCAAATCTGGTCTTGTACAAGGAACTAAATGTGAATCGACTGCAACTTTATATTCTTGCTTTTGATGGGAGTCCTTCTCAATTTTGTGAACAAAAATAGGTTTAGAATGATGACTCTTTTGCTAAAGGTCATCTTGCTGAAGTTGAGACTCCAATTGCAAAAACTCAATCTTGTCTTGTGCATCTTGCAAGTAAGTTTGAATATTAAAAAGAGTGTTCTTGTTCATTTTTACCATATCATGAATAGTGGAATGAATGAGGTTATGCAACAACTCTAATGCATCATTGATTTTAGCCATTTTTCTCAACAACTCAGGCTCAAGAAATAAAGGGTGTTGGCTTCAACCGATAATGCACCCATTTAAAATTTGATTCAACTTACTTTCAAAAAAATACAAATGAATTCAAGGACCCTTTTTTTTTTGAACTTCCAATTATGGAATTCCCAAAGAACAAACTCTGCTACTCAATTTATGGAGGACCTCAAGGTATAGACTTGGTCTTCTGACCAACAAGAAAAAATGACTCACATCATAGAAGTATTCAACAATTTCTCAACTAGATCCTACCTCGAGAATTTGTGGGAACTCAACAATTTTCCTATTGCACTCACAATAAAGACGAAGGAAAATTCCAAAAACTATAATTAAGTTTTATGATGCCACCAATTTTCAACATTTGCCTTCACATTGTCAATATCTTTCAGAGAGTCACCCTTCTATACATGCCACACATCTTCGTCACATTTTCATAATAGAGAAACATACAACAAAAAATTCACTCTTCACTATATAGAAAATCCATATATCCATCAAGGGCCTTCCTAGGTACAAGGTGAGATATATCCATATATTTCACCCTTATATACTTTTTTTTTAAAATTTGAGGGAAAAATAGAGGTATTATTTGGGGGAGGTGTTTACTGGGGTAGGTGATTACTAGGGGAGGTGAAATTGTAAAAAAAAATTGGTATTATGAAAAATTGGTATTTTGGCAGAATGAAAAAAAATCACAGAGAATCTGCGTGGGCGGGCTGTTGATGAGGGGCGAGTGTGAACAAGGAGTGCACGTGAGGGGTGAGCTGCACGAGGGGTGGGGCTCGTGAGAGGGAAGGTTGAGTGGTGAAGGGAGGGGGAGGAGCATGGAGTGAGGTGAGGGGAGGGTTGGCATGGGGAGAGATGGAAGGGGCTGGTAGAGGGGTCGGGGGCGAGAAGGAGCAGAGTGTGGGTTGAGCATGGAGTGTACAGGGGGTGGGGATGGGGAGGGGAGGATAGATTTTTGAGGGCCACCATGAGAGGGGAGGGTTGGGGTGTGAGAAGTGAGAGAGGGTGCAGAGGGGTGAGGGATTGTGAGAGCGGGTGAGGGAATGGAGCGGGGTGGGGAGGGTGGGTTGAGTGTTTGAGAGGTGAGGGCCGAGGGCCGTGGGAAGGACGAGGGGAGGGAGGTGATGGGGATGGGTGAGGGATGACGAGGAGGTGCAGTGAGAGCTGGTGAGGGAGGGTGAGGGGGATCCGTGAGCTGGTGAGGGAAGCAGTGAGGAGAGGGTCGTCAGGCCAAGTGGGGAGCGAGGGTAGGGGAGAGGGTCGTGAGGGCCGTGGGGAGAGGGATGTGAGGAGAGGGTCGTGAGGGCCGAGTGGGGAGCGAGGGTAGGGGAGAGGGTCGTGGGAGCATAGAGCGACTATGAGGGGAGGGCTATGAGGATGAGAGGAACTGTAATTTGGAATTCACACAGAAATTTGTACAGAACAGTAAATTGTAATTTTCACAGAAATTACAGTAAATTCAATTGTGCTCAGTAAATTGTATGGTAAATTTAATTGTGCTCAGAATTTGAGTAGAAATTGCACATTAGCAGAAATTGCATAGTGGTGTGCAAAAAACAGTAGGCAAAATGTGTAGAAAAAATTGCAGAATTTGCAGTAAAAACTCATAGTTTTCTAGAATTGAAGAATGGCAGGAGCAGTGAAACAAAATTTTAGGAGAAGTAAAAAAAACTGAATGTAGCAGGGAGCAGTGAGAAAACCTACAGACTTTAAAATGCACAGACTTTCAAATGGCATTACACAACACTGCTCTTCGCAAAATAATTTCTGAATGCTGCAAAAATGATTTCTGAATGTTGCAAAGGATTTCTGAATGCTGAAAAAATGCACAGGATTTTTTTTTAATGCAACAAAGTAATTTTTGAATGCTGCAAAAATAATTTCTGAATGCTGCAAAATGATTTCTAAATGCTGCAAAAATGCACAGGATTTTTGCAGGTTTACATAGGCCACAAAAAATAACTGGCTCACACAAGAGGAGCTAGTTATGAATGTATCAGCTCTGATACCATGTTAAACACACATATGGTGTATGAGAAGATAAAACACAGAAATAGGAAAGATAGGCATTTGTTGCTCATATTATTCACCATAGATGTACATTTATAATACAATGGTGTGACTCTTGGATTCATCTTCCAAGGTCACTTGGACTCCTTTGTGACTCTTCGCCTTCCACACCTACCCATAGAGGATTAGGTTTTCAACAGTAATTAATGGTTTCTAAAAGCCTAGCTAGGGTTTTGGTCCTCCTTTGCAAGTTAAATACTACATGGAGGCCTCATTATGTTGTTGGTTGATTGTTGAGTTGAGCACAGACTCTGAGTTTTAATGAAGTTTGGCTTTGTAGCCTTGTAAACCTCTTGGACTGAATATCAATGGAACTAGCACATTCCTAGGATTCATGAGCTTTGTTAGATGGTGATTTTATTCTACTCTTGTCAATGTTTTCCTTTGTTTACATTATTTTCATGGTTTCTCTGATAATAGGATAGAAATTTTAGAGTTGGATACGTTATCTTGGAACCCCACTTCTGTCTGCCTCCTTTTATCTCTATGTTTTATTCTTTGAAGTTTAATTAAAGAATCCTTAAATGCTCTTTAGTTTTGCTGAAATATTATCTTAAAATTTCTCTTTTTCTGAAAGTAATATTTAGAGAATTCTTAACTACTCTCTAGGATTACTTGATTGTTGTTTTGAGGTTTGTATAGTGAAGTCTAGTTGAATAATTCTTAACTGCCCTTCAGTTTTACTATGCTATCATCCTGAAAGCCTTTCTTGTTCTAGTATGTTGAAGGATCCTTAATTTCCCTTTAAACCTACTGCATTCACAATTTCATGTTCATTTCACACTCACTAAACCTATTTATATCCATTTTTCTTTGTTAACTTACCCTCTGAAACACCCTTGACCTATTGTTGTACTTTTCAAGACCTTTTGCAGACTCCATAGCCCAATCGAATGAATCTCTCTCACTCTATCTATTCTACTTGACAACCTACCCAACCAACCAAACAAAAAAACAAACCCTAATCATTATAACTAACCTAAAATCAAAACCCTAAAATCAATTAAGTTTACATCTTTTACAAAAATATAGAGAGAGCCCTCTTTGAGTCCAGGAAGGCTAGGTCCTAGGGCTCCAAAGTTGGTTTGATGTTACCCTTATACATTTGGTCTTTCCAATCTAACAAATTACAGGGACCTAACACAATGAAAACTCGCTTTGAATTCCTCAACAAACCCCACCCCATAAATCCAACTTAGCTTCAGTGCTTTGCAATGTGTGTGTATCCTCCAACTAACCCCAAGCCCTTCCTTTCTACTTTTCTCGTTGGAAAAAAAACATATGTTATCTAATATCTAATCAACAGCTGATATTAAAAGAATGCTTGATCCACGTCACTTAGTACATTTCATCACATGTGTAAATTAATTCACTTTAATTTTTTAATTTTCCTAAGTTAGACTTAGGGTCCCCATTAAAAAATTTAATTATTTGAATAACTATTACGCTAGATGAAATTTCTCCAAACGCTTTCTGGGACTTGGAGATATCGTGTGTCTTAGCCCTTCCACAAATTTTTAGAGCTAGAGCATGCCCGATGCTACCCCAAAATATCAACACTCCCTCTTAGCGAGGAGTGTGCTCTGGAAATACTTCCACACTAAAGCATCACCTGATCTTGGCATCGATCTCTGCATTGTTGATTCTTGTCATGTTTCCCTCCATCCACTGTGTTTTTTCTCCCTCTACTGCCTCCCATGTCACTGCCACTGACACTAATACATCTGTACTGAAGCTCCCTCTCAAATTGCTGCATCATGTTCCCCATAGCACTACCACTGTTAACTGCTGCACTGCAACTCAGTTGTTGAGAAGTAAGAAACTAAAGGAAAATCACCCAATCATTGACAGGCACATTAGTTGGATTTCATCTCATCATTAAAGAATCCTCTACTGCTGCTTTGTGCGGTCTCTCTGAAGCTCTGCATTGTCTGCTGCTCTGCACTACGTAAGCACTGCCTCTACATTGTTGAAATCCCATCAACCTCTATGCTGCTGCTTCCATGATGTTGCTACCTCTCCTCAGCACTACTCTAATAATTAGTATCCCAGATCTGCCTTTGCTTCTATATGATCTTCTGCACCCACTACTACAATCATCATGTTATTGTCTTAAGGCTCCTGTAGCACGTATGTGATCTAAGAGTTTGGGCACCTCAAGGATCCCTCCACCCATTTGTAGCTGCTCTATATAGTTCCTTGCTTCATGAGCACTCATGTTTATGTCATTGTCACTACCATGATCCCCTTTGGCTGCTACTACCTTGGAATCTAAATATTCCTTGTCCTTCCTCTTAGGACAAGAGCTAGCAAAGTGTCCAAGTTCGCCACATTTAAAGAACCAGACCTTTGTTAGGTCCTTATTCTTCTTCCCTTGCTGCCTCTGTCACTTAGATGTAAGGGTTTCATCCTACTCCTCTTTGTTTACTTTGAATCCATGGCCAATGCTTTGCTTCTTGGTTATTCTCCTCATTTCCTCCTGATGGAGGATTTCCCACATGTTCATCGAGGATGGTAACGTTGCTCTGCCCAAGATGCTTTGGAAAAACATTTCTCATTCATCAGTGAAAACATTCAAGGAATTCCTCACCATGAGCCCTTCATCTAGATTTGACCCCATGGCAATCAGTTGGTCCCGAATATTCTGAAGACTAAATAGGAAGAGATCGATTTCCTCACCTTTTTGCATCTGGAACAACCACATCTAATTCTCTAGAAGAATATTCCCATGGACAGAGCTTACCTGATACATCGTGTTCATTGTTGTCCACTTCTCATTTTTCATGTTCTCTCGTTAATATGTGGGACCACATGATCCTTTACTCCATCCATGATCAAGCGCTCTTCACGTGCTTGATTATCTCTGAATTTCTTCAGGGGATCTGCATCGATAGGCATAAATAGGACATTTTCTGCATGGTTCTTGATGTCATACTCATCCAGGACTGTTAGGATCCTAGCCCTCCAAATAAAAATTTTGGACACGCCATCCAACCCATCCTGATGTCTCAGTCCATGAGAAACCATCTCTGCTCAATCTGTCGAATCACAGACGCTTGTCCCTTCCACTACTGCTACATTCAGTAAAGAAAAAGATATGGGTTTCTTGGAAAAAATAACCCTCTAGAGAAGTTTCTCCCTCTAACAAATGATTTCCCTCCTAGAAATCCTTCACCAATTCTAATGAATCAGTCCTCTATGATCACTCCTCTTGATCACACTCAAATCCCTTGGATAGAGAATCTATTGAGCAATTTTTCTCCTCCTACTTTTTTCACCTTTTCTAGGCATTGTTTTGCACCGAAAAAACCTATGCCACACCAGAAACTTCTCAAGATCAGAAACTGCACCTCCAGACTTTGGAAAACTACACAACAATTTTCCTCTCAGACTATGTTACTCTCTTGGTGATGTGTCAGCCTCTACGTCAGTAGACTGGCTTACCGTCCTCCTCCTAGTGTTGCGCCAACCTCTACATGAGCATACTCGCTCTGTGTCACCTTTCTAGAGTTACGTCAGCCTATGCGTGAGCAGACTAACTCTGTGTCACCCTTTCAGGGTCTGCATCCATCCTGGTGCTGTGATGCCTTCTTTTGGATCTCTGCTGCTTCAACTGCCCTTCTAGCAGCAAGCATATTTAGCTGCTTTGCTGCTGGATTAGCTTGAACTACAATGCTCTAATACCATGTGAAAGTTTCAAAATAGAAACCCTATTGTAATGTCTTGATCTACTTTGCCTACTTGTTGTATTAATTAACAAGTTATTAATCTGAATTATTCAGAGAAACACTAAATAAAATAAAAATTGTAGCCTACACATATAGAGATCATTTACTGAAAAATGCGCACATGTGACGAAATCACACATATATTTTTCGGACAAATGTCCCTAGAAAAACCCAATGCCGGAACAATGATGCAAAATCTCTAGAGGGTTTTAGTATTATTATGCAGAATCTAACTACAATAAATTTTCCACCAGTAATGGTCTACCCTAAAGAGAAAATATACGACATATGTACCTTTCACTCAGAGATAGAAAATACGGTTGACCCAACCCTCTATGGGAAATTACGAATTTGAGCCCTTTCTAGCTCACTGGAACCCTCAACGCAATATAATCCAGGCTCTGTGTCATCCCTCTGGCCCAGTGCAGCCTCTATGTAGCGCAAGTTGCCCTTGCATCACTATGGAAGGCTCTACGTTGCTTCTCTGTCAACCAGACGACTCTGTGTCACCTTCTGTGTGACCTCTATGTCAGTGTGGATGGATTGTATCCCTCCTGCTGGCCTTTGTGTTGTCCTGGTACAATGCTACCTCTCTAATGCTATATTCGCAGCCTCGGATCAGATAATCCCTTGCCGATATCTGCCCCTCACTGCACTACAAACTTGCTTTGAATTCTTCAACAAACCTCGCCCCAAAAATTCGACTTAGCTTCAGTTCTGCAATGTGTGTGTATCCTCCAACTAACTCCAAGCCCTTCCTTTATACTTTTCTCGTTGGAAAACCAACGGTTGTGATATAATCTCTAATCAATGGTTGAGATTAAAATAATTCTTGATCCACGTCACTTAGAACATTTCATCACATGCGTAAGTTAATTCACTTTAATTTTTTAATTTCCCTAAGTTAGAGTTAGGGTCCCCATTAAAAAAATTAATTATTTGAATAACTATTACGCCAGATGAAATTTCTCGAAACACTTTCTGGGTGTTGGAGATCTTGTGTGTCTTATCCCCTCCACAAAGTTTCAGAGCTAGAGCACACTCGATGCTACCCCAAAATCTCAACATCAACACCTTGTTTTCGTGAGGACGACATCTCTTAGACAATCATGACCATCGGTGAGGATGAAATCTCTTGGACACCCCAAATTATTGGTATATTTTCAGAGCTTGCGTTGTCGAGGGAAAGTGGATGCTCAAAAGTTACTTGAAACACACTTCAATGCAAAGTCACAACTTCTTTATACTCTACAGATAGTAGATGGAATTGTGAATCCTTTTAACCGATCTGTCGATGAACATATACATCAGTTCCATAAATTGATTTTGAACTACAAAGTGCCATATGTGTTGATCGTGTTTGAGCATGGCAATCTACATCAAGGAGTAGATGATCAAACAAGGCATGGTTTCTATTCAAGAAAGATGCAAATGTGGTCATTAAAGATAAGGCATTTGATTCAAAGGATGAGGTTATGCCTTAGGAATATGAGAGTATCATTATTTGCCTTGATTCAGAGAAGTCTAAGATGGAGATCATTTACATGATCAAAGTTATTGGAGTGTAAAATTTTCAACCCCTCACCATGGATATGTTATATTTTCTAGCATTAGAAAACACTACATAGTAAGTACTGATTGGATAGTGTGAATATATAGTAGTTCATGGATAGCATGAATGATGATGTGCATTAAAGGTGCTCTTCACATATAGCATTGAAGGCTATACTTTAAATCATGTCTTTTGTTGGTATAATATTGTTATTGAATTGCGTTGATGGTTGAGAGTTGCGTTAGTTATACATGCTCTCTGGAATGATGGGTCTCTAGTGTTTACCATGGAGATATATTATAATTTTTCTACAATGATTTTGATTAATTAGGGTCAATATTCACCTCAACTCATACTAAAATAAGCTTCTAGAATTGATAGTGTTGCATCTATAGGACTTTATTTCTTGCTGAGACAATGGCTAAAATTACTGAGTTATTAAAATTTTTATATACTCACACACTCTCTATTTTTATGAATCTGAAGACAGTTAAAATCAACAAGACCACTCTTGTTGACATTCAAGCATGTCTACAATATGCTCAAGAAAAGATTGAGTTTCTATAACTTGAATCTCAATTCCGTCAAGAAGAGATACAAAGAATATACATCATTTTGAACATGTTTCTTTTCAGAACATTGAGACAAACTCCCATAAGAAAAAATTCAACAATTTTGAAGTTCATTTAGATTCAATGTCCAATGAAGGAGCATAGTTGCATGTAGATGCAGAAATTTAGCATACACTTCCCAAGCCCATCATCAGACCTTGGGAAGAGATTCTCAGCAACAAGCATAGAACAGGTCTTGGATATGACAAGGAGGTGTCCTTTCATATTCCAGACTATTCTAAACCCATTCAGTGTGCAGGGTTTCTTCATAGTATTTAATCTTCACTTGTTTCAACTCTTGTTCCTCTTCCAAATCAGCCATAGACTGTGAAATGCCAACATTGTTACTGAGTTGGCCATGTGAGAGATCATTTCTTTTATCTTCACCCGTGCAATAATTGTGGTCAACACACTCATTCTTAAAAAAAATGCTTCAAAAGAACAAATATTCATCTTAAATAGATCGCTTCTTGGCAATGGGCTTCAGAAACCAAGACGATATTTCAGTCATATGTCAGAACTTGTTCTAGAGTATTGAACTTTCTTGTATTTGAGTTTTCACCATCATCTCACTATATATCTGACAGGGGGAGAAGTGATGGTCATATACAATATTTAAAACCACATAAAGCGAACTTGAGCAACAACCTGCCATACCAGATTCATATTTGTAGCCATATAAGTTCAAGTGAGCTTGAGCCACAACCTGCCATACCAGATTCATAGTTGTAGCATAAGCATGCCTTCAGTTGGTGGTCAGCCTTAAACCATCTATGTGAGGTTGATACCTCTTAAAAGAAATGGGGACGTGTCCTCTAGCAGAAGACTTCAACTTAATTCCATTTTTAGAAGAGTTCCAGGAATTGCATCAAGCATTCCCGAGTTGGTGGTCATCATTAAACCACCGTAGGTTGAGACCTCCCTTTGAGTTTTAGGTTTTCCCTTTTTACATAGGTTGCAGACATCCCTTTTCCAGGTTGACGTTCTCCCTCTTCAAATCAGTAGGAGCACTTCCTCTAGCAGAAGACTTCAACTTCATACCATATTTGGAAGAGTTATGGGAACTGCATTAATAACTCCAGTGTTGTTGGTCATCCTTAAACTGCCTCCTTATGCCAACATTTCAGAGAGCACATTCAGCCTAGTGCTACCATGTATTTTTTCACATGTGTGTGACATCTCTCTTCTTGGACTCATACACACCCCTTCAAATTAAGGGAGGAATGTTGGACACCTAATCCACTAACCCTTTAAGGTGTGGGAGTTGGACAGTCAAAGGTGTTATGACCTAAATCTACCTCAGGCTGAGGAAGGCAGAGTCTAGGGTAACATCAAACCACGCTTAACCTGGTAGCTAGCCCTACCAGATCGGGAGAGGGCTCTCTCCTGGTCAATCTCAGCAAAAAATGATCAGTGAAACTTGAGATGACTTGAATAAACGCTGATTTTAGGCTAGGTATATATGTAAAATAGTTTGATTTGATTTTGAGGGTGTTTTTTGGATCAAAGGGAAGGGCATATTTTGGGTCTGGGGAATGAGGCCTAGTTTTGTAGAGATCTGAATGGGGCAAGGTAGGCAATTGTTTTGACACTTCAATTTTGAATGAAATGGATAGCTCAGACCGGTGAGGAGTTGGAGAGGGCAAGAAAATTTCAGGAATCCTCTTCAAATAGTTGAAAACATAGAAAATTAAACAAGCCCTAGGTAGAGCACTGCAAATTTTAATGAATTCCACCTTCATCCTTGTTTGTTTAACTTAAGAAGAAATAAGAGGGAAAATGATACACATAAAACACCAGTAAAATTACATTAACAGAGAGAAACACATCATCAAAACAAAGAGCCACATGAATCCCAAGGAGTGCTGCAAATCCTGGTCTATTCCTTTGCCAAACTGTAGAGATGAATGTACAATGATGCTCAAAGCAATCCCAAGTGTCCAACCATGCTAATGACTGAAAAACTACAAGATATAGACAAAACTAACTCATCCCCAACCTCTAGGGGTTGAGCTCACAAGTTTAGGAGCTATTTCAACAATATCTAAACTGAGAACTGGAAAATAGGCAGTGGAACAGCTTGCCTCTATAAGATAGGAAACTGATTCATTCAGTTGCAATTCACCTTTTGATGGATGAATCTACCTCCATGAGTAAAAATTTAACAAAATTACATCAATATCCATTAAATTACATCAAATTACATCATGATTTTAACATTTGGAAGTAAGAAAGTCAAAATTTCAAAAAATAAGCGAAAAACAGAGTTACTGAGTCCAAAATGAGAAAAAATCCCCAATGCGTCGTGCCTGATTTCTCTATGCATCGCGCTAGTTTGGAGCTGATTTCGGAGGCCTTCCCGATGTCCAAATTTGCTCCAAGTACACTTTTTGGAAAGGTCCTCCTGCCTACTTTCCAACACAAGTGTAATTTATGAATTTGGATTCCATTTGCCCCTCCAAAAATGAGTTCTCCCAACACTGCTTCCTGTGTGTCCAAGAAGGGGCAGAACGGTCATTTTTAAGGTGTTTTTGACCCTTCTGGAAGCCCAAAACCTGTCAAAATATCTTGGAAATAAGTAGGCATGCATAATTTTCCATGAAAAATCCAAAAATTTAAAGTTTTATTAAAGAGGAGCCTCCCATCAAAAGCGCGCGCCAAGTGGCGCGGCGCATAGAGCTGAAAATTCTGTTTTTTAAGGTAAAATTTCTAAAATTCATCTCAATGTGTAGCGCCTTTTTGTAGGAAACTTCTAGAGGCCTTCTCGGTGTCCAAATTGGGCGTGGGATAGCTTGTTGGAAATATTATTGATTCTACTTTCCAACCCAACTTGAATTTTTCAATTTGGAGTTCATTTCCCTTGTCAAAAATCAAATCTCCCAAGACTGGTCAAAATGTGCAAAATAAGGCTGCCTCAAGGTAGAGTGCTATTGCAGTCAACTTTTGAAGGTCTTCCTCAACTCAAAATTGAGCTCATGATAGCTCATTGGAAATATAGTTGTGTCTAGTTATCATTTGACTCATCAAGCAAGTCATTTGGCCAACCAAGCTAGGAGAGAGCTTGATTTTCCCAAGGTCACTTCAGAGGTGCATCAATTCTCCTGAGGCAACTGTATTTTTAACATTTCTCTAAAACCATAACACCTATGTAAAAAGTGAATGAGGTTTTTCTTCCCTGGCCTATTGTGGACAAAAACCTCTCTCAGTTGTCCCAAATTCATATTTTCTTTCTCAGAAACATCATTGGAGTAAAATATATCCCGATGTGTGGAGCAAGAGATTTGTCGAAATGAAGTGAAATGAAGGGGAAAAGGGGCTTCTAAATTCTTGAGAAAAATTTTGGAAGTAGGGACGGATGTTAGGAAGTAGGGGAAAGTGGAATTTCAATGATTGAGTAAGGGGAAGAGGTCCAAAAGGGCAAAACACAGGCCTAGCCTAGAAAATTGTCAAGTTGTAGCAAGAAACTAGGGTTTGTGCGAAAATGAGGAATTTGGGGGATCTCAGTGATGGGAAGTGTTTAATAAGGTACATTAAGGATAGGGGAAGGTGTATGAACATTAGGATACAAGTTTTGCTGATGATTTGACCATCCAAGAAAAATTACCTTCAAAACCCTAGGAGAGGGAAATGAACTTTACCAAGGCACAACTGAAGCATGAACAAGGTGTAAAATGACCCAGTGGAACTTGACATGATGATGAAAACCCTCTAAATTATGGTACACTCAGCTGAATGGTGACATGTACCAACATTTGGACAACTTTGAAAGGAGTGAAAACAAACCCTAGACCTAATACCTAGTGACCAAATTTTACTTGAAGACTCACTGAAATGAGAAAATTTGACCTTGACACCTTAAAATCACTTTGTAAGAGCATGTTTGATCACTGGAGGAAGGCTGCAAAGACTGACACTAACAAAAGGGACCTTGGAATATGGAATCCAATGGTCACTCGAATGAAATATAAAATGTGTATCATGTGAATAATATAAGCATCTCATGCTTATATTTCATATTTTGTCTTCTCCATGTGTGTGTCTAACACTTATTGCAACCTTTGCACAATATAATGTCATGTTAATAACTACCTCACATATTTTATGCCATAATTTATGGATATAGTTGGAATATTTGAGCATAAATAACATATTTACCATAAATTACTTCCCACCATAATTTAAGCAAGAATTTCCATAAAAAATGGATGTCATGTTAATAACTACCTCACACATTTTATGCCATAATTTATGGATATAGTTGGAATATTTGAGCATAAATAACATATTTACCATAAATTACTTCCCACCATAATTTAAGCAAGAATTTCCATAAAAAATGGATAGGAAGAAGATGTAAATAAATACACATACCAAGGGTTACTTCCCACCATTATTATGGTACTCTATTTATAAATTTTGCAGGGTTTTCCTTCGTATTATCTTTTCTAGAATATGGTGGGGATTTGTTGGAATCACAAGTTTGAGTTGTGAACTCTCCAAAATCTGAGTGTCCTAGATGTTTTTAGGATGTTGAATCCATAATAAAAACATGTTTTAAACAAAAAATTAAAATTTGACCGAATTTTGATGAAAAACTCCAAAAAAAATATTGTTTAGACACACCACCATGATTTATGTTTTCCTTGGCACTTATGTAGGAGTAAAACTGTAAATGTACATAGTTACTAGTGGTTACCACCCATCAAAATTTATACAAGTCCATATGCTTGAACCATCAATTAATTTATCCACCTCACATCTCAATTTATTAATTCCTGCCAAAGCAAGACTATAGAATTTGATTTTCCTAATGACCATTATTGTTTTAGCATTTACCAATATAAGTTATAATTTTTATGCATTTCTTTCAGAGCATAATTTTTAACTAAATGATGTGACGATGTGAAATTTATTAAATTCATTTTAGTAATGTTTATACATTTATTTTAATTAATAAAAGTAATATAATTGTAAAATCTCTTTCGGTAATCATCACATGCAATGGAACATTGTCGACGCGTTTCGAACCAACCAGTGGTAACAATTTATGGTTCGAAACGCGTAGACAATGTTCCATTGCATGTGATGATTACAGAAAGATATTTTGCAATTTTATATTATGGATCATAGAAGCGTTTATTCTAAAAAGCAAGATAATTTAAAATTATAATTTTTTTCAAAAATTCTTGAATATAAAAACAATATTTTGGAATTTGTTAAATATATTTTTAATTTGATTTTTTACTAATACAACTTAAATTTAATTATAACATTCACACATTTTTTAATTCATTAGCACAAATATTACTATTATTTTTTTATTAGCTAAAATTAGCAATTGCCAAAAAAGTGCAAAAAAAAACCAATAATAACATCTTTTTATTATATATTTTAGTTGTTTTAATAATAGATTAATTATTTGTATAGTAAAATATATTTGTATGAACATATAAATTATTTATAAAAATAATTATAATTATAATAAATTATATTTTTATACATCAAATTAAATACATCTCATATTTATATACATATGATAAATACATTAAACAAATGTCATAGTGTGAACTGTGTTGAAAAAATGTAAGGATGAACATTTTTTTTTCTTGCATACATTGTTACCACTATCTTTGTGAAATCCATCAAATTTAGGATTTTATATGTCACTAAGAGGAGAAAGTACATTATTTATTAATTTAAAAAAATAGAATTTGTTAAATGAAAATATGGACATTACATTTCTCAATTATAATTTCAGCACTCAAAAACTGAACAAAGTTTGAAAAGGGAATGCATTTCTGTGATATAAAGTGTCTCCTCCTCTCACTAAATAGGATCACAACCAGGAGAATTTGAACCATTAAATGAATCCATTATAAAAAAAAAAAAAAAAAACCAAATCATAAAGATGAGATATCACTAAAATAAGGTGGATGTTAAATTGAAATGACTAAAATATCAAGGAAGAAAACTAGCTATCCATAACTACACAAATGCCAATTTGCTTGCATAGATGAATACAACCACATTTGTTCTATTCTAAATTGTTCACTTCCAAAAAAATATTTAATTTCTACAAAACTAGAGACCTCAAAACTACTTTGTTATGATTCTTACAAGTAGTTTGTACTTTCGAATCAAGTCAATGGACTTCACCTTCATTAAACACAAATTATTCTATGTTAATCTAAGTTCATTTTATAGTTGAATAAAATTTTCATATAATGGAAAATTGCATAAAGAAAATATGTGCAACAATGGTGAATTGCATAGAGAAAATGTCTTCAACAATGGTGAATTGCATAGAAAAAATGCCCACAACATCTTACATGAAATCATAAATTTGAATGGTTTGAAAGCTAAAAACAAAAACTATGTGAGCATTAACTACTACGCACTTACTCTGCGGAGGTCATCAATTAGGGCTACACAATAAACATCATCAAGCAATTGTCTCAACCAAGCATAATGCATTTTCCCAACTATAAAAAATCAAGTATTGGTTTTTTTTGGAGAAGGAAATCATTTTCATAAGGCTCTAGGCACAATTTATGAGATTTCCTATGATTATCATAGAGTTAAGGGAAAAAAATTGAACATGAAATTATTATTTTTTTCAAGGGTGAAGTAGAAAAAAAAGAAGGGAGTTGTGCTCTTCTCAGATTTTCTTTCTTTGTAAGTCCTATAATAAAATGATTAGCATTTAAAAAAAATTTAATTTCTAATCTGTAATGAAAAGACCATCTAGAAACAATATGGCATTATGGGAAATATGACAAATGCAAGAACAACAAATTTGGGCTCATAAGAAATATGTAGTTCGCAAGGTCGCTTCTTTCCAAACTTGCATTGAAGAAAGTTGTGGGATGGGATTTCTTGGGGGCCTGTTAATGCTACATCAACCCATATTCCCAATATCAACATCAAAGTTGAGGTGCCTCATTTGATCAATCCACAAAAACTGGGCTTTTTTTCCAGTTAAGTGTGGAAGTGAAACATATTCTCCACAAAAGCATGATACCATGTTAACCCTAAATATTTCAAATCCGTTGCTACCAACAATGTTTCCTCCAATATTAAAGGTAGATGATAGCATGGGATGTGATAAACATACTCATGAAAAAAAGGCACTATTACTCCTAACATTTCATTAATAACGGTTACACCTCTTGTAAATACTTGGGGAAATAACCATGGCATTGCGCAATCTATCATTGTGAATTTTTTTAGAGAAAACATATGTCTTTTCCATAACTTTTGTTTTTTAAGTAATCTTGAACCATTTCTCCTCCTATAGCAATGAGTGCCATGTAGCATCTCATCTCTCACTATCCATAACCAAACAATATGAAAATAATTTGTCTATACTATGAAAATAGTGCATGGTGGCTCATGTTTAATTGTCCATAACTATTAAATTAGGTGTAAGATAGAAGTAAAATGATTATCATAGAGCATTATCACTGTATAATGAAAATATCATAATCATTATGGGTGAATGAATAAAATTTAAATTAAACGATACTTCCTTTTACATTGGAAATTACATTTGACTGGAAATTCAAACTAGTAATTATCCATCTTTTCCATCATCCTTGTCTCTTCAAAGAAATATCAATTTTCAAACTACAAGATTAAACACTAGTCCATTCTTGACTAAAATAATTTTGCACAAATCTAGGATAAATTTACAGAAAGCAATGACCTAATAGGATTTATATCATCACGTTACATTGCATGTCACAGTATAATGTCCAAAACTCTACAGAGGACTACATAATGTCCATTCAAGGTCCCACTAGAAAGGAGAAGTGGAATTCTCCCTATCGACTTTAGAGGATTTTATGTTATATTTTTAATATGATTTTTTTTTTAAATGTTGCTTATACGGGTTGCACCTAAGCAATTTTTCCATTTTGATTTGATTATTATCTTGGTATAAGGCCTAGAAAAACCTCAACAGAAAGGGCTCAGAGAAAAATCTTTCTCTTTTTGTTATGTAGATCTTAGCCTTTTCATTAATATTTTATGGAGACTGTAATCGCCAACTTATAAATGTTATATTGTTTGCAGAATATCAAAGTTTTTAGAAGGAGATTAAAGTCTAGAGAGAATTAAATCCATGCATTTCATAACAATTCAACTCAATACAGCACAAACGTATGCCTTATTTAGCGACTGAGAGAAACCATCAAAGTGATTAAATCACAGTGGAAGGCAGAATAACCAATAGAGAACTTACCTGCTTACAAGAGTGCATGACTCCAATTCTGCAACTCTTTGCAACTGTAAATCACAATGTTATCAGAATCCAGGCCAAAACTCCCAGAACACAAATGTAACATTGTGAAAATATATTAATACTTCTCTGAGTCTGATAATCAGTTTGAATAGACAATATGAAAAAATATGGGGCTGGAGAACATGATCCAAAGGTCCTTTTCATAGGTATGAACTTATCTAACTCTTAAGTTACAATTTGTTCCTGCCACAATGGACAAGTAGGGCATAGATTCTGGACAAATGTCCCCAGAAAAACCCAATGCCAGAAAACTGATGCAGCATCTCTAGAGGGTTTTATTATCATTATGCAGAATTTAAATAAAAAAATTTGACCACCAATAATGGTCTACCCTAAAGAGAAAATACACGACATATGTACCTTTCACTTAGAGATAGAAAATATGGTTGATCCAACCCTCTGCAAAAAATTACGAATTCGAGCCCTTTCTAGCCCACTGGAACCCTCAACATAGTCTTCTCCAGGTTCTTCGTCATCCTTCTATCCTTGTATAGCCTCTATGTAGCGTAGGTTTCCCCTGTGTCACCCTGGAAAGCTGTACTTTGCCTCTGCCTCAACCAAACGACTCTACGTCACCTTCTGCGTGACATCTATGTCAGTGTGGCTAGACTTCATCCCTCCTGCTAGCATTTGCGTTGTCTTGGTAAAATGATACCTCTCTGCTGCTCTATTCGCGACCTCGAATTAGATAATACCTTGCCAATATCTTCCCCTCACTAAACTGTAAACTTGCTTTGAATTCATTAGCAAACCCCGCCCCGGAAATTTGACTTAACTTCAATGCTTTGCAATGTGTGTGTATCCTCCAACTGACTCCAAGCCCTTCCTTTATACTTTTCTCGTTGGAAAACCAATAGAAGTGATATAATCTCTAATCAATGGCTGAAATTAAAAGAATGTTTGATCCATGTCACTAAGAACATTTCATCACATGCGTAAATTAATTCACTTTAATTTTTTAATTTCCCTAAGTTAGACTTAGGGTCCCCATTAAAAAAATTAATTATTTGAATAACTATTACACCAGATGAAATTTCTTGAAACACTTTCTCGGTGTTGGAGATCTCATGTGTCTTATCCCCTCCACAAATTTTCGAACCTAGAGCACACCCAATGCTACCCCAAAATCTCAACATGGACACCTTGTTTTTGTGAGGATGCCATCTCTTGGACAATCATGACCATTGGTGAGGACGAAATCTCTTGGACACCCCAAATTATTGGTAGATTTTTAGAGCTTGCATCGTTGCAGGAAAGTGGATGCTCAAAAGTTACTGGAACCACACTTTAATGAAAAGTCATAACTTATTTATACCCTACAGATAGTAGATGGAATTGTGAATCCTCTTAACTGATCTGTCGATGAACATATACATCAGTTCCATAAATTCATTTTGAAATACAAAGTGCCATATGTGTTCGTCATGTTTTAGCATGGAAATCTACATTAAGGAGTAGATGATCAAACAAGACGTGGTTTCTATTCAAGAAAGGTGCAAATGTGGTCATTAAAGATAAGGTATTTGATTCAAAGGATGAGGTTATGACTCAGGAATATGAGAGTATCATTGTTTGGCTTGATTCAGAGAAGTCTGAGATGGAGATCATTTTCATGACCAAAGTTATTGGAGTGTAAAATTTTCAACCCCTCACCATGGATATGTTATATTTTCTAGCTTTAGAAAACACTACATAGTAAATACTGATATATGCCCCCTATATGTTGTATTATATGATTGGATAACGTGAATCTGTAGTAGTTCATGGATAGCATGAATGATGATGTGCATTGAAGGTGCTCTTCACATATAGCGTTGAAGGCTATACTTGAAATCATGTCATTTGTTGGTATAATATTCTTATTGAATTGCATTGATGGTTGAGAGTTGCATTAGTTATACATGCTCCGTGGAATGATGGGTCTCTAGTGTTTACCATAGATATATATTATAATTTTTCTGCAATTATTTTTATTATTTAGGGCCAATATTCACCTCAACTCATACTAAAATAAGCTTCTAGAATTGATAGTGGTGCATCTATAGGACTTTATTTCTTGTTGAGAAAATGGCTAAAATTACTGAGTTATTAAAATTTTTATATACTCACATACTCTCTATTTTTATGAATCTGAAGACATAGTTAAAATCAACAAGACCACTCTTGCTAACATTCAAGCATGTCTACAAGATGCTCAAGAAAATATCGAGTTTATACAACTTGAATCTCAATTCCATCAAGAAGAGATACAACAGAATATGCATCATTCTAAACATGTTTCTTTTCAGAACATTGAGAAAAACTCCCATAAGAAAAAAGTCAATAATTTTGAAGTTCATTCAGATTCAATGTCCAATGAAGGAGCATAGTTGCATATAGATGCAAAAATTCAGCATACACTTCCCAAGCCCATCATCAGACCTTGGGAAGAGATTCTTAGCAACAAGCATAGAACAGGTCTTGGATATGACAAGGAGGTGTCCTTTCATATTCCAGACTATTCTAAACAAATTCAGTTTCAAAGTGCATGGTTTCTTCATGGTATTTAATCTTCACTTATTTCAACTCTTGTTCCTCTTCCAAAGCAGCCACGGACTGTGAAATGCCAACATTGTGACTGAGTTGGCCATGTGAGAGATCATTTTTTTATCTTCACCTGTGCAATAATTGTGGTCAACACACTCATTCTTCAAACAAATGCTTCAAAAAAAAGCCTCCTACAAGAACAAATATTCATCTTAGATAGATCGCTTCTTGGCAATGGGCTTCAACAACCAAGACAATATTTTAGTCATATGCCAGAACTTGGTCTAGAGTATTGAATAGTCTTATAGTTGATTTTTCACCATCATCTCACCTTATATATGACAGGGGGAGAAGTGATGGTCATATACAATATTTAAAGCCACATAAAGCGAACTTGAGCCACAACCTACCATGCCAGATTCAGATTTGTAGCCATATAAGTTCAAGTGAGTCTGAGCCACAACTTGCCATACCAGATACATAGTTGTAGCATGAGCATGCCTTCGATTGGTGGTCAGCCTTAAACCATCTATGCGAGGTTGATACCTCTTAAAAGAATTGGGGATGCTTCCTCTAGCAGAAGACTTCAACTTAATTCCAGTTTTAGAAGAGTTCCAAGAATTGTATCAAGATTTCCCAAGTTGGTGGTCATCATTAAACCACTGTAGGTTGAGACCTCCCTTTGAGTTTGAGGTTCTCCCTTTTTACACAGGTTGCAGACATCCCTTTTCCAATTTGATGTTCTCCCTCTTCAAATCATTAGGAGCACTTCCTCTAGCAGAAGGCTTCAACTTCATACCATATTTGGAAGAGTTCTGGGAACTGCATTAATAACTTCAATGTTAGTGGTCATCCTTAAACTGCATCCTTATGCCAACATTTCAGAGAGCGCATTTAGCCTAGTGCTACCATGTATTTTTGCACATTTGTGTTACATCTCTCTTCTTGGACTCATACACAACCCTTTAGATTAAGGGGGGAATGTTGGACAGCTAATCCACTAAGCCTTTAAGGTGTGGGAGTTGGACAGTCAAATGGACCTTGGAATATGGAATCCAATGGTCACTCGAATGTAATATAAAATGTGTATCAAGTGAATAATATATGCATCTCATGCTTATATTTCATATTTTGTCTTCCCCATGTGTGTGTCTAACACTTATTGCAACCTTTGCACAATATAATGCCATGTTAATAACTACCTCACATA
Source organism: Pinus albicaulis (assembly GCA_034641835.2). Taxonomy (NCBI): domain Eukaryota; kingdom Viridiplantae; phylum Streptophyta; class Pinopsida; order Pinales; family Pinaceae; genus Pinus; species Pinus albicaulis. Next base: position 433,387,985 of record CM076583.1, read on the forward strand.
TTTTATACCATAATTTATGAATATAGTTGGAATATTTGAGCATAAATAACATATTTACCATAAATTACTTCCCACCATAATTATAGCAAAAATTTCCATAAAAAATGGATAGGAAGAAGATGTAAATAAATATACATACCAAAAGTTACGTCCCACCATTATTGTCGTACTCTATTTATAACTTTTGGAGGGTTTTCCTTCGTATTTTTCAGTTTAATTTTTCTAGAATATGGCGGGGATTTGTTGGAATCACAAGTTTGAGTTGTGAACTCTCCAAAATCTGAGTGTCCTAGATTTTTTTAGAATGTCCCTGCAAAGCTTGTTTTACTATTGATATTAATTAATATGTATGCAATTTTGATAATAATAATAATAATAAAACAAATTATATATATATATATATATATATATATATATATATATATATATATATAAAATTTATTTTTCATATAAAAGAAATGATGTGAATATGTCAAATTTATTAAATTCATTTTAGTAATGTTTATACATATATTTTTAATTAATAAAAGCAAGATAATTTAAAAATAAAAATAAAATTCAAAAATTCTTAAATATAAAAACAATATTTTAGAATTTCATAAATATATTTTTAATTTGATTTATTTGTCAAACAACTTAAATTTAATTATAACATTCACATTTTTTAATTCATTAGCACAAATATTACTATTAATTTTTTATCTGCTAAAATTAGCAATTGCCCAAAAAATTGCAAAAAAAAACCAATAATAACATTTTTTATATATTTTAGTTGTTTTAATAATAAATTAATTATTTGTATAATAAAATATATTTGTATGAACATAAAAATTATTTATAACAATAATTATAATTATAATAAATTATATTTTTATACAGCAAATTAAATACATCTTATATTTATATACATATGATAAATACATTAAACAAATGTCATTGTGTGCAATGTGGAGAAAAAATGTACTGGTAAACATTTTTTTTTCTTGCATACAACTATCTTTGTGAAATCCATCAAATGTAGGATTTTATATGTCATTAAGAGGAAAAAGTACATTATTTATTAATTTAAAAGAAGTAGAATTTGTTAAATATGGACATTATATTTCTCAATTATAATTTCAGCACTCCAAAAATTAACAAAGTTTGAAAAGAGAATGCATTTTTGGGATATAAAGTGTCTCCTCCTCTTACTAAATAGGATCAGAACTAGGAGAATTTGAACTATTAAATGAATTCAATTAAAAAAAAAAAAAAAAAAACCCCAAATCATAAAGATGAGATATCACTAAAATAAGGTGGATGTTAAATTGAAATAACTGAAATATGAGAGAAGAAAACTATCTATCCATAACTACACAAATGCCAATTTTCTTGCATAGATGAATACAACCACGTTTGTTCTATTCTAAATTGTTCACTTCCCAAAAAATATTTAATTTCTACAAAACTGGAAACCTCAAAACTACTCTGTTATGATTGTTACAAGTAGTTTGTACTTTCCAATCAAGCCAATGGACTTCACCTTCATTAAACACAAATTATTATATGTTCATCTAAATTCATTTTATAGTTGGATAAACTTTTCATATAACGGTGAATTGCATAAAGAAAATATGTGCAACAATGGTGAATTGGATAGAGAAAATGTCTTCAACAATATTGAATTGCACAGAAAAAATGCCCACAACATCTTACATGAAATCATAAGTTTGAATGGTTTGAAAGCTAGAAAACAAAAACTGTGTGAGCATTACAAGAAATCATAAATTTGAATGGTTTGAAAGCTAGAAAACAAAAACTGTGTGAGCATTCACTACTACGCACTTACTGCCCAGGTGATCAATTAGGGCTACACAATAAACATCATCGAGCAATTGTCTCAACCAAGCATAATGCATTTTCCCAACTATAAAAAATCAAGTATTGGTTTTTTTGGAAAAGGAAATCATTTTCATAAGGCTCTAGGCACAATTTATGAGATTTCCTATGATTCCTATGAGTATCATAGAGTTAAGGGAAAAAAATTGAATATGAAATTATTATTTTTTAAGCATGAAGTAGAAAAAAGAAGAAGGGAGTTGTGCTCTTCTCAGACTTTCTTTCTTTGTAAGTCCTATAATAAAATGATTAACATCTTAAAAAAACCATTTTCTAATCTGTAATGAAGAGGCCATCTAGAAACAATATGGCATTATAGGAAATATGACAAATGCAAGAACAACAACTTTGGGCTCATACGAATGATTAGCATCTTCAAAAAAACCATTTTCTAATCTGTAATGAAGAGGCCATCTAGAAACAATATGGCATTATAGGAAATATGACAAATGCAAGAACAACAAATTTGGGTTTATACGAAATATGTAGTTTGCAAGGTCGCTTCTTTCCAAACTTGCATTGAAGAAAATTGTGGAATGAGATTTCTTGGGGGCCTGTTGGTGCTACATCAACTCAGGTTCCCAACATCAACATCAAAGTTGAGGTGCCTCATTTGATCAATCCACAAAAACTTGAGTTTTTTTCCGGTTAGTGTGGAAGTGAAACACATCCTCCACAAAAACATGACACTGTGTTAACCCTAAAGTATTTCAAATCCCTTGCTACCAACAATGTTTCCTCCAATCTTAAAGTTAGATGCTAGCATGTGATGTGATAAACATACTCAGGAAAAAAAGGCACTATTACTCTTAACATTTCATTCTTAACATTTCATTAATAATGGTTACACCTCTTGTAAATACTTGGGGAAATAACCATGGCATTGTGCAATTTGTCATTGTAAAATTTAAAAAAAAAAACATATGTCTTTTCCATAACTTTTGGTTTTTTAGTGAGCTTGAGCCATTTCCCCTCGTCTAGCAATGAGTGCCATGTAACATCTCATCTCTCACTATCCATAACCAATAGCAATGAGTGCCATGTAACATCTCATCTCTCACTATCCATAACCAAACAATATGAAAATAATTTGTCTATACTATGAAAACAGTGCATGGTGGCTCATGTTTCATTCTCCATAACTATTAAATTAGGAGTAGGATAGACGTAAAATGATTAGCCGCTGGAGCATCATCACTGTATAATGAAAATATCATAATCATTATGGGTGAATGAATAAAATTTAAATTAAACGATACTTCCTTTTACATTGGAAATTACATTTGACTGGAAATTCAAACCAGTAATTATCTATCTTTTCCATCATCCTCGTCTCTTCATTAATTTACAAAGAAATATCCATTTTCAAACTACAAGATTAAACACTAGTCCATTCTTAACTAAAATAATTCTGCACAGATCTATGATAAATTTACAGAAAGCAATGACCTAATAGGATTTATAACATCACGTTACACTGCATGTCACAGCATAATGTCCAAAACTCTACAGAGGACTACGTAATGTCATTATCTATCATGGAAACTCTGTCAATTTTTTGGTCTGATCTATTACTTGAAATTTGGCCTCTACAGAGTAGTAGATTTTCTGATTTCGTAGAAGCTCCATTGAAGGTCCCACTAGAAAGAAGTGGAAATCTCCCTATCGACTTTAGAGGATTTTATGTTATATTTTTAATATGATTTTGTTTAAAACTGTTGCTTATACGGGTTGCACCTAAGCAATTTTTCCATTTTGATTCGATTATTATCTTGGTATAAGGCCTAGAAAAACCTCAACAGAAAGGGCTCAGAGAAAAATCTTGCTCTTTTTGTTATCTAGATCTTAGCCTTTTCATTAATCTTTTATGGAGACTGTAATCGCCAAATAATAAATGTTATATTGTTTGCAAAATATCAAAGTTTTTAGAAGGAGATTAAAGTCTAGAGAGAAATGAATCCACGCATTTCATAACGATTCAACTCAATAGAGCACAAACGTATGCCTTATTTAGCGACTCAGAGAAACCATCAAAGTGAGTAAATCACAGTGGAAGGCAGAATAACCAATAGAGAAATTACCTGCTTACAAGAATGCATGATTCCAATTCTGCAACTCTTTCCAACTGTAAATCACAATGTTATCGGAATCCAGGCCAAAACTCCCAGAACACAAATGTAACATTGTGAAAATATATTAATACTTCTCCGAGTCCGATAATCCAGGAGATTGAATAGACAATATGAAAAAATATGGGGCTGGAGAACATGATCCAATGGTCCTTTTCGCAGGTATGAACTTATATAACTCTTAAGCTACAATTTGTTCCTGCCACAACGGACAAGTTGGGCATAGATTCTTGCATAGTCTCGGCGTCGAAAGGTCCTGGTGCTATCACCTGCAATTTTTGTACATAAACATGGCATTGAATAACAACACTATCGAAAATAAATAATGAGCTGATAAGAATGTCAAATATATTCGATAATTGGACTACTGACTGTGAATTAAATAAAAGGCATTGGGTATGTGAGGCTGGAATGTCTTTATAATCTCTAGACAATATGCTCGTTTTGAGAATGTAATACAGATGCCGTGTATGTGCCTTAATTTGGAATAATTTAAGCATATAGGACAACACTTATCTAGATACTGCTTCATAGACTATCCAAATATTTTGAATTGCAAAATCCTAAATTTAAAAAGTGGTAGTTAAATGGATAGTCATATAAGACTTAAGTGTATACATTACATTCTTCATAGGCAAACGACAATAAGTATATTTTCTCAAAAGGACAATGTGCATAGTATTCTCATAATTGAACATTTTGCACATGATCACAATTTATAATAGTTCACTTCGAAGTTACATTATAATGAAAAAAATATTGTTATTAGTTCAAAAAAGGTACGATACACACTTCCATAGAAAACTATTTGCACGTTTTCATGATTGTTTCATTTTTTAATATTCAAAATGAACTCCGGCATGCATTTAAATGTGTCATAGTTATGTTAATTTCAACTCATCATCCTCTTAAAGTGTCATATTTATGTTAATTTCAACTTTTATCGTTTTAAAGAATACATAACTTTTGTTAATGTGCAGTAATTTTGAAAAATTTTAAGGCTAATATTTCTAAGAGGGTTAATTTTTTATGATTTTTCCAAAACAAATAAGATTCACCAACTTACATTTTTTTCTAAAAATGATTCGCCCAAATTTTATAATTTAAAATTATTTTACTTTAAAAATTGCTAACATTATAGAGAGACTATATATAAAATCATTATAAATTTGAATAATTTTACAAATATATCAATAAACATTTTATAGTTTGCATATTACGGACTAGCGAGATTCTCCAATGTTTTTAAACATCAAGATAATTTTCTATCCTTAAAATTTTCCCTGATGCCAGAAATATTGACTTAGCATATGTGTTTATAGAATCCCTTAAAGATCAACAACAAAGCTTGAACTTCAATTTTCCATTGGAGAAAAACTGGATGGGAAAGCCACAAGGGGTTTTGTTAATCTGTGATTGGATACAATAAATTCTAAGCTCATTAACCAAGTAGAATGTTGCACCACAAATATTAAAAAATAAATATGGTTGCTTGTATGCTCGATGTTGGGTAATATTTAAATGGTGTTTGCAATCCAAGTAATATAATCAATTCTAATCTCATCAACTAATTAGAATGAAGCACCACAAATATTAACAAGATGGTTATTTGGATGCTTGATGGTGGGTAATATTTAAGTGGTGTTTGCATTAATACTTGGAGAGAGAAAATGTTTCAAGATAATAAGAGAGAAATTCACAATGGGTTTCCATGCTTATCACTTGAACATGCCAAAACTGAATAAAAATTATTGTTTCAAGAGTTATTATGAAAGAATTTTCAAAATATATAGAGGATATTGTTTTATTTACTTTGAAGATACTTCTGTCCCACTTTGGATTTGTGATTAGTAGATTGAAACAAATCAAATCTAGCATGCTCTATGACAACTTCAAATTGAGAAAAGAGAATGACATGTATTTAAAGGATGGAATGGAGATTTGAATTATCATATTTTTCTTTGTTACGATGATACTATAGAGTTGGTGAAAAATAATAATTGGGAAGATCGATTAGACAAATATCAATTAGGTACACATATTTCATGCTAAATTTTTTATTGCAGTTGTTCAGTTTCACTAGACCGAGAAACTTGGTAGCTTGAAATAAATCAAATTTGACATGCTCTATAATAAATTCAAATTAAGAAAAGATAAGGACATGTATTCAAAGGATGGAATGAAGGAAAAATAAATTTTTCTCCTACTTACAAGAACAAAAAAATTTCATCCTTCTATGTTGGAGGAAATTTAAAATCAAGAGAAAAGCGTCACATACTAGTTTTCCATAGGTACTCATAATCTATAATAAACATCAGATGTTGAAAAGTAAGTTTAGGCTAATAAAAAATATGAGCTTGAACTCAACACTTGCAATCTATCCCTTGGAAAGTAGATTTGTTGATTTTGTAGAAGCTCCATTGAAGGTCCCATTATAAAGGAGTAATATAATGCTCTCTATCAACTTTGGAGGAGTTTCTATTATATTTTTATTCTGATTTTTTTAATACTATTACTAATATGAGTTGCACTTGAGCAACTTTTCCATTTTTATGTAATTATGTTCTTGGTAAAGGCCTATAAAAGCCTCAACTAGAAGGGTTTAGAGAAAAAGGAAGCCTCCTCTCACTGTTATTGAGCTGTTAGCCCTTTCATTAATCTTTTCGGGAGACTCTAATCACTGGGTTATATATGTTCTATTGTTTGTAGAGTACCAAATATTTTAGATACTATTTTGAAATCTCTATCACTAGGTTTCATGCTAGATCCACTTGTTTAGACTTCTTATGCTTGTATAGATCTAGTAACTTTCATTTCAGGGACATAAAATGAATTTGAGAAAAGAAAATTAAAAATAGCACATTTAAACACGTCTATAAATAGATTATATTCCAATAAACATGTCTTCTCTATTCACCTGAAAGAGTAATTAATTACTCAATCAAAAGTTTTTGAATTTTGAGCACTACATGTTTCCCATTGAGTAATCTAATGCACACTAGAGTTAATCATTAAGAATTGGCAACCTTCTTTGTTTTTTTTCTTATTACATTAGGATAGCACAAACCCACAACATGATTTTTTTTAAAAGAAATTAGATGGTGGAATTCCACCCTAGATAAAATTATTTTGAAGTGCACACCTGGGAAAGTTACATTAATACATAGGTTTTTTTTCTACAAATAATGTAGTGGTCATAAGCAGTTGTCAACTTGGCCTTAATGAATAACATATTCCTGAAAACCACTCACAACTCTCATTTTTCTCTTTTTCCAAACTATGGTAGTTCAAAAGTTGGCATATTTAGGTAGAGTTTCATGGCTATCAATGAAGCCAAAATTTCCTTACATGCCTACTTGTAGTATTTTATCAAGAAACTAATGTATTTTTAAGACAATCCTAGCTTTGTGCATAACACATCAAGGAACCTATGAAGGGTGGTTCCCTTAAGTAGCACATTTTTCATTCTTTCTGGGTGCACTAAATTGGCAATCGTCCAATAGTGTTCCTTCACCTCCTTTTCTCATCAATTCGTCATTACCTACAACCCAAGTCTCGCAAATTTCATATACTTCACTCAATAATTATTGTTTTCATAATTTTCACTGAAATATCTCAACTAATGCTAAGCTTTAGTGGTAGCTTTAGCTCTAGTGAAATCCAACCCTTTTTTCATCAAAAGGGTTGCAAGGCAAAGTAATTGTTAGCACCGAATTAAGCACCCCAATAACCCAGTGGCTTCTTATGCAGTAATAGGACCCCAAATTTCCTTTGCAACCCTCATGGAAGACCCTTGTCTGCTCTGTGATTAATCTACAACCCTTATGGAAGACTCTCGTCTGATCTATGATTTATCGACAACCCTCCTGGAAGAACCTCATATGCTCTGTGAATTATCTAGCCATTCTTTGGTTTTTCGAGTGAGCCTCTTCAATGTTTACTTCAGATATTTCAAATATACCTTGCGCTCTTGCTCAGAATTGACAAATGATTCTTGATTCCTGGGATAAGTTGACATCCTTTTCTCTAAATATGACCTTAGAAACGAAGAGGGATGCATCGATGATATGGTAAATCACTATGATCTTGTAATAGCCCTCATGAAAATTCCATGTAATAAAATTTAGTAAAGGAAAAATAAAGACCAAAAATTATGGGACACTTATTCCAAGTTGAATGTTGGGAAAAACATCCTAGTGTGGGTGTTCATTTGGTTTACTATGGCTAAGGAATTTGGCAAAGGAAATGGCTAAGGATTTGGAAAGGCAAAGTGGCATTAATTGACATTTTATTTATGAAAATAATGGAAATTAGGAGAAAAAGAAGGTGAAAGGTCACAGGTTGCATGTGAGGAGTAAAATAAAGAAAAATAATTGAAAATGAAGAAAATAGAGGCCTAATTGACAAAAAGGCTTCTGAGGATCAATTGGTACCTTTTGTCAGTTTAGTTTTGGAGCTCTCTCTCTCTTTACTCTCTCTTTCTCTCTCTCTCTTTCTCTCTCTATGTCTCTCTCTCTCTCACTTTTGGACACTTAGAGTTTCCTTGGAGCAGTTTAGAATTGGATCAATAAAGGAAAAGAAGGAAAAGAGGAAACAAAGATCAAGCAAGGAAGAGTAGGATGAAGCAGCTAGAATGAGATTCTTTGCATGTGTAGTTTCCTTGCTAGATTTGGCATGCATGGTTATGCATGTTTGTTCTCGGTTATCCCTCTGTCATTGGCATGTATTTTTCCAGATGTGACAATGTTTTTCAACCTACCTGTACCATTTTTGGATAGCCATGGTGTGATGGGGTTCTCATGTTTTGGTTGAGCTAGATTATTGGATGGATTCGAAGCTAAGTGGGGTGTATATCTGAATAAAATAACACATGTCCTAGTAACCCATGACCCATACTCTGGGTTGTGGTAAATTTAGATAGTGTGTTACCTCGGTGGGCCTAGGAATTCTCGACCGGTGAATGGTGGGATATACAGTAAAAGCTAGAGGTGGGTGCTCTCCATCATGCCTAGGAATCCTAGGATGGGATATATGGTAAATCCTGTAGTGTGATGTCTCGATAAAGGCCTAATCATCTCTGGATCAAACTATGGATTGCGGTAAATCCTAGAGACTGGGAGACACAAAAATTCCTCACAATGTAGGTGGAGAAATCCAGTGGCATTCATGCTTTATTTGGCATAATGATCTGATGGAGATCATGGTAAAGCATGTTATTACATGTTTATTGTTTTGGCATAGTGATCTGGTGTGGATTGCGGTAAATTTTTGTTTCTATTGAAGAGGGTTAGGTGGTTTAGCCCTGGGATGCCCTAGTTGGTTCTTTCAGTTTCAGTCCCACATTCATGCCTGGAATATGGCATGGGGTTGATTGGTTGAAGAGATATTTGGCTCAACCAATCTATCATTGGGTGGAACATGGTAGGCACATATTGGGTTGGTTTTTGTATTCATTAAAGAGAAGTTGTTTCCTTGGTATCTTATGTGTAAATGTATTGGTTTACATGTGTATCTTATGGCTGATGTATCCTTGATATTTTTGTTATTATTATGTTTGTTATAAGAATTTATAATGATACTGATAATGTATGGCTCTCATCATATTTTAATTTTTAAATTAATGAAAAATGTATCTATGACATAATAGATGATAATGCAGCTAATGATATAAGGGAACAATGCTTCTTAGAGATTCTCAAATAAGTATGAGACCCCTATGCTCAAATTTTTTATTTAGACCTGCATATTACATTTTTGTGACATGTTTGACGAAATGTTAGTCTTGGTTGGGTATGTTTATACCTAGTCCTAGTGCAATTTATTGGTTTTCAAGCATTTTCCTTGTGTAATTTATCAATTCTAAGTGTTGTAGGTATTTCTCGATAGAGGTATAGCAACAACCCTAGAAAATAGCTTAAAATCCATAATTTTTGGCACAACACTGGGTGAAAAAGTCCACAACCACACTCATTCATGCTTATGCATGTGATTGGGAGCTTCCATTCACATTGTTGCCCTATCAAATGAGCGACTAGGGGTTTGATGCTTGAAAAGGTCAGTCTGATACAGAGGCTAGCCTTCCAGAAGGTTTTCATGGCTCTTGGATGTCCTGCAGTATGTGTATAAGGTATGTGGAGTGGTGTGGTGTCAGTTCCACTTCCTTAAGGTGACCTAGGAGGTTGAATCAAATCATAGTAGCCTCTCGTCACATATTTACCTAAGTTTGTTGGTTACTTGGGTAGATATGGAAGGAGGGTGTTACAGAGTGGTATAGAGCATGGTTCACCCCTTGGACTGCAGGGGTGATGTGTGTTGGTGATGCATTCATGTCGGTTGCACATGTGTTACTCATCCTTGTGGTCTATATGCTTCTTGCATATGTATGGTGTTAGCCATGGTTGTAGTGATGTTTTCATGTGAAAGTAAGGGTGTTGTCATGGAATGTGTCATCATGAATGTATGATTGGTTAAATGTTTTTTATGCTTGTGTATTATCGATGTACATATGTATGGTTGTTGTTGTCATGCATGAGTTCATGGTATGTGCAATTGATATGGTCATGCATTGATGACTGGACTCTAGCTATAAATATGTTTATGTGTTGATACATTCATTTCTTAGCTGTCTATGTGTTGTTATGATTATGTCTATACATGTATTACACTGATTTGGTTGATCTTGCAGATGATATATCCTCCCTAAGTTATCCTAAGGTACGTTGGTTTATTTTGATTTGGTTTAGTTGACATGAGATGCCTTGTAGGAAGAAATCAAAGATGAATAGCAAGATGGTAGATTACAAATATTTTCCCTATGAATTAGATGAGCAGCGTGGTGTTGGGCGCTCTTCTGACTTAGCAGACACACTGAGAAGCATGGAAAATTTTATGGGCTAATATTCGCAGGTGGGCTAATTTTCCATGGTTTTTCCAAAAAAAAAATCGCCAATTTCCATTTTTTTATAAAAATGATTCGCCCAAATTTTAAAATATAAAATTATTTTACGTTAAAATTCACCAAAATTATATATAAAATATATATAATATCATTATAATTTTGAATGATTTTACAAACACATTAATAAAAAATTTATAGTTTGCATATTAGGGACTAGTGTGATTCGCCAATTTTTTAAACTTCAAAATAATTTTCCATCCTTAAAATTTTCCCTGCTGAGAAGTTTGAAGGAATAAATAAGGAGTTTTAAGGTGGACAATGATAGAATCATATGAGAACAATACAAACAAGAAGAGGTTAATGCATTACTCCTTCAGAGCTTGTCAGAACTGCAGTGACAGCGGCCACTTCAGATCAGCCATGAACAGGAGGAAATAACTAATGGGTAATATGGAAATAGGTTTCATGTGTAGGTTTTAACCCTGAACAGAAATTATCTACACTCAAATCTTATAACAGAAAATAAACAATAGCGAGAACATAAAACATAAAACAGATAAACACAGAGATTTTCCCCTGGATCCCAAATCGGGATGACCAGCTTGATATTTCATTATGTTCCTTTTAGTGTTACAACACATATATATACATGCCGAAGCATACATAAACCCAAATCCATTAACCTTGGATTAGAACATAACTGTAGTTCCCTTAACCGAATCTACAAAATACTAGGGGCCGAAAACCATCGTACCCCAAAACCATGTGCAAACTCATGCACAAAACATGGGTGGGTCCGCATATAAGTGGGGCTAGTCATGAAAAGAATATAACACACATCCAACAGCATGGTGGTCATAGGTCGGATAGAGATGACATAGTGAGATATGGCAGGTTGTTTTATACTCTGGATAGGATAGGTGATGGACACAGGTACTATTCCAGTTCTGGTTCTGATAGGCATTATGATCGTCATCATTATCATCCTTATAAGAGGAGTGATAGGGGATACTTTCCGGATGAGTTTAGAAAAGAAAAGTCACCTGATTTTGATGTATATAATTTGAAGAAGCTGGAATATGCAGAGGCCTGGATACTTGGGATGAAGAATTTCTTTCAGTTTCATAATTACCTAGCTAAATATTAATGCCAAAGTATCTATTTTCAACCTGAAAGGTAAGGAAGATATCTGGTAGGAATATGTGAAGAGGGTCAGAAACATCAGGATAGAGGCCAAGAATGATCAGTAGCTGAAACTTTGAGGCCAAGAATGATCACGGATGCATTGGGACCTCAGGAGCCTAGAATGGCTCATTGGTCATCTTTGATACCACAGATGGGAGAGGGTCCAATCCATCATTGCTTTGATGACACATTCTTTGAGTGGTTAGATGACCAAATCCTGATGATTGAGGATTATCCCTATGCAGGGATGAACTGCACAGGAGATCCAGAGTTGATATTTCCACCGGGCACTCAGTGGGGTCCTGATGGTAAGAAATAATTTGATCAGTGTTTTTTGAAGATTTTTTTTTATCTTTTTAATGTTTATGCAACTTTTTTGTTTAATGGGTGAATTTTTTTTTGACATGAAGCTTGTTTCTTGACACAGATGTAGCACCTGTCCTTCCAACTGGAGCCCCTTGTTATGCAAGGTGAGGAATGCAGCTACCTGGGGCTGGTGCAGCAGCAGAGGCCACAACAGCCGCCGAAGAGGGTAATGACGCATGTATTTTGCATGAGCTTGCTAGGAACCTTGAGGGTATAAACATGGCAGTGCCACCTCTTCCCATGAGGGAGATTCTGGTTCACCTACAATGGCACACAGTGGGTGTGCCGGATAGGTTCTTAGTGCCTCTTAGGAGGATTTATAGAGCAATTATCTGCTATTTCGAGCAACATGCTTAGGAGGAATAGTGGATAGATGTGTAAATGTCAGAGAGAGGCTTAGCAGAGCCAATTTTTTGTAAAACAACCAAGTTTTGAGAATTTTTTTTATGTAACTTGACTGGACACGACATACATACATACATATACATATACATATATATATATATATATATATATATTAGTGATTTTGATTTTTGTGTTTTTAATTTTTTATGTTATTTTCATGGTAGAAATATACACTCATTTATGACTCTTTCTATAATAAATGTGTCAAAAGCCAATCTAATACTTAATTTTCCAATGAATTAGCTAATGTATTAAATTCTCTAGGAATGTGCTCAAACGTGATGGTTTGAAATTGAAGTTCTAAAATTCGTACCCTTAAGTAATAATGTAATAAGACTGGATGAAGGATGCGATAATGATTGTTTAACTGCATAACAATGAGTTGAGAATCTAACCTGACCACCAAATTTGAGATGTCGTGAGATGAAACTTCTGTGAGGAGTTGGATCACCGACATGTATTCAGAAATATTGTTGGTGGCATTGTCCAGGAAGATTCCCCTAGGAATCAAGGAGTTCCGCCTTAAGTGTGTAGAGGACCCAAGTAGTTGATGCAATGTGCCGAGTATGACGACTGGCACCGTCTGCATATACAACATATGATAAGGATAACAAAGGCATCTATGTAAAAGAAAAAGTGTTTATGAGAAAAACACTCAAAAACCCAAAATATCCAGACACATCAAACAAAGACAGAACTGATATACATAAAATTACAAAGCATTTGCCTAGTGGAACACTAGGCGAAATACTTCTTCAGATAGAGCTTGTTGTGGGGCTCCGCGAGTGGAATTCCATTACATTCCTGAAGTTCATAAGCTCCTTTTGAAAGGTATTTTGTGACGACGTAATTGTTGGGCCAGAATTAAGGTATGTTTTCACCCTACGTTTACTTTGAATTATCATACATTTTTAGAATTTCTCTCATCTTAACAGTAAAGGAAAGGAGGGTTAATGCAAAATCAGGACAAATATAATAACAGTAAGAAGCATGTTCAAAACAACAAGGATTTTACTTATTTCATCTCTATTTGCAGGAAAATGAGGCAGTTGAATCGACGCATACCAAAAGACAGCAGACATACAGAGAACATGAATCCACACTAACCCCTAGGGATGAGCGGAAGGTGGAAAGACAGATCCATGTCCAAATAACTCAAACGACATCCATGCTCAGTGGGCTATCATTTGGAAAATACCATTATGCTAAGTGAAATCGCCTTTAATAATGCCAAGGATGGACGAAAGAGAGGAGGAAAAATAAGAATTATCTTCTGTAATAGGCATATCAGGACAGAAATATCCATTTGTATTCATGCCTCGACTCTTTTTAATAAATAATTTTGGTATTTTGAATAATCATTTCCTGATTTTTCCATCGCGTTGGTCTTCTGGTGGTTTGGGCCCAGCCCTGGGAGTTTTTGCGCTCACCTCTGTATTGTATGTTAATTACGAAATTTATGTTCAGTTATCTAATGCATTCTGTGAGATATATTTATACTTATTAAACTTCTACGCCTGTGATGTTGTAGTTTCATATGCTACTCAGGCAGTTCATTGCTCATGTTTATGGTTTACAGTAATAGTTTTATAATTGTTGGAAATTTTCATCGTTTTCTCAATTCCTTTATATCTGTTTATAATATTTAGCATGATCTCCGTCCAATGCTTTATATCGCCAAGAATTAGATCTTTCCATCAGTACTATAGAGTTTCTTGTTGTGCTTAATACAAAAGAATGTTAGTCAGTTAGTTCACAAGATAATTCCATTGCAAAATTAAAATAAGCAATTGTTGTTCAATTCATTGAGTTTGTTGTTCCATTCCGTAGGATTACTGTTCAATTCATCGAGTGTGCTATTCAATCATAGATTATTCTCGCTAGGCTTATTTAGACAGTATAGTTAACGATAATTTACAAATTCCATTCCCTTTGAGTTGATTAAACTTCGAGAATTAATTGATCTTATTCATATTAATATAGCATAGCTATTTCCGATGTCACTCGCATATACTATGCTCGCACTCTTGAAATAAGAAGACTTACCCTGGGTTGAAAATTGAATGAGAAGCTTAGAGGTTGCCTATAATAGTCACCTTAGAGAACCAACATTTTTAGCATCATTGCCGGGGAGAGTGTTGAAGAGCGGCGTCCTTCATTCCTTGCTCTCTGTTGCTGTGAAGCATTGGGTATTAAAAATGAGAAGTAAGAACCTGCGTACTGGAAAGAAAAATGCTTACCCCCTAACCCACTTCTCAGCAATTGATCAAAGGTTATTAGAATAGGTGCTCTTGTTTTATGACTAGGAAGAAAAGGATAGAGATAGATCAAAATCATTCGCAAAAGTCTACGCAACCCAAAGGACTGGTAATCCTTGGTAGAATGACATACATAGATGAAATCATTAAAAGAGCTAAATCCCAGGCATCTGTAGGACCCAGAATCATTCCCACTCAAAATCCTACTACTCTCCCTCAGGCAGCAGCCTCACCATTTGCAACCCACACCGAGATTCACAATGAAACTAAAGGGTATGAACAAAGCCTCCAGACTACTGAACACATAGGTACTGACCCTTCGAGAGAGGGAGGTTCTTGCAATTTAAAATAAGGAGAAGGAGAAACTAGTGGGGAAATACAAGTAGGAGCACTAGAGCCTGAATCCTCAGAAAAAGTGGTTGATACCAAGATTCTTGATATTCCAGATTGAGGGAGCATTGTGAAGCCTCCTCCCCACTCGCTACCCAATCCCTCTAAGATCACTCCTCCTGAACAAGAAATCCCCGAAGAATATTGGAATATCTTTGATCAAATGGAAAATAATTAAAACTAGAGTCAAAGGCTGACATAAACATTGGAATATCCCATTGTTGACCATGCTGCTAACGCCCCTATAAACCCATTCCCCTCAAAACATCCCCACCTTCCATGGGTTGACCTCAGAAGACCCTAATGCATTTTTATTTGAGTTCGACGTCTTATGTAGGGGATACAACTACACCACTGAACCTTAGAAACTGAAATTATTCCCCTCTACTTTGAAGGGGGTGGCATTACGTTGGTTCATGGGACTCAGTGAGGGAACCAACAATAACTGGGACCAAATGAAGAACATCTTTCTAACTAAATATCAATATTATTGTCAGACTCGGGAATTAAAATATGAGATCTTCAATATGTCTACAAAAGACAACGAGACATCAGAAGAGTATGTTGAAAGATTTCAGTATAATATTCAAAGGTCCCTGTATACTGCATTATCCAAAGACATCCTGAAAGCAACAATAATTAAGGGAATGAAAGAAGCATGGGTTGAAACACGCAATATAATTGGAAGAGGGGAAATTTATCAAGATGAATATGATGAAATTATTTCACTCTGTACCAAGTGCTCTCGGGGCAGTACGTGAAATAAGACGAATGGGTGAGACTCGACAAAGAAATATCTCAAGTAGTCTGGTGGCAACGTAACCAGGCAAAAGTTTGGTAATCTTTTGGAAGACTTCAAAACTGACATTTTAGGTACTTTGACAGCACAGCTTGATGTCCTACAAGCCAAGAAGAAGCAAGCTACAGTGGAACATAATTTGGTCGTCTTCTTCCCACACTCTCATAGGAATCACAGCCAAAGGAAATGCCTATTATACATGATTCATGCTTGTGTTATCTGCACTAAGGATCATGCCAGAGATCACTTCCCTTCACTCCTAGGACTCAAAGAATTTTACAAAGAAGCAGAAAAAGAAACAGAACTAGTCTACTTGATGAACTATCATCGACAATGGAAAACACAACCAGGTATGCCTCAAGACCTTCCTCCATTCTTTCCTTCCCCGCATTTTAACCAACAGTTTCACTCAGCAGCTTGGAAAAATCAATCGCCTTTCTCCACTTGGAAGTCTCAATTGTTTCCTATACCACCTTGGCAAACGCAACCCTCTACAGGGAATAATTGGCCAAGTTTTCTCTGTTCTCCTCCTTATTGGAAAAAAAACCCATATCAAACTCAATGGCCAGCATCCCCTTCTCAACCCACAAATTGGCCTCAAAATTGGTAACGACCTCTGGGAATGACCCACCCACCAATGGAGACAGGAATTCAAAATCAACTTACACTGCCAGCTCCGTACCCTGTCCAACACAACCCTCGGCCAATCATCCGTCCTCAGTTACCAGCCGAACCCAATCCTAACCCCAACAATAGGTCGGTTCAGTTAATCCAGATTATAGAAAATCCCAACCCCGAAACTAAACAAAATAAATTTAATGCACTAAGGTTGAGATCAAGACGTATTATCTCGCCTGCACAAGGGACGACCCCACCACAATTGGAATCTGGGACTCCAATAGAGCCCAGACAAACAAATGTAACTAAAGCATAGGTGGAGAAATAAAAGGAAACGATTGACCAAGAGAAGCCTAAAAATATTAGGTTTTTTTCAACTCCTTTCCCTGAAAGGTTAACACTGCCTAGACCTATGGTCTCCCTAGACTTTGATATTTTGGGAGAATTGAGAAACCTTTGCATCAAAATTCCTCTTCTACAAGCCATACAAGGCATCCCCATCTATGCCAAGACAATTAAAGAACTGTGTGGAGGGAAGCAAGCAAAAAAATCAAAGATTTCTCCCACCGTTCATGTAGTAGGAACACTCTCTGACTTATTGTTGGGCAAGGAGGCCCCCATTAAATATAATGACCTAGGGAATCCCATAGTAACTGTACAAATCTCAGACCACTCCTTTCCAAACACATTGGTTGATTTAGGGGTGGCCATTAACATCTTAACAATGGGGACCTGCGAAAAACTAAGCATATCGATGCTAGAACCCACAGCTACGCTGCTGGAACTCACCAACAGGTCTGTTATCAGGCCAGAAGAAATATTGCAAGATATCCTAGTTTTTGCAGACTCATAGGATTACCTGACTGACTTCCTAGTTATTAACCCAAAAAATCGAATGGACAGACACCCCTTGATTCTTGGACGACCTTGGTTAGCAACAGTCGATGCTTACATAGGCTGCAAGACAGGCAACATGACCATTGCTAGGGGAGATTCCATAAATAAAATTATCATTTACCCACTTGCCAATCCAATTTTACCCACGATACACATTCACAAGCATCCACATACATATTGGGAGAAAAATATCCGTCCACCTATGACATTAATCGAAGCTCTTGAATTTAAATACCAAACTAAAGATGATGTAATCAATAACTTATGAATCAGCTGCCTGCATCCAAAAACTTGAAATGCCAAATGCTGAAAACAGTTCTTGAAGAGGAAATGTTAGTCATCAATAATTTTTTCTATTTTGTAGAGGACTAAATGTTTTTCCTAGATTTCTAAAAACAAAATTCATGAATATTGTGAGTTTTAGTAATCTCACTGCCTTCATTATTCTTAGGATTAATTTTTCACTATCTCACTACCCTGATTTTCCCTGGTTAACCTATCACTTCTAGAAGACCCCTCATGCACTCATGCCACTCATATTTGTGTCATTTTCACACCCACAACCTTATTACTTTGTTTTTCTCATACTTAACCTTTTCACTTTCCATCTAAGTTTTCCAAACAACCTACCCTTTCCCATGTTCATCCAATGCCTCAAGCATTGATGGTATCAAAACTATCTATGTAGGCTCTTAGCTAAATCAATTGAAATTGGATTTTGGATCTTCAATACATCAAATTATCAAAAAAAATCTATTTTTATACTTGAAACCATAAGCCAATGCTTTCAGTCAAAGAGCCTCCCACTAGGTCACTAGGGTTTCATAGGTCGTAGGTTAATCTTGATGTTATAAATCAGTGTTTTTCATGTGCCAAGAAGATGAATCAAATGGAAAATAAGGTCAACATCTGTTGTTACCAAAACAGATTAGGAAAACCTTCAATGAAGACCTCCTAAAATCAATCAAAATCTGCAAAGAACGACTGTCTATGATTGACATTTTTGCAGGAGTGTCAAGGTGGCTATCAGCAGAAAATTATGTAGGGTAAGAGGCCAGCTCTTTACTAAAGGAAATCCACAATAAAGAAGGAGGAAGCATACCTATGTTCAAGGAAAATCAAGGTTTTTAATTGATTAGACCAGTAGTTTTCCAAGCAAGAAGCCAATTCAAAGGACCATAAAGACAGAGGCACATCAAAACAATAAAGCATAATTTGAAGATTTTTAAGTTATAAATGAACAAGGGAAAAAGGTGAGGTGAACTGAACATAAATGAAAGGACTTGAAAGGGCTATAGAGAACTTAGAAGACAACACTAATTATTCTTCTCTAACATCCCTAAAACCTAAGATATTGGATAGATAGGCAGAGTAAGTGAATTGAAGACTACGAGCCTCCATCATGACAGCAGAAAGCTTTCAGAAGCTGTTGAAGGTAATTTATAGGGTTTGCCAAGGTAACCATGCTTCACTACATCGAAGGGAGGAAATGAAAAGAGTATCAGTGTGGTGGGGATCAAGTCTTCAAGTGCAGTCAATTGCTCCCCAATGGACAAAGGAATGAAAGCCTAGGTTTGAGTTTCAAAATGAGAGGTCAAGCTAATCATGAAGTTACTGTTATATGAGTGAAAGTGTCAAACTCCAAAATCATCAAAAAGGGGAAAATTCAATATGTCATGACACCTGCAAATAAATCAGAAGTGGTCAAAGAGGATATATTGCATACATGGTTATGAAAGAGAAAAAAACCTTGTCAGAAATAGGTTTATTATGCCTCACTTCCAAAATTAGGAAAGAAGGAAGAAAACATGTTTACATGACACTCACACTCAAAAATGTCAAAAAGGACAAAAAACATGTTTTTCAGTTTCCCAGTGAAAACTAAGGTTTGACAGTGCCTAGGCCCTCAAAGGTTAAAAGGGAACTCTTCATCTCTCCACCAAGCCATCACCAAAGGAAGAAGAATTAGTTTGAAAAGTTTCAAATCACCTGCAATAAAGGGTCAAAGGATATCAATCAGAAATGATAAAGTGATAAAACCTTAGCAAAAGTGGGTTTTCTGATTTTAATTTATTTTTCAAGGATATAAAAGCATCTCAGTTATCATTTTTAGCTCATTTGTCATTTGCAAGGAGAGAGAAGAGCTTCCAGGAGAAAATTCTGAGTTTTTGTGAAATTCTGTGCAATTTCACTGGCGCTATGCTCAGAGTCTGACGCTGCGCTCACAAATGCCGGTGTTGTGCATAGAGAGGTCATCATGGTGCAAGTTTTCCACTGCACTACGTGTATAGCAGGAGGCGCTACACTTATATCCTAGCGCTATGCACAGGCAAACCTGACATGCCTAGGCCCGACTCACCCATTTTTTTGCCTAGCACTGTGCATAGAAAGTAACTTGATAGGTTTTTTCTTGCCCAGTGCTGCGCACAGAGGTCGACAGGCCTACACAAGGTGTGCAGTGCTGTACGCAGAGGACCCGATAGGCACGACTCGCCTGACACTACACATACAGGGCCCGACTGGCCTAGGTTTTTTCCTGGCGCTACGCTTGTGCCAAAAATCCTCCAAGTTGCAAGAAATTTTCCAAAAAGCTAAAGGAAAGCACCCCCACCTTGCCTTCAAGACCTACAAGCAAGTAAAAACTGATAGGTGGTATTTTTTCCTCCTCCTCAAGTGTTTTTGGTGATTTAGTGGTTAGAAGAATGACTAAATCCTAGTCTTTGCAAAGCCGAGGTCTTCATAATGAATAAGCCTCTATTTTTAACCTCCAAGCAAGTAATTTTCATTTAAAGGGGTGCAAACTAGGGTAACTGCAATCAGTTCAAGATAAGCCCTCCTCCAAGCTCAAAATGTCCTTACCTCAAGAAAACCTCCCTTCCTCCCCTTCTGTTGATGCATCAGATGAAGAAGGAAGTGGCAATGAAGAATTAAGTGGGAATGAGGGTGAGATTGACCACGAGTCAAACCAAAGTGAAGATGAAGGAAGTGATAATTTAAGCCCACAAGAGGTAGAAGATATGAAAACAGAGGAGGGTGATGATGGTAAGCAAAATGAAGGCAACACAAAGGACAGTCCAGAGGTCAGTGGGGAAGTAAACAGTAAGGTTGATGATGAAAGTAATGAGTATGTTAATAGTGCAGAAAATGAAGAAAGCGCTGAAAAAATTCATTACACTCATAGTGACAGTGAAGAAATTAAGAAGGATGATAATGAAAATAAGGATCACATCCATGATAAAAACACCAACAAGACCATGATCACACCTTTTTCATTGGCATATCAAAGAGGTCCCAGGCTTGTATTAGCTGCCTCAAAGGGGAAAGGGACCAAGCCATCCACCTCAGTTCAAAAATATTGACAAATGCCAAAAAAAGGTGAAAAGAAGTAGTAAAGGTGAGAAGGAGCTTAAACAAGGACTTGGCATCATTGACCTAGAGAGTGAAAGTGAAGACAAGGAGAGGGCCAATAGCATACTACTTCAAAGAAAAACTGCAGAGATTAAATACCTACAAAGGAGTCTTTAAATGGCATAATACATCATTTATTATTACAAAAATGAGCACAAGTACATGAATAAGGTGAAAAGAGACCTAGGCTTACAGAAAAAGATGGCCAAACACTATGCCTTGAAAAACAAACTCACTAGTGCCAAGCTCAAAGAGGCCCTCATTGAAATTCAAGCACTAAAAAGAGGAAAATACCATTAAAATATTGGATTATTAGCTTAATATTCTCAAGAGGTCTCTCAAACCACATGAGGGATACATCCACCAATTTTGAAGAAATTTGGACAAGATTTGGTTTTTGAGAATTTGGAGGCCTATAAGCGCAGCACCCCTGGAGCTACGCTTTTTACTCAAGCATCCTTAGAGGGAAAAATTTACATTTTTGGATTTCTAATTCCTAGTAAACTATTCTCACCAAATTTCAGAGCATTTGGAGCATTTTTGACCCCTCAAAAGGTCAAAAAACAACTCTTTTTCTACCTTTCTGCCTCATTTTTAGGCTTGTCGCTGCGCTCAAAGAAATGTTGGGAATTTGAATTTTTGGATAGGCTACAGATTCTCAATCAGAAAAAAAAGGTTTATTTGGAAATTAGACTCTTCCATCTTTCCAACAGGCCATCACGGAGAAAATTGCGACATCGGGAAGGTCACCAAAACTTGGCTGCAAGTGGGCCTATTTTCTACCTGTCAAGGCGCTACGCTTATAGACAACACTGTGTGTTTTTGGCCAAAAGTCAAAAAAACACACTCATCTATTGTAAAATGATATTTTAATGTTTTTTTAGGAAAATCACTCTATAATTAGGTGCTAGAAGTTATTTTGGAATTTATTTCATGGGATATTTTGTGCCTTGGGCCTTGCGTGGTCTCTTGGGCATTTATGACATTTATGAGTGATTTTGAAATTTTCCAACCCTATCTAGGGTTTTTTCCCTCCTTTTCTAGATAAATATAGCATGAGGGCTTCATTTTAAATGTTGGCATTTGATGACTCTTTGGAGCAATACATAGTATTTTGGAGGTTGAAGAGAAATTTGGTGTTGTGGAGCTTGTGAATGGCTTGTTTTGCTTGTTGATGGAGGAGGCTTGCTTGCAGGATCCTTGAGCTTGGTTAATGGTGAAGTGCTTCTATTTCAGTTATTGTTTTCTCATGTTTCATTATGTTTCCATATTTCTATGTTGCAATAGAACAAAGGATTTATACTAAGAAATGTTCTTCAAAGGCACCTTAGCTCTGTTTGTTCTTCATTGCCTCTATGTTTTCTTTTGCTAGGTATTTCTAGAGAATTATTAACTGCTCTTTAGACCCCCTAAGCTTTTTTATTTCATGAATGGTTTAATACAGTAGGTATTAAGGATGATTTATGGCTAGCACTGCTTGTTTGATGTCACTAAACACTGTTCTTGAGGTCTCTCTCCAAAGTACCATTAATTAGGTCTGCCAAAGAGGCTATGTTTTGATCATACCATTTGTCCATGATTGAATAATTGTTTTAGAGATCTGCATAGATATGATCAATGATGTTTAGGCATTCCCTCTTCTTTGATTAAAGTTTTATGTGTATCTTGAATTTTTTCTAACTTTGAAGGTGAAATCACTAGAAGTTAAATGAGTTTCTCGCCTTCTTTATTTCATTGGAATGTTTGTCTTGAATGTTTATTTGCTTAAGTGGAATCAAAGAGTTACTATTTTTCCCTGTCTATTGATTGCTTCTTCATGCTTATGTATTTAATTCCCTTCTTGTTTTCTAAGTACATGATAAAGGATTCTTAATTTCCCTTTATCCTACTTTCCAAAAACTTAATGTTCACCTCATTTACCATAAACCTTGAAAATCCATTGACCAATGCTAGATTTTCCCTGTGATGCTCCCCGATCCATTGTTGAAATTTCCATGACTTTTATAGACTCCATAGCCCAATGAATTGAATATTTCCTCATTCCATCTATTCTACTTGATCATCTTACCCAACCAAAACCAACAAACAAATCCTACACTTCCTACCCTAGAAGCAAACAAGTTCACATCCTTTGCATAAATAGAGAGAGCGTTCTCTGAGTCCAGGAAGGCTAGGTCCTAGGACTCCAAAGACTGGTCTGATGTTACCCTATGTATTTGGTCTCACCAATCTAACAAACCATGGGAACCTAACAGGAAACACAAGAAGATCTCTTGACAAACCTTGATGATCAACATATACTGACAACCGTTGTATGCAACAGCATGCCCATTAAGATTAAGCGATGGAAAATTTTGAATATCAATGGCAATCTAGATGGTGACCAAAGGAAGAAGCTCATAAAGGTGTTACAGAAGTATCAGGGAGCATTTTCTTGGGACTACCCAGACATGAAGGGCATAGACCCCCAGCTATGCACCCATCACATCTATACTGACAAGGAGGCTCGACCTATTTGACAACCCCAGTGTAGGTTAAACCCTCATCTAAAAGACGTGGTAAAAAAGGAACTGCAAAAACTACTAGAAGTGAATTTCATTCATCTTATTTCAGACAGAAATTGGGTCTCCCCTCTGGTATTCGTCCCTAAAAGTAATGGGAAATGGAGAATCTGTGTGGATTATTGAGAAATAAATAGGGTGACATAGAAGGACCACTTCTTCCTCCATTTTATTGATCAGGTCCCGGATACATTGGCAGGAAAGCGTTTCTTTTCTTTTCTTGATGGTTTCAGCGGTTACAATCAAATCCAAATAGCCCCCGAAGACCAGGATAAAATGACCTTTACCTGCCATGGGGTACATTTTCCTAGCTACCATTCGGACTCTGCAATGCCCCAGCAAGCTTTCAAAGATCCATACTCAAATTTTTTGTTGATTTGATAAATGAGGAGCTTGAAATTTACATGGATGACTTCACCCCATATGGTGATGATTTTTATCAAGAATTAGAAATGCTAGAAAAAGTATTGGAACTGTTGATCATATGGTTAACATTAGTCATCCTTAAAGATAACCTCGAATAGCCAAGTATCGAATGTCATGACTTGTGGTGAATAATTTAAATGATAGTTGGAAGAGAAATGATGTTAAGTTAAGTCACATGGCTAAACAACTTAGCACCTGTCTGAAAAGGGGAGGAAGACGTAGAGGCTCTGAACATAAAGCAAACAAGCGAAGGTATGGTGTAGCAGGCCTAAAGTGAAAATATCATAATACATGCCACCTTTATATTATGCACGTGGAAATGAGTTCCCGCGGGTGTAACTCTTGGGGGGTCAAGGAGCGGAAGGGATGAAAGACCCATACCCCCGCGGAATTGCAGTAATGTGTCACGAGGGTGGAACCAAGGTAAGAGCTGTATGGCAAAGCGAAGTGCGGGCCCTCAAGTCTTCATACTATGTATTTTTACAATTCCACGAGGAATATGTTTAGAGAACCAAGTCGCCTACACGGCAGAAAGGTAAGGTAAGTCCATAGGTGAACTGGTATTGAGGCCCGTACCAGTATTAAACCTGGCATGCAGCAATCACCCAACTACAGATAAACGCCCAATCCCTACGCACCGCGTGCTCCATTGTCAGCATCCTTATGGCGCTCACCCCACTTACATCACCATTCCGCCTTTTGCCCAACCATCCTCAGTTCTATATAATGGTCCCTCGTATTTTATTGCAATAAATTTTTTCAGGTATCCAGCTACAGTATAAACTAAAGTGGGAGCCCAGTGCTAGGTCTACCCAGTCACTGTCAGTACCCCCACGTCGTTTTCCCAAGCATATTTCCCACTGCACAGGTATTTCGTCCCTCATATTCCCTTTGCTTTCCTTTTGTTTTAAAAGTTTTTCATGTCAGTCATGGGAAAAGGCACCCCCAAGAAAACAGAACCAGAGACCCCTCAAGTCCATGAAGCCAGAAACCCTCCTGGGTTCGAGCCTTTCACTGACCTGCAAGCCGAAATCTGTGATCCTCAATACCCTTTTCTCATCAGCAGTGTAAAACCGAGATTTTTAGACAAAATGTCGAGAATAGGGATCAATATCGAGTGGTTGTATCAGGCCTATACCATCATATTACCCCCCCAGCCTACCCTGTGGTCGAGCTTATTTGTTGGCTCAGAGATGCCTACGACGAGCGTCGAGGCACATTTACCTCAGCTCAGGGGAATAAGATTTTTTCTCTTTCTCCCAACATTATCAGAAAATCCCTCTGCTTTCCCACTAGCGCGAGCTATACGCTTCAGTGAAATGACTTTAACCCCTTAGGTTGCTAAATTTCCATGGGAACAACAAAGAGACTTCATTTCCTCTATAACCAACAACCAGGCCACGTCTCTTCCTTTTGTAGAACCTTTCTCGTTGAAGCCTTTCTCGTTGAGTCCGTTCAAAGAATAAGTGCACCCCAATCCTCGCTCTCATCGTGTTCTTTAGGTAGGCGGTTTGGGGGAAATTTCCGTGGCATGTGTCTATTTCTTACTATTAATGTCTCAAATGGGGGTAGTTCTATATATCCCTGGTTTCTTGGCCTCTAGCATTCGCACCTGCCCAAGAGCTTTCGCAAACCCAAGCCACTTTCGCTTGGTTGATGGGTTTCTACCTCTTCCTATATCAACATGCCGATAAGTTCGAGGGTTTGGGTTTAGAGAGGGTATACATGTAAATTAACAACCCGACCGCTTTTCGACCGGGAGCTTTACCAATTAGTTACCAAATGGAGTGGGCTATTCCGTATTTCTAAATGAGTTCATGCCTATCGCCTACACTATCATCCATGACTCTCCTCACCTACGGTTTTTTCTCGAAATGAAGAGCTGGTTACAAGCTAGTAAAACCCAAAGAACTCGGGGATTGGTACCTATTTGACAATTACACCGAAATTCGTGTCCATGGCACTTGTGGTTCCCTACCAGTCGCTTTGTTCCTCCCCGCCCACCCCATGCTCCACTATATTGGCGCGTTCACCGAAATCCGACCAACTCCACTTCATCTAATTCCACTTCATCCCTGCAAAGAAAGGTTTCATCCTAAAACTCCCTATCACTATTGGCCCTTTTATCGTCAATTCAAGACATGCCCTCCCCATTGTTGAGAAGCTGCTGCAAGACATGGATTTAAGGCAGGGGAAGACTTGGCCCTATGATCCACGGGGCATTATCTCTAACAGAAGAAGGAGGAACAAATCTACTCCTTATGCACATGAAACGAGACTGTTTATAGAGTGGAGGGCTAATCTTGAAACTTGGCCTTTGATTTCGCAGATGGAGAAAGATTCATCTGCCACAGGGGAAAGAGGAGAAGCTGGTAAAGGCCAAGAAGAAGAAGAAGTGGGCCCCTTAGGAACAGGTTCCCCCCTCCGCAAAAAGCATAAAACAGTGACAAGCGAGGCAAAGATAATAGGGTAAGAACAGTTGCTCAAGCCATTCATACCATATGGCCAACTCGACGGGAGCAAAGCTGGGCTCAAGGTGCTACGAGACAGTATCACGTCCTTTGACTACTCTGAAGTTTCACAGGCCATTAGAGATGATACTTCACTAGTCGCAACTGAAAGGAGCCTAAAAGCCATAGCTATCAGGGATAAGTATAAGGCCAAGCTAGAAAGTTACGTGGAAAAGTATCATACCAGGATTTCAACTTCCATGAATTTCGACACGGAACACCTAGTGTTGGCTATGGATGAGGCCATTTTAGACCCAGATACAGGTACCACCAGTTATAAAGTGCTTGAGTACATGATCAATATGGCTAAGGTGCCATCCCTTGATAAATGTAACTTGTTCCAGGTGGTTGGTGATATGCTAAAACATGAGGTAATGCAGCTCACAATCACATTGAGAAAACTGGAGACTAAGCATGCACAAGTGAGGGCGACTCTCAAAAAATAACAGGAAAATTATCATGCCCTTATGAATCAAGTACATGGTCTCCATGATTCAATTAAAGGAAAGGAAACTGGAGAATCAAATCCACATCGTTATGTCATCGAGAAATTGCAGAAGGAGGTCGTGTCCCTGAAACACAAGATTAGCATACCGACCTCCCATCATGTCCAGACTGCCGAATTAGGTTAGGCTGAGAAAGATAAAGTAGACCTAGCTGACTCTCTAGCAAAGGATAAGGAGGAAAAGGAAAAAATGGTAGAAGCAATGGCCGTTATTCAGGGTAGGCTATCGGAACTACAGACGACCTGGGACACACACAGTTGTGCGCCAACTACAGTCCAACCGGAGACTAGTTTGTTGTCTGAGCAGCTGACTACAGTGAAGGCTACAAATGCTACACTAGAGAAGTAGGCTTCCACTGCGAGGCTAAGAATCACTGAGTTGGAAACTGCCTTGGCTGAAAATTCCAGAAAGATAGAGACTATGCAGAAGGAAATTGAGCAGGAAAAGAAGGAAAAAGCTGACCAACTGAAGACCATCAACGATCTCAACAGCCGCCTGAAGGGTAATATCACCCTCAGGGATGCAAGAAGGATAATTTGGTCAGAAATCATCGCGGCGGTGACAGGGCAATGGTGTTTCCTGAAAATAATTGAAGAAATAAAATAGTCTCCAAAGGAAATTTCATGAGGGAGATCTCAATGTATCCAGCAGAGCCTAGCATGCCAGAAGTTATATCTCTTTCTTGAAAGGGTTGAAATCCGATGATGTGGAGAAACATGGCATAGCAAGTCGGTTCAAGGAGGCCGTTGAATGCCAGAAGATTATTGACAAAGAGTCTGCCCGCATTATAGCTTCAAGGGCCTTACAACATGTGGCATCCAATATGGATCGGTTTGATACGGTTTGAGTCGAGATCACAACGGCTGGACTTCTGTCATGCTAGGATTCTACCACTCCTTCCATGCTACAACCATTATCAGAGTACGAAGCACGTCTCCAGGAAGAAATGGACCAGACTGATATATTGTCAGATAAAACTGCCCGGTTAAAAGTTGAGACTATTGTTTCGTCGCTCCGCCCAGAATTTTCTCTCCTCCATCTGGTAAAACACAATATCCCCACAGATGCAAGTTTCGACGACCTCACCAAAGCCTATATCAAGGTGGAAGGATTCGCA
Organism: Pinus albicaulis; assembly: GCA_034641835.2. Taxonomy (NCBI): domain Eukaryota; kingdom Viridiplantae; phylum Streptophyta; class Pinopsida; order Pinales; family Pinaceae; genus Pinus; species Pinus albicaulis. Next base: position 433,416,336 of record CM076583.1, read on the forward strand.
TCGATGCCAGAACCTGCAATAGATAGTCAGCAAAGATGCACCTGATATGCCAGCCAGATCGCCAATTCATCAGCAAATGTTCCACCACTTGTGTCAGCGACCGCCTCTACTCCTTCTCGTCAGTGAATATTGTGAATTCATGATTCGGCCCTAGTGGCCTTTTTATTTTCACTTTAGTTAATTACTTTTAAGTTTCGAGTGGAATTCACATTCCACTCCAGCATTTTATTTTCTGTCAAAACTGTTGTTTAATATTTTGTTTAAAAACGGCCAAGTGCCTAACTGTAAATGATGAGATGCCTCTATTCCTCATCATAAATTTTGGTTATTTTTTATGGAGACCTCCAACTAATTACTGGCATGCGAGGAAGATATTTTTCCCAAAAATATCTTCTTGCTCATGTTTCTGAGGCTCCTATATAAGCAGCAACTAAAGAGAAAACCTGGTTCCATATTTTCAAAAGAAATTGCTATGAAAGAGTTTTTTATATGCATTTTTGTTGAAGCTTTAATACAAATGTGAAGAGCCCATTGGGTCTCAATGAGAAGGAGTTTTATTTTTAATGAGGATTCTGGTCTTGGTGTTTTATAGTCTGTAACTCTGGCTTATGTGATATAGTTTAGCTATTCATTTCACTATTTCCATTTCTCTTATATCATGCTCTGGAATGCGAGTGGCTCACCGATCCTGGTATGAACTTATCAAATTGATAGTTATACTAAACCTGTCTAGCGCTTTAAATATGGCTCAGTCATGATATGTTGTTTCATTGTCCACTTCATCCATGTTTCTTCTATATTAAGTGCTATGGGATGTTATTCTTTGAAAGCTATTGACATGTATGGATTTTTATTATCTTAAGCCCATCTCATGTTTAGATATGTTTATGGAATTTCATCTCTTTAGTAGTTAGTATTCCTTCTGTATTTCTTACACATAAAATGTTGTCTGATTTTCAATCTCTGTATAGCATTTTTAGAATCTAGCCCTCCTTGCAGAAAACTGTCTGTGAGTTGTCTGATGCATTTATATTGAGCATTCACTCTTTGCCTCTGCAGTGTTCTTTTCATTATGCTGAGTCTATGAGTATTCTGGTTCCACCTACATTGTACCTTCTTGTTAAAATTGAAGTAGTAAAGAGCCTTGTTCTGATTATTGTCTTTGTTATATCTTATGCTCCTTACTATATAAGATGTCCTAGGCACTGGTCTTTCACAACTCAAGGTTGTCTCTAGGATTGACAACAGGAATGATGTATTTCCACAAGGCTATGCCTAAGCAATGAAAAATGCCACATGTTGATGACTGAAGGAGTAATCCTGGGGCACTATATCTCTACAGTAGGAATACACGTAGACCCAGAAAAAATAGAGGTAATCCTTTTATTAGCCAAACCTTGCACACAGATAGAGGTGCGTAGTTTTCTGGGGTATGCAGGGTATTATCCTAGGTTTATAAATAATTTCTCACAAATTGTTGCACCTTTGTATGCTCTAACTGGAAACGTCGAATTCCATTGGTCTGATAAATGTGACACTTCTTTTGCAGATTTAAAGAGACTGGTCTCAATAGCACCAATCTTACGCAGTCCTAATTGGGAGCTGCCTTTTCACATTTCTTCAGATGCGTTCGATACAGCGATAGGGGCAGTTCTTCATCAAGAAGAAGACAAAAAGCCCTATGTTATTTATTATATCAGCAAAACTCTTAATCCTGCTAAATTAAATTACACAATGACAGAAAAAGAGTTCCTGGCAATCATTTATGCTATTAATAAGTTTATACATTATATAACGGGCTATCAAGTACTCTTGTGTACTGATCACTTTGCCATTAAATATTTAGCCAATAATCCAATCACAAATGGGAGAATAACTCGCTGGTTGTTGCTTTTGCAGGAATTTGACATAACCATCAAGGACTGCCTAGGAAAAGAAAACGTGGTCGCAGACTTCCTATCTAGTGTTCCAAAGATGGATGACACACTAGCAGTTGACGATCAGTTTCCTGATGAAAATTTGTTTGTCGTAGCAGTAAAAATGCCATGGTATGCAGATGTAGCAAATTAATTAGTAGTAGGGAAACTTCCCAAGAATTCAACATCAAGGGAACAAAAGCTTATTGTACAACGCAGTGCTAGGTTCTCATGGATTGGTGGATATCTCTTCCACACAGGGGGTGATATGCATATACGCAGATGCATCCGGGAAGACGAGATCTATGATATCCTACGGGCCTGTCACAATGAACCATGTGGCGGCCATTTCACAAATCACAAAACATGACACAAAGTATTACAATTGGGTTATTATTGGTTGATGATATTCAAAGACGCAAAAAAATATGTCCAAGCTTGCGATAGTTGCCAAAGAATGGATCGCCTAGGCCAAGCAGACTAAATGCCACTACAACCATAATTGGTAATAGAACCATTCGAATGGTGGGCACTAGACTTAGTTGGGTCGTTCAACCCACCATCGAATCAGAAAACCTACATACTGGTTGCCACGGACTACGTAACGAAATGGGTGGAAATAGTAGCCTTATCAAGAGCCACAGAGGAATCTGTGATTAACTTTCTATTCGAGATATCTGTGCGATATGGTCTACCATGGGAAGTGATAACCGATGGAGGGGCACAGTTCGTAGGTAATGAAATCACAGCCACTCTACCGAATCATCACATCACCCATAGAGTCACGTCTCCTTACCACCCGCAAGTGAATGGACAGGTCAAAATCACCAACAAAGTACTTGAAGAAATCCTTACTAAAAACAGTATCATCACATCGCCGAGATTGGGCCACTAGACTTCCAGAGGCCTTATGAGCTTATCGCACGACATGGCGAAACACCACTGGATATTCTCCGTATCATCTAGTATTTGGAAGAGAGCCCATTTTTCCCATTGAATTCGAAGTCAAAACTCTAAGGACAGCCCAGGAAGTAGGAGTGGACTTGACAGAGGCCCATATTAAAAGACTCCAGCAAATAAATGATTTGGATGAAGCACGGCTACTGGTCTACAGCGCACAATGATCATACAACAACAACGAGCTAAGTGGCATGAAAACCTCATAAAAAAGAATACATTCCAGAAAGGATATTGGGCACTTCTTTATGACTCCGGATTCTAAGATTTTCCGAGAAAATTACAGACAAGGTGGCTCAGTCCATATGAAATCCAAGAAGTGCATAACAATGGTACCCTCACCTTGACCACCATAGATGGGTCTGGTTCTACATTTCGAGTCAATGTGCACAGAGTACGCCTCAATCGCAAACCTCTCACAAAGGAGTCTTTCTGCAATCAGTTACGAAACGATCCCACCATCCAAGTTGTGGCAGAAGGGGGTGATAACCCCACAACCTCAAGTACATGATAGTTTTCTACCATAATTTGTAAATAATGTATATAATTTCCTTACAAGTCCTAGTCTTATTTTGTTGTACATTATTCATACTCGCAATTGTATCCTTTTTCTCATCCTCTTTCATTTTTATTTTCCTTGCTGTTCAAATTCTTTGAACGGCTATTGTTCAATCCAATTGAACATCTACTGTTCAATTGGATTGAATAGCTGTGTTTTTGTGTTTTTATTTTCTTTGCTGTTCAAATTCTTTGAACGGCTGCTTTTCAATCCAATTGAACAGTTGTTGTTCAATTGGATTGAACAACCATGTTTTTGTGTTTTTATTTTCCTTGCTGTTCAAATTATTTGAACGACTGCTATTCAATCCAATTGAACAATAGTTGTTCAATCAGATTGAATAGCCATGTTTTTGTGTTTTTATTTTCCTTGATATTCAAATTATTTGAATGGCTATTATTCAATCCAATTGAAGAGCTTATGTTCAATCGAATTGAACAGCCGTGTTTTTGTGTTTTTATTTTCCTTGCTATTCAATTTCTTTGAACGGCTGTTGTTCAATCCAATTGAACAACAGTTGTTCAATCGTGTTGAACAACTTTGTTTTTGTGTTTTTATTTTCCTTGTTGTTCAAATTCTTTGAACGGTTGCTATTCAAACCAATTTAACAGCTACTGTTCAAACCAATTGAAAAACTATTGTTCAATCAGATTGAACAACCATGTTTTTGTGTTTTTATTTTCCTTGTTCAAATTCTTTGAACGGCTGTTGTTCAATCGGATTGAACATCAATGTCTTTGTGTTTTTATTCATTTATTTTATTTTATTTTTCCTTGTTGTTCAAATGCTTTGAACGACTATTGTTCAATCCAATTGAACAACTTTTGTTCAATCGGATTGAACAGCTGAGTTTTTGTGTTTTGTTTTCTCCTTGATGTTCAAATTCTTTGAACGGCTGCTATTCAATCCCATTTAACAGTTGTTGTTCAATTGGATTGAACATCCATGTTTTTGCGTTTTTATTCTTTCCTTTTTCGATATCCTCCCCTCGATCCACACCCTAGTTATAAAAGGCATCTCTGAGTAGGAAGTGGAAGTTGAAGAGAAGAGGGAAGAAATAAAATTACCAATATGATGATTCTTTGACACTATAATCTCTAAACCAGAAGCCGACATTGTACAAATATGAAATGAAAGGCTAAGTCATTCCCAGCTCAAATATTTTATCATACAATACATGATCTCATGATGGTATATCTTTCTGCATTTTCGAGTAGTATTTCCCTTCGATATGAAGAAATAGGAGGGGTATTAATTGTATTGGAATTATTTTTACTTCTATCACCATCCCTAACTCTTAATGAGTTAATGAGCCTCCCTTCATGTATAAAGAATAACTATTATGTTTACATGCAAATTTTTAAGAGAGGATAGGGAGACTCATCACAAGCTAGCCTACCATGATCATAACGGTTTAACAAGTGACATGCCCACAATGGCCATCACACCAGGGTAATGACCTTCTCATCTTCTTGAAGGACAGGAGGTATCATCACGAGTTGGCCTGATCACTCTGTTACAATCCTAGTGAATGGCACTGTGATTATCTGGCCATCATACCAGCACAGTGACCTCCTCATAAATCAAAATGCTTATGTTTCAAAAAAAAAAAGGTACTATGCTCATATTCAAATTTTCAAGAGAGGATAGGAGGTCTCATCATGAGCCAGCCTACCATGTTCATAAGAGTTTAGCAAGTGAAATTCCCACAATGGCCACCACACTAAGGTAATGATATTCTTAACTACTTGAAGTACAGGAGGTCTCATCACGATCTGGCCTGATCACTCTGTTACAATCCTAGTGAATGGCACTGTGACTATCTGGCCATCATACCAGCACAGTGGCCTCCTCATAAATCAAAATTCTTATGTTTCAAAAAAAAAAAAAGTACTATTCTCATATGAAAATTTTGAAGAGAGGATAGGAGGTCTCATCACGAGCCAGCCTACCATGTTCATAAGAGTTTAGAAAGTGAAATGCCCACAATGGCCACCACACTAGGGTAATGACCTTCTCAACTACTTGAAGGACAGGAGGTCTCATCACGACCCGACCTGATCACTCTGTTACAACTCTGGTGAGTGGCACTGTGGCTATCTGGCTACCATACCAGCACAGTGATATTTCCACAAAATTGGCAGAATAATTACTTTTACATAGGGATCCTATCTCATTTTTCGGGTTAAAATAGCAACCCTGTCGAGGCTATGAATGCTTGCTCACAGCAGTGGCTCTGCTTATGGTATGAGAGTATGTTTCAACGATAGCCAATTACTCTTACATCTACCTTATCTCCCCTTTTTCTTCCATTCTTAACATAAGCCCACTACTCGAATTAGTGATAATTATAGTCTACCACATAAGTAACTATAAATGAGAAATGCTTACATGTTTGAACTTCGGGATGACGACACCAAACATTACCTATCTTAGTCTTGCTTCAGTCACACTTTATCATTAAAAAAGGACATCCTATCATAATAATAGCTATACTTCTTTCTCCCCCTCTCCGGTCACTTCCGCATGAGATACACTTATGAAAAATTCCAAATCTGACCTTTACAGGGCATGCGCTCATAATTACCCAATTACTCCTCTTTTCTTGAGCTCCAAAGCCATGGCCTCCGCTCTCATGTACAGGCTATGATTACTGAATCTTGAAATTCCCCCCATATGCATTCATGAGTGATCAAATCCCTCTTGTAATTGAGGAAATGGATGCCCTTACTTCGGCAGAGGGGGTGTAATTATTCATAAATAAGCAAGCATACAAATTTCCTGCACAAATTCTATTGGATACGATGATAAGACCAAAGGAGCATCGCAATTAAGGTATGAAGTTACTTGTAGAAGGCTGCAATTTCCCTTTCTCTTGCATACATTTTTCATTCTAAACAACAAGGCAAAAAGAGAACACAATCATAAGGAGAAATTAGCTCAAGGAAAAGCATCAACCATGGGAGGAAACTCTCTCTGGAATGAACCTTCGAACTTCCTGATTTCAGATGTAGCTAGTGCTATCCTCCAGCAAGCTTGTTGGCTGCCATATTTACACAGATTACAAGGATTTGATATAGAGATAGCAATTGAGTTCCTGCAAAACCTATAAGAGGGACAGACCAGGCAGGGGGGAAGAGTTATACCAGTCACAGAAGAAATTATTGCTGAAGTCTCAGGAATACCAGTAGAAGGAGAGAGATGAACAGAGAAAAACCTTCTCTTACGATAGGCATTTGCAGCATATCAAGATCCAGAAGATCCATTGGAGCGAAAATGAAAAGGGAATAACCCTACCTCTCTACATCAACCATGGCAGGAACTGACGGCATTCATCCAGAGATTCATTACATGCGATGGATTCCAAGACGTGGTAAAACCCTGTCAACTTAAACTATTAGTTTTGCTTAAACAAAATATTTCAGTCAACCTGCCTACTTTCTTAAATTCTATATTGCATGACTGTAATATTCCTTTTCAGGAATTTTTGCGATATCTCCAATGAGGACGCTGTATAAGGAAAACCATGCAATAAAAATGCAGAACAGGACTTGGATCCTCTAATATATGTTGTATGTAGCTTAAATATGAAATGGAATTAGAAACAAATCATTCTAGCTACACTAAACAAATCTCCCCAGCTCATGTATGCTTAAAAACACCCTAATCCCACAACTTCACAAAATAGCACTACTGAAGACTGCAACAGCATAATTTTATTATGGAATCTATAGAAAAATATTATTTCATACAGATCTATAGCTTTCATTAATCATGGAATTATAAATGAGAGGTTTGACCTCTTTTACAAACACATCGGAACACCCCGGTAAGGGTTTCCAACAAAATAGCAACATAAAATGCAACACTGCAGAAAATAAAAATGTACCTAGAAACTCTGTATTATAAAATACTAAATGTAATTTGAAATAGAAAAATAATATATAAATTGTCCCAAGGCCTTCCTCAATAGATCTCCTGGAGTGAAATAGACACCTCCTCCTCTGGAACAAGCACAAAATAGGAAGGTATGACCCAGCTGCTGCTACTACTACAGAAATGACACAGTTACTGGGAGTGAATGCACTGTATATGATGTAGAATGGTTCTCCTCAAGATAAATGATCGAAATTGATCTTAGGACCTCCTCCTTAGATCTCCCGATTAGCTAGAACAAGGTGAAGATGGAATTCTCACATGAGAATTCTTTGCACTAAACAGTGATGCAACTCCAGCTAAATAGTTGAAGCTTACAATCATTCAAAAGAATAAAAAAAGGATGAATATTGAATGCCTTCCCTTGCTGCTATCTCCTCCTTCTTATCCTTGGTGAGCCTCCTCACCACGGGCCCCACTCATTGATGATGTATCTTCCTTGAGAAGATTCCCCTTTCAAAACTGTGCTGCCCTAGATAGTTTCCCTCCTCTTGTAATGGCACTGTTGACTTGGTTAACTAGATCTAGCTCATTTCTTTGCCCCTCTTTCACACCAAGGTGGCTTTATTTGTCCTCCTAATTCAATCCCTTTTCACACTGGGATATGTTTTATTGTCCTCCTTACTCTTATTTAAAAGATGGAGGAGTTATAATATTCTAAGTAGCAGTGGCTAATTGGGAATATTACAGTCCTCCCCACTCAAAAGTTGCTTTCCCACAAGCAACAGTAAAGAAGGATGCTGTAATATTTTCTCTCCCTCCCAAGTGGCTTCCTCATCTGGTAGATTCCTCCATTGAATCAGATATTCTCTGATGACTCTATTTCTTAGCTGCCTCTCCCTTATGTCTAAGATGGCTTCTGGCTGCAAAATCAGGTGGCTATCATCATCAATAGGGGGAGATCCATGTTGGCAACTACATTCCTCCCAATGGCCTTTTTGAGGAAAGAAACATGGAAGATATTGTGGATCTTGCTCCCCTTAGGAAGCTCCAACTCATATGCTACCTTACCGATACATTTGACCACCCTATATGGCCCATAGAAATGGGGCTTGAGCTTTTAAGCTCCCTTCTCCTTGAGTGTAGACTGTTTGTAAGGCTGAAGACGTAGATAGACAAGATCCCCCACCTCAAACTGTATTTCTATCCGAACCCGGTCTGCATACATCTTCTGCTAGTTCTAGGCAGTAGCAATGTTGTCCTTGAGTGCCCTGAGTATTTCCTGGTTCTCCTAAATCCATTCCTTTTCCCTTGGAGCCTTACTTGCCCCAAAAATTACATCAGAAAATGAGAGTGCGTCATACCCATATAAGGCTCAGAATGGAGTCATGTCAATAGAAATATGGTGAGTAGTGTTGTAACGATACTCTCTGAAGTGGAACCAACGGAGCCAAGCTCTCTCCTGCCCTGCCACATAGTTCTTCAAGTAGCCTTCTAGGCACTTGTTCACTATCTCGGTCTGTCCATCAGTTTGGGGATGATAGCTAGTGCTTGGAGTCAAATCAGTCCCCACTAACCAGAAAAGTTCCTGCCAAAAGCCACCCATGAAGTGGCTATCCCGATCACTCACTATGGTCCTTGGGAGACCATGGAGTCTAAATACATCTCTGAAGAAGAGCTCAGCTACCTGTGAAGCAGTATAATGTGTATAAATAGAAAATAAATCAGAGTACTTTTTTAGTCTATCAACAAAAACAAAGATACATTCCTTACCCAGTACAATCGGTAAGCCGATGATGAAGTTCATATAGATATTTTCCCACTTCCCATCCAGAATAGGTAGTGGCTACAATAAACCAACAGGGTGGGTTTGTTCTCCCTTATTTTGCTGGAAAATGGCGCACTCTCTGACATGTCGGAGCACATCCTTCTTGAGACCCTTCCATGAGAATCTCTCCCTTATGGCCCTGTAAGTCTTTGTGAAACCTTGATGCCCGGAAAGTGGGGAATCATGTGATGCCAATAAGATCTTCTCCTTGAGCTTGGAGTTCTTAGCCAAGAAGATTCGGTCCCGGTAATAGATGACCTCATCCATTACTTTAAACCTCTCACCCGATACCACCCCATCAAGTATCTCACATGCAAAGTCATCTTTGGAATACTCAACTAAAAGTTGAGCTTTCCAATCTATGTCCATGCCCCTCAAAGACAGTGTTGTAGGCCTCCTGGATAGTTCATGAGCTGCTACATTTCTCTTTCCCTTAACATATTCTATGTCAAAATCATAAGCTTGGATTTTTTTCACCCACTTCTGTTGTCTCTCCTGGAGTTGTTTCTATTCAAGGAAGAATCTAAGACTATTATGGTCAGTCTTCACCTTGAACTTATTCCCCACCAAGTATTGCCAGAATTTGGCTAATGCATGCATGATTGCCAACATTCCTTTAACATATATGGGGTACAACCTCTCATGAGAGAGCAACTTCCTGCTCTCAAAGGCTATAGGATGCCCATCTTGCATCAAGACTGCCCCAATACCTTCACCTGATGTATCACATTCTAGAACAAAAGGTTGAGAAAAGTCAGGCAAAACCAAAATAGAACAACTACTCATTACCTATTTGAGCTTATCAAAAGCCCTCTGTGTTGTAGGTTTCCAATGGAAAGTTCCTTGCTTTGTCAAGTCTGTCAGTGGTGCTGCTAGTTGTGAAAACCCTTTCAAAAACTTCGGTAATATGTACATATGCCCACAAACCCTCTAAGTTATGTAACATTTCTAGGCTCAGGCCAATGTCTGATAGCCTAGATCTTCTCCTCATGTACCCTCACTCCATCTACTCCTATGATGTGCCCCAAATACAACATATCTGTGAGGCCAAATTCACATTTGGAGAGCTTGGCATAAAATTGCTGCTCCTTGAGGATATGAAAAATTGTCTCAATATGCTGCAAGTGCTCCTCCCAAGTGCGGCTGTAGATAAGAATATCATCAAAGAAGACCAATACAAACTTTCTCAAATGACCATGGAAGATGTGGTTCATGCAAGATTGGAAAGTTACTGGGGCATTGGTCAATCCAAAAGGCATTACCAAAAATTCAAAATTCCCATAGTGACATGTGAATGTTGTCTTAGGGATATCTTGCTCCCTCACCTTGATTTGATGATACCTAGATCTCAAATCAATCTTGGAGAAGTATTTAGATCCCCTCAAATCATCCATGAGTTCATCGATCCTGGGTATAGGGTACCTGTTCTTCATGGTCTTCTTGTTCAAGGCCCTATAGTCAATTCGCATCCTCAATGTGCCATCTTTCTTCTTTACTAAGACCACTGAAGAAGCAAAAGGACTAGTACTGGGCCGGATGTGTCTTAGAGCTAGCATCTCTTGGATAGCCCTCTCAATATCATCCCTATAAGCCTTGGGATGCCTATAAGGAGTGGTGATTATTGCTTGGATCCCTTTCTCTAACTCAATAGTGTGTTCAAACCCTCGATCAGGAGGTCTCCCTGGTGGAATATCTCCAAATATTGTAGAATACCGGTCCAAGAGAGATTGAACATCTAGATGCACTGGTGAATCCTTGCCCTTCTCCTCTGATATATGTAGCTCTACTGCCCATTCAACATACCCTATGCACAGATCTGCCTCCTTCATGTGTGTTGAAACAACTTGAGGGGGGTATGTGTTTATACCCTTGATCTTTTGTTGATGGCCATCCTTCCCTCCTGTCCATTCCATCTCCAAAGTTCTCCAATTAGTGGTAACTCTCCCAAGAGTGATTAACCACTGGACTCCCAATATGACATTGGTGTCTGGAATGTATACCAAAAAGAAGTGGTATGTCAATGTGTAGGTCCCCATGGTAATGGTTAGTGCTGGAACATATTTAGCACATTGCAGGGTCATAGCCCTTGGGACCAAAACTAAGAATCCCTCAAAATCCTCCATGTGGATTCCTCTCCTTTGTACCAGCTATGCATCACTAAAATTATGAGTGGCTCCACTATCTATCAACACAGAGACTCTTTGCCCCATGATAGTGCCTCTCACCCTCAAGGTTAGATACTTTGGGACTCCTCTTAATGCTGCAATAGCTCCCCCTCTTAGAGAAAAGTCTTCCATGGATTGTACAGCACTGGCATCCTTCTTGAAGAAGGTCTTGACATGATGTGTCCCTCCTGCAACGCATTCTCCCTCCAAATCCTGAACATGGATTGTCTTCCTTGATCTTGAGTAAGTCTCCTGCTGCAAAAAGGTTCTTTCCCTGGACAAGATGTGTTGTAGATCTCTAGCTTTCTCCACAGCTTCAAGGAGTGTGGTTGGTTTAGTTGATTTGACCAAACCTTGCAATGGTTCAGCCATCCCATTAATAAACATGCATACCATCCTGCTCATAGTGAGGTTGGATACCATCACTAAAAGCTGCAAATACTCAGCAATATAACCCTCAAGATCTCCCTCTTGTTTGAGCTTGGTTAACTTGGAAAAGTGGGCTTCTGGATCTTTTGGATCAAACCTCTCCACTAGATTCTTGGTGAAAGATGAGTATGAAGTGATATGATGAAAGCTGAGTATGAAGTGATATGATGATGCCCAAGTGTGGTCAGTCCATGAAACCACCATTCTTGAGCTTCTCCTTCTAGGTGCAGCGCAACTATCTTGATGTCTTCTATCTTAGAAACCTTGTTGAGCTGGAGGTATGTGTCCAGCTTCTCCACCCAAACCTTGGCTATGCACTTAGGTGTCCCATCAAATGTGGACAAGAAGAACCCTACCATACTATGCTGTAGGGCTAATCATTGCATCAATTTCTCCTCCTTTAGATGAGGGTTAATGCTCCTCCCATCCTTGATCCGGCAAAACTCCTGAAAGCTCAAGTGCTCCTTGAACCTTTGAGATTGGAGTTCATATTCTTCAAAATATTCTCCCAGGGTTCCCTCCTTATCTCCCCCAGTTAGAAATGAAGGCATGGTATAGTGTTGTGATGCAGCTGAATGCCCCATGCCATTTGCAGTGCTGGTGCTTGCCTCATGGAAAAACTATATAGAATCCCCTTCATGTCTCATCTCCTTGAGGTCCCTTGCAATGTTCTACAGGGTTTGAAGTAGGAGATTATAAATTTCTTCCTCCTCCATGCTGAAGATAAATTTCCCCACAAGTTGAGCCAAGAGAAGAACTTTGATACCACTGTAATATTCCTTTTCAGAAATTTCTGCAATATCTCCAATGAGGACGCTGTATAAGGAAAAAAATGCAATAAAAATGTAGAACAGGACTTGGATCCTTTAATATATGTTGTATGTAGCTTAAATATTAAATGGCATTAGAAAAAAATCATTCTAGCTACACTAAATAGATCTCCCCAGCTCATGTATGCTTAAAAACACCCTAATCCCACAACTTCACAAAATAGCACTACTGAAGACTGCAACAACATAATTTTATTATGGCATCTATAGAAAAATATGATTTCATACAGATCTAGAGTTTTCATTAATCATGGAATCAGAAATGAGAGGTTTGACCTCTTTTACAAACACATCGGAACACTCGGGCAAGGGTTTATGGCAAAATAGCAACATATAATGCAGAACTGCATAAAATAACGCTCTACCCATAAACTATGTAGTAGAAAATACTAAATGTAATCTGAAATAGAAAAATAATACAGAAATTTTCCCAAGGCCTTCCTCAATAGATCTCCCGGAGTGAAATAGACACCTCCTCCTCTGGAACAAGCACAAAATAGGAAGGTATGACCCAACTACTGCTGCTACTGCAGAAATGACACAGTTACTGGGAGTGGATGCACTATATATGATGTAGAATGGTTCTCCTCAAGATAAATGATGGAAATTGAGCTCAGAACCTCCTCCTTAGATCTCCCAAACAGCTAGACCAAGGTGAAGATGGAATTCCCGCATGAGAATTATTTGCACTAAACGGTGCTGCAACTCCAGCTAAAAAGTTGAAGCTTGTAATCAGTAAAAAGACTAAAAAAAATATGAATACTGAATGCCTTCCCTTGCTTCTATCTCCTCCTTCTTATACTTGGTGAGCTTCCTCATCCCAGACCCCACTCATTGATGATGTATCTTCCTTGAGAAGATTCCCCTTTCAAAACTGCGCTGCCCTAGCTAGTTTCCCTCCTCTTGTAACAGTGTTGTTGACTTGTTCAGCTCAATCTAGCTCATTGGTTTGCCCCTCTTTTACACCAAGGTGGCTTTATTTTTCCTCCTAATTCAATCCCTTTTCACATTGGGATATGTTTTATTGTCCTCCCTACTCTTTTATTTAAAAAATGGAGTAGTTATAATATTCCAAGTAGCAATGGCTAATTGGGAATATTACAATGACACTACTATTCAAATAAGAAAAGCTAAAAACCCTAAAGAATTTTTTAGTCACCACGGGCTAATCAAACTAATTACCATACATGATTTGGACAAGTAGCAGATAGCCTGGGAAAACTTTGTTAACCCTGCCACACAGGTACCTGAGGAAAACCCTGGCGGGACCAAAATTGAGCTCCCCGGAATGAACATACCTAGAAGAAAAAGGACTCATGCCTCAACTTCAGAACCAAGAAGGAAAAAGCGGTCCAAAAGACTTCAAGGAACCTCTGACTTCATAGAGGATGCAGGTCCATCTCGCTCACTACCCTCAAGCCCTAAAAAATACCCTTACAAGATTATGAGGAGGAGATGGCTCGAGTCTTGGAGAAAATGAGGGCATCCCATGAAACTAAAAGCTTATCTGAGAAATATGGAGAACAAGAAGAGCCATTAGACCAGTCTAAGACTGCCATCGGCTCCAGCCACATCGAGGTATTACCCTATCAAGAGGAACTGCAGGATTTTAGGGCATTGTCCCCTCTCGAGAGTGATGGAGCGAATGAGGGGGAGCATGCAGAAGAGGAGGGTGAATCCAAAAATCAGTCAGGAGACACCATCCCCTTTGAAAAAAACACAAGCATGGAAACATTTCCTCTGACACCTGAGGTAAATATTTTCTTACCTAGCGAGGACCCTCATCTAGAAGTGAACTTTGAATTACAGGTAGAAGACACCACCACAAGAAAACTTGAAATTGACACCGCCATCCCTAAAAAGAGGTTACTGCTCCTCCACCCCCTGATGAAACCAGACTAGAAGAAAATTTAGCTGAAAAGAAGTTTAATAAATTAAGTATAACATGCAAAAGGTTAAGTAAATTGGTAAAACATTTGAGGAAGTAGTTGAAAGAGGTAAACAAGGCCCGTAATCCTAAGAGAGAATTGACCACTACAGAAACCCAAACTGAATTGGTCACCAATTTGTTAGATATTGTCGAGGCAAAGATGCAGACTGACCTAGTAGATATTGTTGAGGCAGAGATGCAGACTGACCTGGCAGATACTGCTGAGGCTGAGATGCAGATTGACCTAGAAGATACTGCTGAGGCAGAGATGCAGACTGACTTGGCAAGCATCGTTGAGATCGAGGTACAAACAAACATGGTGGACACTATCGAAGCCTCTGTCCAAACTAGGCAGAAATTCATTGAATAAAAGGAAACCCAAATGGAGGAAATCCCTGCCTATGCTCCTCTAATTGAAAGAGTTTCCAATCAAAAATGGTATAATGAATTAATTCGAACAGAGCATGAGTTGGCACAGTGCAAAAGGGAAGTAGTACTAGTACAAGAGTATCAGGCACTGCTAAATAAATTCACGAACCTTTATACTATAGAAGATGAAACATTTTCCTAGCTTAGAGAAGAGTAGGCAAAGGTAAAAAGGGCACAAGACCAAGTGGGTCAAGGTAAGAAACAAATCACTACGATTTTTTCTCTATATTCTGATGCACTAAAATGCAGGGTACCAGTGACCAACTATGCCCTATTCCTAGTGGAATGATATTTACTATAGAAATCCAAGGCCGTCAGGGCAGGGAGCCCACAATTTTCAAAACTATAGAGGAATTTTTCATTGTTGCAATGATCAAGATGAACAGGTCCAACACCTTTTATGTGAACTTTACATGCACAACTTCTTTCTAGAAGAGGACGGGGATAGCAATCCTAGTCCCTTTATAGGATATGTTCAGTTCTAGGCTTTCCTCTCTTTCAATAAGAACCACATTAGGTGGGCCAAAGCCTATAACATTTTCCAAAAGAGAGAACATGGCCTAGACCTATGAGTTAGAGGAGAGCCTACTAAACCCCTGCAGCTGTTCTTCCAACACAAGAATTTCATGCAAAGAAAGGGTGTAAGGACTAAGATGGGACTCATCCATAAAGACATTATAGAGCATGGGCAGGAATATTTCGAAGACATTCAGGAAGTAGCCATGGTAGCAGCCAAACAAATATGGATGGCCTCCACAAACAATGTAAGAAATAGGGAGCCATTTGGCTATAGAAACTTCAAAGCGGCCGCCTCCAGATTCCTCTCATATAGTAACCTAGTCTTCAACATGGGTCCTGCATGGTTAGGGTGTAGGTATAGATTCCCTCTCATCTGGTACCCCCCTGAGGGTTATGACCATGACTACGAACTGCCAGAAGGGCACACAAACGCTGCCTTTGTAAGAACTAGACAAAAACAGGGTTTCAGAGCATACAAGGAAGAAGCTACCCTGCCTACTCCTTGACACAATTGCATCTCAACCATTTGCTTGCATGAGGACCTGAAAATAGGTAAGTAGGGAAGTATGTTGGGCCATAATTAAGGTATATTTTCACCCTACTTTTACTTCGAATTATCATACATTTTTAGAATTTCTCTCATTTTAACAGTAAAGGAAAGAAGGGTTAATGAAAAATCAAGACAAATAGACTAACGGTAAGAAGCATGATAAAAAAAAAAGGATTTGACTTATTTCATCTCTTTTCATAGGAAAATGAAGTGGTTGAATCGACGCATACCAAAAGACAACAGACAGACAGAGAACACGAATCCATAGTAACCCCCAGGGACGAGCAGAAGGCAGAAAGACAGATCCACATCCTAAGAACTCAAACGACAGCCATGCTCAGCGGGCTCTCTTTTGGAAAATACCATTCTACTAAGAGAAATCGCGTTTAAAAAGGCCAAGTATGGATGAAAGAGAGGAGGCGAAATAAGAATTATCTTTTTTAATAGGCATATTAGGACAGAACTGTCCAGTTGTATTCATGTCTTGACTCTTTTTAATAAAGTATTTTGGTATTTTGAATAATCATTTCCTGATTTTTCCATCACGTTGGACTTCTGGTGGTTTGGGCCCAGCCCTGGGATTTTCTTTTCTCACCTCTATATTGTACATTAATTACAGAATTTATGTTCAGTTATCTAATGCGTTCTGTGTGATATATTTCTACTTGCTAAACTTTTATGCCCGTGATGTTGTAGTTTCCTATGCCACTCAGGAAGTTTATTGCTCATGTTTCTAGTTTGCAATAATAGTTTTATAAGTGTTGGAAATTTTCATCATTTTCTCAATTCCTTTATATATGTTTATAAGCTTTAGCATGATCTCTGTTCAATTCTTTATATCTCCAAGAATTAGATCTTTCCATTGGTACTATAAGGTTTCTTGTTGTGCTTAATACAAAAGAATGTTAGTCAGTTAGTTCGCAAGAGAATTCCATTGCAAAATTAAAATAAGAAATTGTTGTTCAATTCATTGAGTTTGTTGTTCCATTCCATAGGAATGTTGTTCAATTCATTGAGTGTGTTGTTCAATCATAGATTATTCTCTCTTGGCTTATTTAGACAGGATAGTTAACGGAAATTTACAAATTCCATTCCCTTTGAGTTGATTGAACTTCACGAATTAATTGATCTTCTTCATAGCAATATAGAGTAGATATTTCTGATGTCACTCTCATATACTATGCTCCTACTCTTGAAATAAGAAGACTTAACCTGGGTTGCAAATTGAATGAGAAGCTTAGAGGTTACCTATAATAGTCACCTTAGAGAACCAACAGTAAGGACCAAACCATAATGGTTGGAGTGTTCCTGCCCCCAAGAGGTCGTGTATCTGATCATAGAGTAGATTGAGATCACCCTCTTTGAAAAAACGAGGCCTGATAGATTTTTCGTATTGAGCTTTGACTCAACGCTGGTGAGCTTCGAGTGCCAGTGTGGCATCTCAATGAGTTTCGTCCAATTGATCGAGTGAGAACAAGCGTTCTTCTGTGGCGGTGGTGTTGGGTAGGAGTTCAACGACAAGCTTGAGTGATGGAATCTCACACTCGATTGAGAGTACTGCTTCCAAGCTGAATGCAAGTTGGAATGGCATGAAGCCTGTAGCAGTTTTGACTGACGTTCGGTATGCCCATAACATGGAATATAACCTCGAATTCCATGTGGTTTTATGGTTGTCGACTAACCGATGAATCATGGTTTTGAGGATAGCATTTACGGCTTCAACCTGACTATTCTCTTGCAGATAGTAGGACGAAGACTGATCTTCTTGAAAACCTAGCATGGAATTCAATTCTGTCATCATATGGTTTTGGAAATGTGATCCATGATCTGTGACGATTGAGAGGGGTACACCGAAATTGCAGATAACCTGATTGAATAGGAACAGAGCATCGGTTTCTCCTTCGGCCCTAAAAGTGGGAATGCCTTCTACCCATTTTGTGAAGTAGTCGACCACAACTACAATGTAGTTGTGTCCATCCACAGAAGTAGGATTTCATGTAACAAAGTCTATTCCCCAGTTAGCGAAAGGACCAACAAAGACAACCAGATGGAGAGGAGCAAGGTGGGCGTGCATTTTATTCATGAAAATTTGACACAGATGGCACTTCTGGACTACTGTGATTCAATCTTTAAACAAAGTGGGCCAATAGTATCCTAAACGAAAGATTTTCTAGGTAGTAGTTATGCCAGAAAGATGACCGTCGCACACCCCCGCGTGACAGTAATTTAAAACGTGTTCCGCTTCGTTAAGAGTGAGACAATGTCGAAGAATAGTATCGACACCACGACGATATAGGGTATCGTTTTGCACGAGGTAGTGTTTCACTTGGTGACGAATATGACGACGATTGTTAGACGTGGGAGTTGTGTGGAATCATTGATTTTGGAGGTAGACCAAAACGTCTCCATACCAAGGATCAGAAGAATCAACTAGGTAGACAAATTCATCAGGAAATGGATCATGAGCTACATCTTCCAGGTCAATTCTGGGAAGGTCCAACAGTAATTCGGCAAAGACTAGAGATTTATTTGCTTTGGCAGAAGTGAACACCAAATCAAATTGTTGGAGGATTACAATCCATTTGGAATATTTTCCTCCAATAACTTGTCGAGACAATATGTCTCGCATGGGATTCTCCAAAGCAATGGTGGTAGTCTGCCGCAGCAATATATAGTGTCGGAGTCAGGTGACAACGAAGAACATTGCGAGAGATAGTTTCTACACATGTGAATATCGTATTTTGGTTCCAATGAGACCTTTTGACAAATAATATATCACATGTTCACTATCGCCATTATGAACTTGAACCAAAACTATTCCTAGCGAAGATGGTGAGGCTGCCGGGTAGAGGAGAAAGTTGCATGAGTAGTTGGGGGCACTGAGAAGTGGGGCGGAAATGAGTGCTCGTTTCAAGGCATCAAATGAAAATTGAGCTTGGTCATCCCATAAATATAGTGTTCCTTTCTTCAATAAACGCATAAAGCCTTTCGTCATCTCGGCATAGTTTACTATGAAACGACGTAAAAAGTTTTCCTTCCCTTGAAAACGTTGGAGTTGCAGAATGGATTGTGGCCCGGGTAATTCAATGATCACCTTAAACTTATCAGGATCAACCCTAATCCCATGCTTGGAGACAATAAAACCTAGAAGGAATCTAGACTCGAAAAAAAAATACACACTTATGTGGATTTAGACATATATTATAGAACCTACACCGAGAAAATATTTGTTTCAGATGCATACGGTAGTGGGTTCGCTTCTTGGAGTGAGCCGGAAGGTCATCCGAGTAAGCCTGTACAACATGTCGAATATCATGAAAGGCATAGTCCATAGCCCTTTGAAAATTTTCTCCCGCATTCTTCAGACTAAATGGGAGTTTATGATATGCAAAGGTGCCCCAAGGACAGATGAAGGCGGTTCTATGCTGGTCATCTTTTTTAATCGCAATCTGGTTGTAGCCTGAGAAGCCATCCATAAAGGAGAAAGATTCACATCTAGCACAATTGTCGAGAATCTGATCTATAAAAGGTGTAGGATAACTGTCTTTTGGAGAAGCGGCGTTCAGATCACGATAATCAACACAGACCTGGATGGTGCCTTGTTTTTTATTGATGGGAACCGGATTGGAAACCCATTCGATGAAAGGAATGGGATAGATGAAACCAACATGTAAGATTTTTTTTACTTCAGTATTAATGGTGGCTACTTTGCGAGGGTGGATAGGTCGAAGTCATTGCCGAACAGGCTTGGCATTGTCATAAACTTTGATTTCGTGCTCGACAATAGACAAATCTATGCTGGGCATTTCATCGTAAGACCAATCAAAAACATCGCGAAATTCCTTAAAAAGGGATGTGAAGCGTGCAATTTCCTCGGGATTGCAATCGGCTTGAATCTGAATGTTTTCCATTATACCCGTTTTGATTGAGATATCGATGCGCATAGTCTTAGAAATATTTCCCATGTTCCCTTCTGAATCGATAATTTGAACAGTTGTGTAAATGGAGGGAATGATCTCAGGTGGGTCAAAATATGGGATTTGAGTAGTTATCGCATCTGAATTGAACATTGAAGTGCAATGATAGAAATCTCCCCAAGGTTGTTCTTCTAGAGACATGACCTCTCAAATAGCTTCATCCGTAGGCAGGACCTCATCGAGGAGATATTTAGAAAGAACCGTGATCGGTGGGGGGTTGGCACCATTGGTCAAAACCAAAGTAGTGGAGGGTTCAGATGTGATTTGGATGGCTTGATAAGCCAACTATGCCGGTGATAGTGACATCTGATCTTCGTAGGAATCAATCTCTGAAGGTGTCAGAAGGATCCATGGATCGATAGAGCCATCCAACATGGTGGATATCATTGCAATCATATGTGGAACCTCAGGTGGTAGGAGAGGAAAGAAACCCATCAAGAAATATGCCTTCAGAAGACCGGTACCAATACTGATGTACGAGTGAGGAACACCTCCTACTAGGGGTACACTACTACTTGGTAACATGGAATATTCGGGGGTGCAAAAGGATAACTGATCCACTATGACTAGTTTCCCATCCAATGGAAAGAAGATGAGTTGGAAGACCGAGGAAACAATGGCAGTAATTGCGTAAGACCAAATGCGACCCAATAATAGATTATATTTGAGATGATGATCTACAACTTCTATGTCCACCGTTATCATTTTCCAACTAAGCGAAATGGGAAAGCTAGCAAGGTATGCTTTTGGGAGGAAAGTGTGGCCATTGAAAGCTTTAAGGGAATTCGACGGTGGAGACAAAGTAGGAGAACCCAAAGCGAGCCAGAAAGTAGTTGACATAACGCAGAACGAAGCACCTTTGTCTATGATAGTGCGATGGATTGGTTTCCCTTTCGACACAACTTACACCTCGAATGCAAGTTGGTGTGAGAGGCAAGGTTTAGATTTCTCCATGTCAAAGATGGCTAGCATAGAATCCTGGGGGTCGATTCCATTAGTGGCTGAAAGTAGAGCTTTCCTTTGCGCTGGGAAAGTTTGCAATACTTCGAGTGCAGACATAGCTGATGGTGCTTGTGCCAAATATTCTACAATATTGTAGTTTTGGGCAGCACATGTAGAGGTGTTATGAGTTGTGCGTCAAAGTGTCCCTTTGGGGGGACAAATCGTAGGGTCAGCAGTAGGCCTTTCGTTATGCAAATCGTTGGGCGGCAGTGGATTCAAACTGATACTAGGTTCCTGAGCATCAATGACAATATTTCCGTAGATTTTGGCTCGTGTTTGGAGTTCAACACTTTCAACACCATAAATAGCAGACGATCCTTCACCGGAAGGATGTGTACCACCGTTTCCCCTTTGCAGGGGTTGTGGTGGGTTCACAAACATGTGTTGTTGTTGCTACTATGGATTACAGAAGGGATTATGAAGAATGGCAGGTCTCCTCCCAGATTCCTTGTTTGTGATAAAATTTTTGCATTCCTGCAGCTGAGGAAATTTGTATGTCAAGTGGTCCTCTGCACAGATTCTGCAAGGAAATTTCATGTGTTTCTCCTTTCCTTTTTCATTTTTAGCAGCGTTTTTCTGATTGGGAATATTCTGAGTATCTGAATGCTCTTCCAAAGAAGAGGTATTTTTCTTGTTCTTCTTGTTCTAGCCACTAGGTTTTTGTGAAAATTGCACACAATTTACCTCAATGGTAGGAAGAGAAGTCGATTGGTTAGGGGCAGTGGCAGCCGAAGATGGTTGGGAGGTTTGCCCACTAGGCTGTTTTATGGCTACGCCGGAGATTGCACCAATGAGTTCGTCAACATGTGCTCTGATTTTTTGAGTAGCAGGAGGATTCAGATTACTGGGGGCATGGGGGAGTAAATCATATAGCATGCCAGATTGCAAATATATCGGATCTAAATGCTATGCACAAGTAATGGATTGATCTTTTATGACCACACCAGATAGATAAATGTCCTTAGCTAGGGTTGGTAAGATTGACTTACAAAACCAGTTGGATAAGAGATGATCCGGGATTGGCGCTTTGACCAACCTCCTCCTACGTCTCCATTCATGAATGTGATCGGAGATGTGGGTGGAAGTGCCTTGGCATAGCAAGGTTAAGATTTCAGTGATGATTTTGTGTTTAATAGGTAATTGGAATTTCTTAAGAAATTTCATAGCTAAGGCGCCAAAAGTGTTGACGGCCCCACATGGTAACTCAATGTACCATTTGGCAGCTTTGCCTATGAGAGTGTGGGGGAAAAGTCGAAGCCGGATACTGTCATCCACCATGGAGTTAGAAACATACCATAGATGAAAGGTGGTGACGTTCATAGCCAGATTGTCCCCTTGTTTCTTGTTGAATTTAGGGATGTTAGACGGAATCTTGTGCAGTACTGGAGGCCAGAGTGGGTTGTGATTGATGGGATCATTGGTCAGTTTGTAGATGTCGGGGATGTCTAGAGCTACCAAAAATGGCAATTTCATGTTTACCCACGAATCTAGCCAAGGAAGTATTGGCTAACTGTTTGGACCGTAGGGTCCGCCCATCAATGTGTTACCAATAGGATAAGTAGGACTTTGTTGATAAAATTTCCCTGTGGGTGGGGCTGTAGGGGTGCATGGTTGCTGTCCATAGGGTATGTTGTACTGAGGGGAAAAATGTTGGTTGCCCCCAGTGTAAAAGTTACCCCCTTGCCCAAATTGATTTTGGGGTTGTTTTGCCCATATGGATGTGATAGAACTATCCAAAGGCATACAACTATTCACATAGTTAAGCAACGACATAGACCCTACACTAAAATTCTTACCACTCAAAGGAACAACGTTAAAAATAGGCTGTCATATTTTTCCTAATCACTACAGGGGTACCGAAGTGCCCCCTGTCATATGTGTGTTGGTGACACTGCCCTCTGGAATGGTGGCCAAGGCATTTGAACTCAGCAAAGGTTCCAACAGAAATGGTTACTAAAAGGAACCGAAGTAGTTCCGCTAGTGGGAGCGAAAATAGTGGGTCCTGCTGCAGTCACAGTAGGAGAAGATCCCGAAGGATTCGGAGGTCCACTGATAGTTGTGGTGACCATAATTCTGAGACTGGGTATAGCCTGGCTACTGGGATTGTCGATTATTGGCGTAGAATTGACTATCAACGAGGAAAATGGTGGTGAAACAGAGTTGGTTACCATTGGCATTGACCCCATGGGTGCTAGTTGTGAAACAAATATTGGTGCAGCTGAGGACATATCTTGGCTTGGTGTAACCTGAACTAACATCGGTGCCGACGGGTCAGTGAGAGGAGCATTTCAAGGAGGTACGACTCCTTTCGTAAAAGGATCCTCTAGAAACTCCGTGTGATATGGGGCTATGTGAAAATCAGGGGTTGTCACTGGAGTCTTCTCTTCCGAAGAAGGCAGGGGCTCATCGAGACTCGACTCCTCCTCCGGTGTTAATGGAGGGAGACTTCGCTGTCATCGAGACAGACGGTGAGGGTTGAAGGACGCCATGGTGACTTGTTTATTTTTATAAAATTTTAATTATTTGTGATGTACTATAAATTCTCAGTGATAGTAACCACACACCTAAAACGAAAAAAGAAAAAAAGGACTTTCTAAAATCAATCAGCAAGCAGCTAGAACAGGGTGGCCCCATTTGAGTACTACCATTTGCTGGAGATGAAACCCAGTATCACAAAAGCATACAAAGAGGGTTAGTCATAAACAAAGTTACGGCTACTCTAGAGCTTCGCCCACACGTCAGATAATAGGTGTAAGCACTCTCATGAAGATGAGTACCCTTCCAAAGACTGAAGACGGAGTAGGTTCGTCTATTTTAGGTACCAGGACAACCCATCCTAGTCACCTCCTATAAGTCCCTAAAAATTTTGGCAACTAAAGATACCTCAAATCACAGACATCATCAAGGGGGTCACAGTTGTAGACAACACGCTATATGGGCAGAACACCTAGATCCTCGATCTAGTTTCGACATCCCTGAAAGGAACCACAATATATATCATGCCCACTGAATACACTTGAAGGTGGGCTACCTTCTCATGCACCCTGGTGTTGTCTCACGCTTAACTCTGGTGGTAGTGGAGTGGTCCTGATAACATGAGTGCGGTAAGATTTCACTTTTTAATGACTCTAGTTTCAAGTTTTGAGACCGTGGGTGATTTTCTCATTTCTCCTACCCCAAGATCCTAGCCTGAACTATTGTTGGTGTGAGCTCAGTTAAAGTTATATGATTAATTTTATTATCCCTTGATTCTTAGTGTACTTGATTATTAGTCTTGCGGAGGGGGAGTGGACGTATGAAATGTGATGAGACTCTTGACTCAAAAACCATGTAGAAAAATTCTCTAAATATTCAATTCAATGAAGATTTTATTCTACAAGGAGAGATTCTTTCAACATCCGTGCACCAAATATTCAAATAACACAGTTCAACTTTAAAGATTCAGAGATCTATCTATCTTCTCTTAACAACTTTTTAACCAAAATTTTTCATAATTAATTCAACAAAGTTCAGAAAAACAAAAAAAAAAACAAAAAATATTCTTCAAAAGTAGATGCGACTAACATTAACCTTTTAAACAAGAACTAAAGATAAAAATTATAACTGGTAAACAAGCACATGGATCCAACAAGAGAAGCTAATCTGGTGGCCAATAAATCCACAGCCAAAGGGGAAACACAACAGACGAGCAAACAACATATTTTGGCTGGGTATTGCTGGAAAGCAGAGGCTATAAAGCGTTAATATTGAGACAAATGCACTGTATCTAAGAATAATCAGCATTATAACACATTGAAACACTTACATAGAAATCTTTACTCGGGGTAAAGTTGCACATATGGCTAATCAGGGTCTAATCTAGATTCTGTGAGCTTTTGAGATGATTAGTGAGCATATAAACTGGTGAGATGGATATGTGAACAGAAGGAAAGAGGTAAAGTCATAGGAACAACCTGGAAACTTGGGGTTTACTCCCCAGTGGAGTCACCATTTCTACTATAGGGTAATATTCTTGGGTGGTGGTTATTGGGTATCCCTCTCAGGGCTTTCCGGTGCCTGAGGGAGACTGTGAGATTAGCTGTAAAGTTCCAAAGATGATGCGTGCATGTTCATGCTAATATATATAATAGAAAAAGATATATGGAAAAGATTACCTCTTTGTGGAAAGAAGATCCTATGGAGAACACCAAGCAGCGAAGTAGAGATCCTTCTTCACTGGCTCCAAGTTCAGATCCTGCAATCAATCAAAGCACCACCATAATCTCTACAACAGTACAACTTCTTATCAATTAAACTAGCATATAAGAAACATAAAAAAATGGAGATCTAATCCATTCATATCATGCTATGTAGAAAATTGAACAACAATTGTGACACTGATGCATCAAATGGACAAAACATATACAATTCTATTGATTTATGAAAAGGAGGATTACAACCGTCAGTTGCACCAAGCCCTTCTCAATCTCCCAATTTCTCTCTCTCTTTCTCTATCTCTGAGTGTGATGATGCTCAAGGTAGAAAGCTCTCAATGAACCTTGCCGATATTCAAGTCTCACACTACAACAAGGAAATTATGCTCCACATATAATCAAACCTTCGACCTTAGACCAAGAGCCCACAACTCCAATTTATAGGATATGGAGAGGACAAACCTTGCCAACTCTTTCAACCTGTTCAAATCAGGAAAGATCTAGATGTGTCCTCGATTTTCCTTTCTTTTTCCTTCCATAGGAGTTCAATTATGTTTGGAAATCCCTAATAAAATGTTTGTGCCATTTATTTTCTATTTTGAACTTATTCCTTTTGAGAAAAAGCTAGAAATTCCAGTCAGTTTTCCGCAAGATATTTCTATTTTCACATTCAAACACAGATAATGTTGCCCCTTGGGTAAGACAGAGCATTACCCTAGGCATTAACGCTTCCTTTGCATGGCTCAGGTGCATTATAACTCTACCAAGCTGTTTCTGAGGTGCGTTACCTTGGCAAAAATGGGTCTTGTCTAGGTAATTTTCTTCCTTCCATGTTACCTTCTCCTCTGAGCTGATGAGGAGGTCATTTGTCCTATAACAGTTCCCTCTTGTTCAAGGCATAAATCCCTCAACGTTATTCTCATCCAAATTTCTTGACACATTATTGCTTGTATCCTTTGACAACTAACCTTGCTTTTCGTCTTTCAATATTTCCTTCAATGCTTCTCTTGGTCTTATAGACCCACTTCATTCCAATGAGTTATTTTCCTTGCAGAAGGTCAATTAACTCCCATGTGTCATTCTTTTATATTGATCCTATCTCTTCATCCATTGTTGCAACCAATTTTTCTTCTTTGACTGCATCCTCAAAATGGATTGGGTCATATACATGACAAAATAATGCAAATAAGGAATTCAGACCGGTGCTACTATCAACTTAATTTTACTCATATATTTCACTTAAATTTCTGAATTTATGTTCTCTCATGCTTGTGAAATATGGGCTTGACATATCACTTGGTGTTTTTCTTGAAGTGTATGGCGTTGTGGATCTTTGTGGTGTGCTTGGAGAAGCAATTTCTTGATTGTGTGACATTCTCCTATTATTTTTTGATGGTGTCAAATGTTGACTGCTTTTTTGAGCTTGTGTAGGTGTAGGAGGAGTCACCATTGAGTACTTGTTGCGGTCAATTTCTCTTTTCCTTCATGTGGTGTACATGTTTTCACATTGAATATATTCTCTAAACTTCCATTCCATGCTTCCTCTTCTATGAAATTTACATCTCTATTGATTATGACTTTCTTGGTTGATGGATTGTAGAGCTTGTATGCCTTGGATTCATCATTGTATCCAACAAATATAAATTTCTCCCCCTTGCTTTCCAACTTATTCCTCAACTCATTCGGGATGTGTGTGTATGCCACACATCCAAACACCCTCATGTGAGTGACATTATGCTTTCTTCCACTCCATGCCTCTCCAGGAACTATGTTCTTGACGCTCTTGGTTGGAAACCTATTAATGATATATGCTGCACAAGTGACAACTTCAACCCAATAATAATTTGGAAAATTCTTTGCCTTTAACATAATCCTTTCCATTTCCATAATGGTCATATTCTTCCTTTCCCTGCCACCATTTTGTTGAGGTGTATACCTTATTGTAAATTTCTTGTGAATTCCATGCTCCGTGTAAAAATGTAGGAACTCATTTGTGATGTATTCGCCACCTCTATTAGTCCAAAAAACTTTTATGTAGTGTCCGATTTGCTTCTCAACAAGAGCTTTGTATTGGTGGAAGCGCTCATACACTTCACTTTTCTGTTTTAGGAAGTATGCCCATGTCTTCCTTGTATAATCATCTATGAAAGTCAAAATATAATAGTTCCCCCCAATTGACGGTGTCTGCATTGGTCCACAAAAATCTGAATGGACAATCTCCAAAGGTGCATTTTCCCTTATTGACATTCCTGCTGGAAATGATTATCTATGTTGTTTTTCCAAGACACATCCTTCACATAGTTTTTCTAGTTTTTCTATGAGTGGCAATCCCTTCACCATGCCTTTCCTATGCAAAAAATTCAAACCTCCAAAATTAAGATGACCAAATATCAAATGCCATAACCAATTTTCATCTTTGACCTCTGCTTGAAAATTTACTTGTTTGACAACTGCAAATTTTCTTTCATCCTCTTGTGAATTCATTGATAGTTGTGCTTGAGCACCTTCTTCCTTCAAATTTGGTTTTATCTTTAGGGGAAAAATTATATTTTTTGTCATCTGAACTTTTGCAATCAACTTTATGCTTGGAGACTTATCCAAAATTGTGCACTCATCATTTTTGAAAAATACATTGTAGCCCTTTTGCATGAGTTTTCCAATGCTTATGAGGATATGCTTCAAACCATGAACAAAATAAGAATATGAAATGTATTTCTTCTCCCCCTTATTTGTTAGAATGTCTACTCTTCATTTTCCCATGATAGATACTTTTCTATCAGTACCTAATGTCACTTCAGATTTCACAATTTCATCTAGATTTGAAAACATTTCTATGTTCCTAGTCATGTGGTTGCTACACCCTGAATCCAAAAACCATACATCCCCTTATTTCTCTTGTGCTACTTTACAAGTTAAAAACATGCTTTCATGCATCTTATTTTACCTTATGAAATGTGTGCTTGGTTTGTTACTTATGTCATGTTGCTTATTTCTACATTCATTTGCATAATTACTATACTTTTTATAGTAATGAAATTGAACTTGAGATTATCATACCTTTGAACTTGTCCCTTCCACTTGAACTTGAACGGCTACTTCTTCCACCTCTATGTGGGCTTTTGCCTCTTCCTCTATAATTTTACCTTCCTCGACCTCTACCTTGACCAAATGAAATTTTTCTCTTGAAAGCATGCTCCAATGAGGATTTGGTTGCTTTGTTTAGTCTGTGTTCATGAAAAATGATTGATACATGAAGCTCATCCAATGAAAATTGTGATAGATCCTTTGTCTCTTCTATTTCCACAACAATGGCATCAAATCTTGCTAGCATACTTCTCAAAAAATTCTTAGCTATTCTCATTTCCTCGAGTGTCTCACCATGAGACCTGATTTGAGTAACCAACCCAATTACACGTGTAAAAAATGAGTCTACATTCTCAGACTCTTTCATACAAATTGTCTCACTTTCATACAAAATGTCTCAAAATATCTTCTCAACATGTGTAGTTTTGTTGTCTTCACCTTTGCCATGCCTTGGTAGGCTTTCTAGAGAGTATCCCCTGGTTGCTTGGACTTTGTTCTTGTTACAACCTTTGGGAAAATACTTTCATGCACTGCCTAAAAAATATAGAAGAGGGATTCTGAGTCCTTCTTCCTGTTGTCCCTCAAAAAATCTCTTTCTTCTTGTGTCAAAGCATTGTATGTTGTTGCATCTACTAGTTCTTGGAAACCATTCTCCACCAATTACCAAAGATATTGAAAAGAAAATAGAGCCTTCATTGTAATAGCCCAACAATCGTAATTTTTTCCATTAAAGTGAGGTAGGTGTGGATTAGTCAAGCTATTGCTTGTTGCTGCCATTTCCACTATGTAAAAAAAAAACTTTCTCCCTACTAGTGAATAAGCTGCAAAGAGAATGCCTTCAAAAAAAAATTTCAACTCCTTCTAAAAACACTTTCTCTTACAGTGATAAATTTTTCACCTGCTCTAATACCATGTTAAAGAATTTAAGACAAATATTTCATAAGACAATACAATCGCCGAAATTAAATCACAACATTATTTCTTAAAAAAAAAGTGGCAGAGATTATAACATGTTGACTTGAGCAACTAAAATAAAGAAAAAAATTCAAACAAATTTACTCACAGTGAAACAGAGTAAAAAATAGTAGTCTTGGTAGTAAAAACCAAAGGTTACATTTTTAGATACGATTTTCTCCTTTTGTCTTCTCACTTACATCCACCACACTATGTTATATCAAAACAATACATTTCTAATACATTAATTCATGACAAGAGAAAATTAAAATTAATATAAAGGATGGAAGAACATGATTTTCTGAACTTTGTAGACATTAAATAAAAGTTGTGGAGTAATTTATTGGCCATGCATTTCTGCCAAAAATTCATAAATTTCTATTTGAATTTTAATTATTTAATTTATTATGGAATGGGTAATTGTATTCATGTTCATAACTCCATTTAAACGATGTCCTTGTTTGCAAACTAAATCCGCAATTTGTAAAATATTTACTTAAGGTATGGTTGTTGTCAGAAAATTTAATGTGGTGATTGAGATTAATTTCCAACAACGACTACTTTTGGGTTCAACTACTTAACCTGGAAGCTAGACCCCATGAGCTTCGTTTCAAATAACTTAGATAAAAAATTATTTAAAAAACATAACATTTACAATTTTTGGCCATCGCCCCATGCTCCCTAGCTGCAAAGTCGTAGATATAGGACTAAGACATAAGACAAAGGATATTCTAGGCATATTCACATCAGAGTTAATCTGAGTTGTCCATTTGTCTTTCAACCACCTTACTTCCACATAAAATTGAAATAGGAAGCATTCAAATAATAAACATTATTTGAACATTGTTATTAATATAGTAAAATCACAACGACTTAAACCAATCAAACAATTTGTTCTGTCAACCAAATTGTCTCATAAATACATCTCACAGCAACTCCAAAATCCAATAAAAATAGATTTAACATTGAACTCAAGCCACAACTCACGACAACACATGAGAGTATCATACTTTCTTATTTTACATACCTCTCTTTAGTCTGCGATCCGAACTGACCAGAGACTTCTACATCTATATATTATTTAGGAATCAATTCCAAGGTAGACTATGTGAGGGATTGAATGAGAATGTTGTGCCTTCTCAAGCCCAAACTGCCCAAGAAGGATCAATAAACTTTCCCAGTCTGATGTCGTCCCCATCATGTCCTGCAAAGCCCTTTATAATTCCCCCGCCAATTCTGATCTCTTCTCTAATGCAACTTTTCCCTCTACATAATAGCTATCAGAAGATCGATGCTAAATCTCCTGACATTCATAACCATATGCAATGGATATGTGTGAGTCTGGAAAAAAATACACCAGTTTAAGAAACAATTTATTTGTGATGTCACTCAATTATTTGATGGCTAGATTGAAAATCCATTTGGTCATGAACCGAGCAGCCAATCCTATTGTTGCTTCCCGATTCTCACATCTTATGGTTGCTTCCTCATTGTCACATGAATGATTCTCCCTCAAACTTATGGCTACCTTCTGATGGTTGCATTAATGTTCCTCGTTCACAAACTGCAGAACCTGAGAAAAAATCACAATGAAGTTAAATGATGAGATGAAATTGTCTTTAGATCAAACAACAAATCAATAATTCAATTTTCAAATGAAATATTAAGAATTAAATACAATATTTTACCTGCACTTGCAATGCAGTGATCTCTCTCACTTTAACGAAATCTTCCTTTGTGTATACAAGTAGATTTCTAAGAATTCTTACTACATTAATACCTTTAACTATGTTGTTTAGCACAAGGACCAATATTGTGATTAAATTCGGGTGAATTTCCAACATAATATTCATCATTATTTTATAGTTGTGATTCATCTCCAGAGAAAGAAAACCTAGAGCTTCTCCTACCGTCCTCACAAGTTTTTCCTTTTCATCGTTATAATCAATTCTCTCCGTAAAAAAAGAAAGAGAAGATAATACCCAGAACTCCATCTGTACTGTTGACCCTCTTACGACCCTTTGATTCACGAGCGAGACTTGTCAACATCTTGATAGCGAGGATTCACCGATTTATTTCCACGTACTGCACAAAGTTTCCTCAGGTCATTTCCTATTGAGCCTATGGTGCTTGCCGGCATTTTTACTATCTTGAGAGAAATCCCTGACATCTCGATTGAAAAAGGGTTCTCGTCACCCCTTTCCATTTGGTCCCTCTAGATTTGGATTTGGAGGGAGTGCGTTGGGTTCAAAATATAGCGTGTTGGGTTTTAATTCTGTGAGTGAAATAATTTTAGGAGATAATCCTCTGGTGATATTTATTTTATGGTGGTTGGAGTGCTCTTCCGCTAACATTTTTAGTATGGTTAGCCTCAGCAAGACAAAGCCTCCCAGATTTGAGTCGTTTGAGTAAAGTAGAGAGGCTATTAATTTGATGAACCCAGTGATGGTACTCAGTTGAATTCAATTCCCCTTATTCTCCACTAGCTTGGAGATGATTTGGGCAATCGATTTTTGAATCTCCTCCTCATGATAATTCTTGAAATTCAACATCTCAATCAATCTTTCAGCCACATATCTCAAGGATCTGATTGTACTCAATTTTTTTCTACAAATTTCTCATTGCTTGCGAGTGTGGATAGTACTCATGCACCCATGTAAGGCCCGCACTTCATGAGGCATGTTCAACAAATGGCACGCCCACCAGGATATTTGACGAAGTTCAGGCGTCGTGCGACATTATGGGCGGACCGTCGCACCATAGCGGGCGTGGACATGTAGCGAAGGGTGAATGAGGGCGTGTGGAAATACTGGTGCATCGCACATAGACAACATATTGCAGTTGGTGTTGCGACGTTTATAGCCGAAACATCGCACCATGACCGAGTTGGAAAGCTGACACACCAAGGCGTTGGGCGGCCGACGTTACACAAGCCAAACACAAAGGAAAACGAAGGGCCTTGGGTCGGCTCCAGTCCACCGAGTGACCCACGCCACACACTTAGTATGTGTATTAATATAGCATGCAGATGGTGGAGAGAGGCATTCAAAATTAAATGATCAAGGTTACTCATTGGAGCACCACGAGCAATAGAAATAGCTCGTTGGTGGAAGAAGCACAGCAACGGTGAAGGAAGGCGAGCGCGGGTCGAGTCGGGTTCATAATGTGCAGGACGTGTGGACATATTCCACAAGGAATCTGCACTGTAGGATGGTTTGAGTCAGGAAGCACGCAATTTGAGTCAGGTGACGGATGTGCAGGACGTGCAAAACTTCCGTAGGGCATCCGCAGTGCAGGTCAGGTCTGGCAGGGCGTCTGCACGAACTAAAATTCAGTTCGGAAATAATTACGAGAGCATTGTAACTCAGAATTGAGTACCGTAAGTTGAATTAGGTGAGTATTGATGGGACACATCTAACCATACATTTTTGGAGAGGATTGGACACACAGGGAGCTCGGGGGAAGGACTGAACTGATTTACAATGCCGACCCAAGTGACCTAGGTGACCCAACAGCACTTGAGCAACTTTGTGCAGAAAATTCCCAAGGTGAAAACTCAATGTTGTAAATGATTTTTGTAGGCTAGTTTGATGGTTGAAAATCCTTAAAGCTTGGTCAAAAGGCTAACTTTCCTTGCCAAGAGAAGTGGCTTTTGGTGGATTGGAACTTATTATTTCATATTTATGAAACATATTATCAGGCGAACTCATTATTAACAGGGATTTGCCCCTCCCTTGTATGTATGGGTGTACTTATGGGTTGATAATGATATTTTTGTTTATTTCCGCATTTTGAAAGGAAATTTGATTAATATTTAACAAGTGTTGCTAAAGGCATAGTCTATATACTTGAGTATTTGGAAAAAGAAAAAGTACGGTAGTGTCACACCCGTCTATAGCGTGGTTGAAAGACACCAAAGGTATAGGGGTGTTACAGTTGGTATCAAAGTCACTGATACATGGTTTTTGAATTCTGAATACACAACTATTGTTGCACATCAGTTGGTATCAGAGCTAACATCTTTTGGGGCTTTATACTAAAGCAAGTAAGTACAACTCACAGGTTGAAGCTAAAGCTTGATTAAAGAAAGCAGGGACACAATTGCAGGGTTGTAGGTGGTGTTAAAGCTGAATTTGTACACTGGGTTTCTTTTGAGACCTTAGCTGAAGCAAGGCATTTGTTAGGGCTAAAGCTACAAAAGAAGACATGCCAACTTTGGAAGAATTCGGGGAGAAAACCCTTGAATCCTTACAATGGATAGAGCACATGAGGGAGAACTTGCAGATTCAAGACAATATTGGAGTCTTGGAGAAAGAAGTGGTGAAATCTTGGAAGAAAGTGAAAGAATTTATAGAAGAGAAAGATGCTATAACACAATCTCTTAAGGCCTTGTACGAGGAAGGGATATCTGAATCTAACAAGGATGAAGCTGATCGAATTTTTGAGAAGATGGTCCATTTTGATGAATGGATAGCATTATGATATGAACTAGAGGCACTTTGAGAGAAGATTTCTGAAATTGGAAAGAAGTACCAAAGAGGAAGGAAACCTACTTTGGCCAAACCAAAGGATGTTGGGAATGTAGTTGAGGAGAAGGAAGAACTTGTAGAACAAGTTGAACCTGAACCAAGCACATTACAAGCATTATAGGTTGATCCACACAAGGATGTTGCAGATGTGGAAGATGTCAAGGATGGACTTGATAAATAGGTTGAACCAAGACTGAGCACATTGCAAGAATTAGTGATGGATGATTCACATGAGGATGTTATGACAATGGCAGAGATGAAGGATGAACTTGTGACACAAGTTGGACCAAGAAAAGACACATTGTAAGCATTGGTGGATAAACCACACAGAGATGTTTCAAATGTGACCATGATTGAGGAGGAACTTGATGAAAAGGTGGTACCAGGATCGAACACATCAAAGGCATTGATGGGAATGGAGGACACTCATTTTAGGAGTCTTCATGGAGATATGACTTGTGTTTCATTGGAGCATTTGGAAGATGGACCATATGGAGGAAAAAGCAAAGACGTGACTTCTTTGCCAACACCATGGAGGACCTTTCCTTGGATGACTACTATGATGAGACCTTGTACATTGGAGGAACAAGGAACATGGGATGTTACAAACCTTGATGGAGCAATTTCTAACCTTACTCTAGATGGTTCAAATGCCTTGGAAAACGGTGGAACTTGATGACCTTTATGATGGAAAGGGTCATGCTTAGCCACATGGAATGGAAAGTGCTTGACATGACCCATAGACTACCTTGGTGGTAGGGCATGATGGTGGAGTGGATTTCTTCATGGATTCAACCAAGATGGACCTCTTGGCAAACCTTTAGCGGGGGAGTAGCCTTGAAAGAAGTATTCATTTATGATGGATGAAGGTAGGAGTGACCGAGAGCACTTCACCTCGACATATGTATGGACATGATGATGATGAGAGTTGAATTGAGTTCACTTAGATGAACACATGGGTAGCCAAAG
Source organism: Pinus albicaulis (assembly GCA_034641835.2). Lineage (NCBI taxonomy): Eukaryota > Viridiplantae > Streptophyta > Pinopsida > Pinales > Pinaceae > Pinus > Pinus albicaulis. The sequence continues at coordinate 433,451,032 of CM076583.1, forward strand.
TCATGGACATGGACTACATGGATATCTTTTATAGATGGACTGATGGGATGTTGTTCACCATGAGCAACTAGGACATTGGTTGGATGAGCAGTCTATGAGACACTCATATGATTTGCAGGGTGAGAACTTGTGATGGCACTCATGGCCAATACAAGTAGGCTTACCAAAATCTTTGGATATGAGGAGGCATGGGAGTTCATGATGAGTTGCATTCATTGGAGACTTCATATTATGGTGATCTTGCAGTATCTGATTCATTCAGGAGTTGAGGTCAGGATTGGTCTTGGTTTTGATGAATTATGGGATGCATACCTTTGAGCACATTTATGGGGTGTGTTTGGGATGAGTCACTTGATGGGGACGATCAAGCCAGGACACTTTGGAGTTTGATGGAGATGCAGCGAAAGAGATGCCTTGGTGGTATACACTTGGGCATGGGTTGTGTCTACTTGAATTAGCCACACTTTTTACTTTGATGATGCTTAAAGGATGAGACTAATTTGCATACAAGTAGCACATGGATTAGCATCATGGACAACATGTTGTGTATGAGATGGGGAACACTCCATGGACCCAAACATGGCACAGTTTCACTTGGATGAGATTGATTCTTGATTGAGTTGATGACGTGACAAGAAACTAGAGAAACTTACCAACGGTGGCATGAGGAGGAGTATTCTCATTGTTTTGGACGTTGTGGTTGGATTAGATACCCGATTAGTTTGAGTTATGGGAGTGCACAATGTGCATAATTATGTTAGATACATAGCAAATTTTGTTCTGTTAAGTTGGTTGGAGTACTTGATGCAGAATTTCACACGACATTGATGATATGTGGTGGGTTGACACAATACATGTTGCAGCAACATTTGACCTTGTTGAGGAGATTGACTTCTCGCAATGGTAAATCATGTGATGATTGTGGTAGATGTGTTGATGGTCACAGATTGAGAAGATATTTCATGGACATGAACCTTGCTGGTTTATGCGACGATGTTGCGATGACATTGTGCGATGATACTTTGCAACAAAAGTTGCGACGATGATAGCACTATTGGGGACGATAGTCATATTTTAAGTGGGGGAGTATGTAAGGCCCACACTTCATGAGGCGTGTTCAAAAACGGGTGCACCCACTGGGACGTTTGATGAATTTCAGATGCCGTGCAACATTGTGAACGGGCCGTCGCACCATAGCAAGCGCAAGCGCAGATGTGTAATGAAGGGCGAACGAGGGCGTGTGGAAATACAGGTGCATCGCACATAGATAGAATATTGGATTTGGCATTGCAACATTTATAGTCGGAACATCGCACCATGACCGAGTTGGAAAGTCGATGCACCAAGGCATTGGGCGGTCGACGTTACATGAGCCAAACGCAAAGGAAAACAGAGGGCGTCAGGTCAGCTCGGGTCCACCGAGTGACCCATGCCACACACTTAGTACACGTATTAATATAGCCCGTGGATGGTGGAGAGCGGCATCCAAAATTTAACGATCAAGGTTACTCATTGGAGTACGATGAGAAATACCAACATCTCGTTGGTGGAAGAAGCACGAAAATGGTGAAGGAAAGCGAGCGCGGGTCGAGTCAGGTTCATAACGTGCAGGACGTGAGAACATCTTCTGCAAAGCATCCGCACTGCAGGACGGGTCGAGTCAGGTAGCTTTCAGGTCAAGTCGGGCGATGGACGTGCTGGATGTGTGGAACTTCCACAGGGTGTTCGCAGTGGAGGTTGGGTTGGGCAGGGCATCTGCATGAACCGAACTTCAGATTGGAATTCATTCTGGAAGCATTGTAAGTTGGAATTTAGTGTCATAAGTTTCAGTAGGTGCGTATTGATGGGTCGCACATAACCATACATATGGGGAGCAGATTTACACACAGGGAGCTCGGGGGAAGGTCTGAACTAATTTACAGTGCCGACCCGAGTGACCGGGCAGCACTTGGGCTTACAAGTCTTAAGGCTTGGTCAAAAGGTTAACTTACCTTGCCAAGGAGCAGAAGTGGCTTCTGCTGGATTGGAACTTATTATTTCATATTTATGAAAGATATTATTCTGCGGACTCATTATTAACAGGGTGTTTCTCCTCCCTTGTATGTATGAGCATACTTGTGGATTGATAATGATGTTTATGTTTATTTTTCATATTGAAAGAACATTTGATTAATATTTAACAAGTGTTGCTAAAGTCGTAGTCTATATACTTGAGTATTTGGAAAAAGAAAAAGTACAGTAGTGTCGCATCCATCTATAGCGTGGTTGAAAGACACCAAAGGTATAGGGGCATGAAAACCCATGAGCTGTTCATCGCACTTGTTGGAAAACAAAAACTGTCAGTTGTGTGAAATAAATTTCATATCCAAACCGTTGAAAATGCTACCATTAACAAACCGCGAAGATGTATCATAGATAAAAAATTGGAATATGGCCAGCTCAAAATCATTGAATCCATGTTCATGGTTAACCTCCATGAGAAAATTCCCTACAATGATATTCCACTTCTAGTAGACTTTCTTGAAAAAAAATAGAATCCTCTTGATTTTCTCAACTTCTAAATTTAGGAATGGAATATATCTTGAGAAGTCTAGATATTTCCTTTCTAAAAGATAAAATAGGATGTAATGCAATTGTTAAAGGAATCAATGGAAGTTGCAAATATTAAAATCATATAATATTAATGCGAATAGTGTTTTCCATCTACCTACATGCAACCCCCATGTTAAAAATGTTAAAAATATTTTGAAATCAAGAAAGAGTTGAACATTATTGCTTCATCCTATGCACTGGAGATGGTGTCAAATAAAAACTTGGTTCATTATGAGGTGGGCATGCAAAGATTCAATTAATGCTAATGCCTTAGCATGTGTTCCATGAGGTCAATTAAATTGGAGGTTTACGGTAATGGAAGGATGTAGTTTTAAGTTAATTGAGTGAGGAGGTGAGGAATTACCACTAGAGGTTGCATATTATTATAAATTGAATTTTAGGGGTGGTTTATTTTGTGTGCTATGTGTATTGGTATTTGTAATTTTGTGTTGGGTGGATAATTTGGATGATATTATTTTGTTATATGTTGTGGGTATTCTAGTTTTTGAGCAATTCATGTGGGAATTCTACATTTGGCGGTGTCTTTTGTGGCTGGTGTTTAATTCGTTGGTATCCTCTCTAATATTCAGCAAGCATCATTGGAGTTTGGTGAGTTTTCATTTTCTTAGTAAAAGCTCATCTGGCATGAGTCGAGAGATTATTTCTTAGTGATTCTTCTGCTATATTTCTTACTAACCCTATAGCGGATAATGTTCAGACTCCTGCTCTAATTTATTCTCACTATGACTAGTATGGTGCTTTTAGGTAATTTGTAATTCAATTTTGAGAGTGTTACTTGGCTCTATTGTTTTTGGGTGGTCCTTTGTGGTGTTCGTTTTGTTTCCTTTCCTTCCAGGCATGGTGGAGCTTGGGGATATATCTTGGTTCTTCGGCTCATGTTGTGTGGAGTTTTAATGGATCTATGAGACATTGGTGGTTTTGGCTCATTTTCAACCAATGTGACTTTAATCTCTAGTGTGTTGTTTATCTAATGGGGATTTTTATGTGGCTGCCTTATAGCATTGTAGCTTGGCCTCTCGAGCTTTGGTACTCAATTTCATATAATTACATTTCAGTGGCTTTGTATGGGTGTGGGTTGTTTTATATTTTCCAAACTTGTGATGGTGTTCGGTTTCTCTAGTGCACAAGGCTATGACAATGATAATTAGTCTAGAATCATGGTTTTGATCTAGAGCTTGAATTTTTATATGATGGTACTATATTTTTGTTGTCTGAATATTCAATGTTGTGAAACTAGCTCCAAAAATAGAAGAAAAGAGATATCAACGCCTTAGAAATAAGCCACTTCAAGGGGGAAACCTCCAATACATTACATAAATGAACAATTCTTGGATGATACAATTTACAAAACCTCCTTTCTATATATAGGAGTCCATGGGGCCATAATGTAATCCTAGTGGGACACAATGTAATCCTAGCCGACCTAACAATAATAATTTAAGGGCACAATAATAACAAAATGGGGGTTACAAGGGTACAATAATAACAATAAGGGGGTTACACTAACAACAATAAGGGACTATAATATTAATATAGGGACCTAACATGCCCCTCTCCTTCAAAAAAGTGTTGTCCTCAACGCTTGAGTAGCTCTGGGTGCTTCTGTATAAAATTCTCATCCTCCCATGTAGAATCTTCGGTGGGTAAGTTCTTCCACTTGATGAGATACTCTAAAATTGATCGATTTCGTAGCTATAGAGTTCTTGTTTCCGTGACCGCTTCAGGTTCCAATATGATTTTTCCTTCCTCATCAAGTTCTGGAAATATTGTTTGAACTGGAAGATTTTCACCTATAACCTTCTTTAAGCATGAAACATGGAAAGCTGGATGCACTCGTGAAGAAGCGGGAAGCTCCAATTTGTATGCCATAGTACCAATCTTTTGCAACACCTTGTAAGGACCATAGTACTTTGGTGATAATTTATTATCCTTCTTAGCTTGCTTGAGGGACATTTGTTTGTATGGTTGTAGCCGTAAAAATACCCAATCTCCTACATCAAAACTTCTCTCGCTGCGATGTTGATTTGCCTATTGTTTCATTCAATTTTGTGCCAAATTCAGGTTATCCTTTAAGAGTTGGAGAACTTCTTGCTGATGCTCGATGTGATCTTCCACTGCTTGAACCTTCGAATTTTCCCTTAAAGATGATGTGATGGATGGTGGATGATATCCATAAAGTGCCATAAATGGGTCATTTTTGCTGCAGTATGGAAGGAAGTGTTATACCACCATTCAGCAAGAGGTAACCACTTGACCCATTGTGTTTGTTTATCAGATACAAAACAATGAAGATATCCTTCCAAACATTTATTTACTATCTCATTTTGACCATCGGATTGAGGATGATAAGATGAGCTATGAGCTAATTGAGTACCCAAACAAGAAAATAACTTCGTCCAAAAATTTCCAGTAAAAATGGGATCTCTGTCGCTCACAATAACCCTTGGGTTTCCATGTAGCTTTTGAATTGTGTCCATAAATGTAGTAGTACCTGTACTTGCTTTAAATGGATGAGATAATGCACAAAAGTGTGCATACTTGGTAATTCTATCAACTACCACCATGATGACACTCTTTCCTTCGGACTTAGGTTAACCTGTGATAAAATCCATTGAAATCTCCTTCCAACGTTGACTTGGAATGGATAAAGGTTGTAGAAGACCCGGGGTCTTAATTGTCTCAACTTTATTCTGCTGGCAAACCCAACATTCCACCACAAACTTTTGAATATCATATTTAAGTCCATCCCAAAAAAATTATTTCTTCACCCTGTGGTAAGTTTTTAAAAATCCTAAGTGTCCTCCTAAAGGAGAAGTGTGCAATTCCAAAAGAATATTTTGTTTTAGTTTGGAATTATTACAAATATATAAGTGATCTTTGTACCATAAGGAATCATTTTTCCAACTAAATGTATCAGATGTACTAGGATCTTGCTGCAACTTTTGAATGAGTGTCCATACATCTTTGTCCTTCTTCCATTCATCTCTTGCTTCGGTTATCCAATACGGTTGGATAATAGAAATGGCACAAAGCAATGCTTCCACCTCTTCATTCTTTCTTGAGAGTGCATCTGCAACAACATTAAGCTTTCCTTTTTTTGTAGATTATTTCAAAGTCATAACCCAACATCTTTGTGACCCATTTTTGCTACTCTTCTGAAGATAGTCTTTGTTCCAAAAAGTGTTTAAGACTATCATGATTAGTTTTTACCTTGAAGTGTCTTCCCATTAGATAAGTTCACCATTTCTTTAGTGCATGCAGTATTGCTAACATTTACTTCTCATAAATAGGTTTCTGTAAATACTTTCCTTTAATTGGATGACTTTCAAAAGCAATGGGTCTTCCTTCTTGCATTAAAACAGCACCAATTCCATTTCCTGAGGCATCACATTCCATAATAAAGGTTTTTGTGAAGTCTGTTGTAGCTAAGACTGGTGCTAGTCACATTGCCTCTTTAAGATGTTCAAAGGCCTTAGTTGCTTTAGGAGTCCATGAAAATGCATCTTTATTCAATAATGTTGTTAGAGGTGCTGCTATTCTCCCATAATTCTTAAAAAACTTGCGATAATGCCCTGTTAACCCCAGAAATCCTCGCAACTACTTTATGGTTGTGGGGACTTTCCATTCCTTAATGGATTTAATTTTTTAGGGTCTACCTTAACACCCTCGTGAGATACAATATGACCCAGATATTACACCTCTTGTACTCCAAAGAAACATTTGGATGTTTTTTCATATAATTGTTTCTCCTGCAATAGTTTGAGCACCATGTCAACATGTTGAACATGATCCTTCCAAGACCTACTATATATTAGTATATCATCAAAAAATACTAGCACAAATTTTCTAAAGAAGGGTTTGAAAATGGAATTCATCAACCCTTGAAATGTAGAAGGTGCATTGGTAAGGCCAAAAGGCATGACCAAAAATTCATAATGACCCTCATGAGTTTGAAATGTTGTTTTCGGAATATCTTCGGTCTTCATTCTAATTTGATGATATCCTGAACGAAGATCCAACTTGGTAAAATAAATTGCTCCATGTAATTCATCCAATAATTCATCAATCACAGGAATGGGAAATTTATCTTTAATGTTGAGCTTATTGAGCTCCCTATAATCTGGACACATTCGCCATGATCCATCCTTCTTGTGTACCAATACTACAGGAGCAGAGAAAGAACTTTGACTAGGTTGAATTATACCCGCCTCTAACATTTCTGCAATCATACGTTCAATTTTTCTCTTCTAGACATAAGGATATCTGTAAGGCTAGATGTTTGGAGGAACACTTCCTGGAATCAAATGAATAGCATGATCATAATTAGGAATAGGTGGGATTCCTTTGGGAGTTTCAAACACCTTGGAATGATTATCCAATACTTTTTGGAGATCTGCAGAAATAGATGATTTTGATGTTGGAACTTCTAGTGAGCATAATTGTGAAATTACACCTCGTTGTTCTTTCTTTAGAATCTTTTTCATGACATTAGAGCTTATTATCTTTCCCGACTTCCTTGCAATACCCTGTAATTCGACTTCCCTTCCTTCTAAAAAAAAATTCAAGAAAATTTCTTGAAAATTAAAAGCTACCATCCCCAAAGATTGTAACCATTGTACTCCTAGTACAACATCAACACCTCCCATAGGAATGGAAAGCATTGGAATATTCAATACATATTCCCCCATGTTTATCCTGATATTATGGCATTTTCTAGAGAAATTTATAGTTCCTCCATTTGCAACCATCACTTGACATTCTGGTGTTGGGTATAGGAAACAATTCAATTCCTTGGCTACCTTACAATGAATAAAATTATGGTTACCACCTTAATCAATCAACACTATTACCTTTTTCTTCTTGATATGTCCTTCTATCTTGAGATTTTGAGTGGTAATTCCTACCAATTCATTACACGATATGGTCGGACTGATTTCTTCCTCTTCTAGGTTTGGTTCCTGGTGTATATCCTCTTCTTTTTCATTTTCTTCTTCCTCTTCACAATCTATGTAAAATAATTTCTTCTTAGCACACTTATGACCTTTAGTGTATTTTCTATCACAAATGTAGCAAAGCCCTTTTGCTCTTTTTTCTTCCAATTGTTGTGGTGTCAACCTTGTAGGTTGTCGAAATCTAGGCGTAGCAACACTTATTTTTTATAGAAGTGAGTGGTAGGCTTCCTTGTCGCCATAATTTTACATTCAATTTTTCGTGCCAACGTGAATTCCTTCTCAAATGAATCAAGTTCCAAAACGCGAACTTCATGTTGGATGTTATCCTTTAAAGTACCTATGAAGAGATCAATCTTGTGTTCCTTTGGAATATCAGTTACCCTTATATTCAATTTTTGGAAGTCCTCAATGTGCTCCCCCACTAAACCCTTTTGTTTGAGATTTATCAATTGGCTAAAGAAGGTGTTTCTCTTTGTATCCTCATAACGTGCTATCATTTCCTCCGTAAAAATTGACCAAGTGACAATTTTTTTACGGGAGCAAAGCCATCAATACCATACAAATGTATTTTGTTCTAAATGTAAAGTTTCAATGCGTACCTTTTGTTTGTTTTGCACATTATGGAGATCAAAATATTGCTCCATATGAAGTATCCATATTACAGGATCCTTTCCATCAAACTTCCTCATATCCATTTTTGGAATATGATGCTTCTTCTGCCAACAATAGAGTTTATGAAATCACGATTAACATTTATTTTTTTCTCATCATGAGTTTCCTCTACTATCTTTTCACCATTAGGAAACATTTCTTGTATCAACTTTGTCAAACCTTCCATGTCTACTTTTATATCATTCTTCATGTTTTCCATTTTTCATTGATCTTAGCTTCCATGTCATCCATCTTAGATTCCATGCCAGCTTACATGCCATCTGTTGAGCCCTAAATATGTCCTTTCCTTTCACCAAATTTCACTCCATTCCATTTTTCCTTTATCAGTTATAGGCTTAAAAGATCAATAGGAATGATTAAAGTCACTTTAAGAATGCATGCAATGACTAACTTATTATACTTTTGTGGTTTTGTTGTCACAGTGATTTTTTATCAGACTTAGCTACAGAATGCAGCCATTCTATATCTAGTCGCATATTTCGCAGCCATATTTATGTTCACACAAGTTATAGGTCTCATTTGAGGGAAAAAAGCATATGGTTAAATTCCAGAACACTCCTACATCATTCCTTGCCCTCTACGAAGGTTGAGCAAAAATCTGCAATTGGTTATGCATGTGGAGAAAACCAAAACTAAGAAGCATACTTCTACAAGGATAAGGACTTTGCAGGTGTCTTCAGCAAAATACGAGTCCTCAACAGGAGTTCTAGTTTGATTTTGATTGTAAAATACACCTATGCCTATTTCTCCTCAATGACAGTTATGTATTTGCTTATAAGAATAACTCAGTGAACCGAGAAATAGTTAGTTAGTTGATGTTTTGTTTTTAGTCCTCCAAGACTGTAATACTCTGTTTCTGAGCGTTTTCCTTTAATGAAAGAAGTACAACTTTAATGCATGATATGAAGAAATTTTAAGGAGTTAAGGATTCATGTGCCAATCTGATGGTAGAGGGCCCCTACTGTTCGAAAGGCTTTGTGCATATTTTCTAGATAAGTGACCTTTAGCTCTGTTTCGTTCTTAACTTAGGCAGTTTCTGAGTTTGTTCTCTTTCATCATGCTTATGTCATTTACTTACATTGAATATTACAGTCAATCTTGTTCTCATGAGTTGTTCCAATATATCACTAACATGTGAATGAGAAAGAGCTGTAGTACTCTTGAGTTAATTTCATTTTAGTTCAATTCTGTTCATTGTATTTCAAGTTTTATTAGTTAATTGCATTCTAGTCCTGTTAATTAGACTTAAAAGACCCTAATTATTTTACATGTTTCTCTTGTTATTAATCTCTTCTAACACATCATTATCATATGGACAAGAATTAGTTGCATCATTTTGAGTTCTTGACTGTTCTTCAATTTCTCATAATTTTACAAACAACCTTTTTCCAAAGTTACTCCAAGACATTTCTAACCCTTGAATGAGGCTTAATAGTAACATTTTGAGTTGCGAAATGGGTTAATTTTAGTGTCATAAGTTATTTTAGCATAGGGTTCCTTACTATGTTGCAGATAATCTTTTCTCAAAATGTTCCAACATATTTCTAACAATGGATGAGATTTTCTCTGTGATATTTTAAGTTGTTGTTTACTAAAGAAAACCTCATTACATCAAAATTATCCTTTTTCTCAAGCTATTCCAACATACCTCTAATGAATTGAATTGGACTGAGTTTAATGTTATGAGTTACTTTTCTTGTCAAGCTTTACAATCTGTGGATTATAATTTTCTGTTCTTAGGTGCCATACATAGTTTAGAGTAGATTTTGCTCTTTTTTAGTGTGATCAATAACTTCTCTTTGCCAATAATTTAGTTCTTCTCCTCTTAGAATAAAAACAAAAAACAAAAAACACTAGAAAAACACTAAACACAATGAAGTAGGAAGAAGATACCTAGGCACATATAGTGCACTTCACTTCAACAGTTTACTAGCCCTGGTTGACAATTTATGACATCAATTTAGGAACACTAAGTTGAGTAAACATTTTGGCGTCGTTGCCGGGGAAGTGTAACTAGGTAGCCTTGTTTCTTACCTCCCAAAAACAATGATATGCGTAGAGAAAGAGACTCAAGGGGTAGATTTATAAGAAGCAGAAGCTTGATTCCTAGAACACCACTTGTTCCACCAAGACCAAGAGGCAGCACACCTCCAACTCAAACCCACATCCCATACTATACTGATCATAGACTCCCAGAAGACTTAAGATTAGATATTCCATCAGAAAGACCTTCCAATTCATCCACTGAACCTGTCTTAGAAGAATTTTCAAGGACCCCTGTTAGAGACATAAACTTTTCCACTTCCACAGAAGAATCAACCATGGTAGAAGAAGGGGGAGGAGAAGTCTTTAATGGAGAACATACACTATTTGGAGGAGGTAGAGGTAGAGGTAGAGGAGAAGGAGGTAGAGGTGCAGAAGGAGAAGGAGGTAGAGGTGAAGAAGGAGGCAGAGGAAGAGGTAGAAGGGAAATGGGAAGCTCTTTTGGGTTTCCTATAGTAGATGAAGAAACCAATGCAACTATGAAAAAAATTTCACCCTCTGTCCTTCCAAAATTTTATGGACTCAAAAGTGAAGATCCTAAAACCTTCCTATTTGAATTTGAAGTCCTATTTAGAACCTATGATTACTTACAAGATGCCCAAAAACTTAAACTATTCCCTTCAACATTGAAAGGATCAACATTAAAATGGTTTATGAGTTTGATCAACATTTCTATTAGGACATGGGAAGACATGAAACATGAATTTCTAGAGAGGTATTTGGATTACTGTATGCCATTCAACCATAAGGAGGAAGTGTTTAAAATTCTACAAAAAGAGGATGAAAATATGGAAGATTTGTTGGAGATGTTTAACTATAACATCAAAAGAGAAAAAATGGAAAACTTAGACCAAGATACTTTGAAAGCTCTCTTGTTGAAGACAATTAGGGATGAATGGCCAGATATCCTTAACATGATGGGAAAAGGGGATATATCTCAGCTCACATTACCTCAAATAGCTGAATTATGTATCAACCTTTCAAGAGGGAAATCTAAACCTGTAAAAGGACGAAGAGACCGTGCTCTTACAAGGGCAAGTAAGTCTGCTTTTGGGACAGTAAGTAGGGCAGAAATAGGACATATTCTTGATGAATTCAAATCAGATATTTTAGGGAGTCTTAGTGAACAAATAGACACCCTTAAGCTACAAAACAAGCAAAAAGCTGAATCTGATGCCTTAGCAGTCTTTTGTCCCAAATGTAGAAAGAAGCATGCCTTGAGAGAGTGCCCTCTGGATGCAAAAATAGTAGAGACTTGTGTAATTTGTTCAGAAAAACATGAGACCAAGAGTTGTCCTTCATTTCCTATTCTTAAAGCTGTCTTTCAAGAAGAAACCCCTACAAATTCCACAGAATCTCTCAATTTTGTCTCTAGGAGGCCTTGGCAAGGACCTCAAACACAAGGATTCCATGATCAGTTGTATAATCAACCCCCACCAAATTGGAATTCTTGGCAGCAACCTTGGCCCCAATTCCAAAATCAATCTCAAACTTGGGCACAAGAAGCACTAAATCCTTATGGAAGATACTCTCAGTACTATCAATATCCACCATCTTATCCACCATATTCAAATTTCCTCCTCAACAAAATCCTCAGAATCCACAACATCAAAATCCACCACTTCCATTACCATTTCCTCAGAAAGAAAATCAGTTACCTGCCCAACCCATACCAAATCCCAACAATAAAAATCCTCAGAACACATACAACAGTTCCCAACCTATTTGATTACTCCTTTAGACCTTAATTATGTTCAACTTAGTTCTGGAAGAATACTTGAAAAGAAGAAACCTTATGTAATCATACAAGAGAAAAACAACTCTGAGGAAGATTCTCTACGGGTAAATAAAAGTCTTGAAGAGAACACATCTTTTCAAGACCCAAACATTGAAAAATCAAAACAAAAAGAACCAATAATTTCAACTCCTAAATTAGAGCAGCCATCAACATCCACCTCTACACCTCCCTTTCAAGAAAGATTACAAATTGATAGAGGTGTAGAAAAACAAATTATGGTGCCTAATTATGATTTCCTAGATGAGCTAAGGAATGTTTGTATTAAGATCCCATTATTACAAGCTATCAAGGAAATTCCAATCCTAGCAAAGACAATAAAGGAGTTGAGCATGAAAAAAACAGGAAAAAGAATAAAAGAGACAAAGAAAATTCAACTGGAAGGAAAAATAGCAGACATCATGATGGGTAAGATTGCTATTCCAAAGTATCTAGACCCAGGAAATCCAGTTGTTAAAATATACATCAATGGAACTGAGATCCAAAACACACTTATTGATTTAGGAGCAGCAATCAATATCATGAGTAGACAAATCATGGATAAACTAAAACTTCCTAATCTTCTTTTTACACCCACATTATTACAATTAGCAGACAGATCTATGATTAAACCTGATGGGGTAATTGTTACACTAAAAATTGTCACCTTGACATTCTGCTAACTGTATGAGCTCATAAACACTAATACATACCTCCTCTGCAATTCTTACAACCTTTACTCCTCATGTCAAGCCGTGAAACAGGATGAAAAACCCTAAAAATCTATGAAACTTTGGGTACGCAGGTAACTTGAAGCCTGCCTGCGTTCCTAGCTTGGGTACAAAGGTAATACACTGCTTACTTGCGTTTTAGAAAGCAGTTTTCCTTTGCAATGCCTACGTACCCTCCTAAAAGTAAAAAAGGCGATAAAGTAAAGTCAAAAAAGTGGTTTGAGGTCAATTCTAGAAGGTTCTAGATGAGAATTTTTGGGGATGAGTACGCTTTGATAAGGTGCATGTATCCTGTTGGGGTTCCCATGTTTTGGCCAGGTTGGCAAGACCAAAAGATGAGACAACATAGAACCACTTTCAGAACTTAGGATCTAGCCCTCCTAGGTCCAGAGAGGGATCTCTCTATATGAGTCAAAGGGTATGTCTTTGAGGCTCTAAGTTATGATTTTAGGCTAGTTATATGCACAAGGTTTGTTTGTTTGTTTATGTTTGGTTGTTGGGAATCAGGAAAGAAGGGTCCAATATAAGACAAGGATGAGCAAAGAGGGAATCAGGAAAAGGTAGATAACTCAGAGAACATTGAGGCCATTGGGAAATGGAGTCAAGAGAGGATTTACTTGTGTTCAATGTGCAAGCTTTTAGTTGGGCTAGTCATCCAGAGCATTTGGATCTTGAAGATGATATTTGGAATGGGACATTAAGGACTGAAAATGAAAGGAGAAGAAACACCCAATTCTATCTATAGATCAGGCCAGAGGTCATTTAACTCCAGACTTGCTTGGAAAAAATCAGAGGCAATACAAGGGATCTTAGAAAGGCTTAATTGAGATGGAAAGATCCTAGTGAGACAGAGACAGGGTTCTTGACCTCCCAGTATTCTCAACTCATCCAACTAAAACCTAGCAAGAACCTCTAAACATAGATTTCTTCAATTCATACATCAGAGAGCAGGAAATGACATCCACTACACTGGTTAAATCAATTGAAATCAATATTCGGATACACATGTAAGAAGAAAACATAAAAGGCTGGGAGAGCAGCAAAATAAGGTAGCTATCAAGGGTACATCTTATGCCAAACTTCTGATGCGAGCTAGTAGAAATGGAATGAAATCAAATCAAACATAGAGATAGGAAAACATCACCAGCTGCTTTAGATCAGGATCCAAAGAAACATGCTTGTCATATTAAAAACAACACCAATCAGGTACATCATTGCCCATAGCTTGAACATTCAGCCTGAATACATCAAATCTCAGCCTATCTTACCATATTACACAGAGAAATTGTCTCAAGAGGAGAATACTTGCATTCCTCTGATATCTCATCAACAACCAACACAATAAGTTCCTTCTGTGTTTTATAGCAAAGGGTGAACAGAAGATCGATTGAGGGGGTAGGTGAATACTAAATGTAACATTAAACACAAAAATGAATGTAGGGCCGAAACCCATTCTGTTTGACTGATGGGTATTTTAATCTTTGTCTCCCCTTTTGAGAGAGTGATATTCTTCAGATATGATTCTGACACATTTCGGTCGCGGTGTTGTACTTGTGGTGAATAAACAAAGGCAAATGAACCACTGAGTAGTCTGCTGCATAAATGTTCCAGTTTCTTTGAACTACTGTTAGGGTGGAAATTCCTTCAGAGACGTTAAGCATAATAAAAGCTGTATGGGCGCCCTGTACTTGATGAAGAAAAACATTCTGTTGATTAATAAACACTGATATTACCTTTTACTTGCGCTCAGGATCCTTTGATCGATCCTCGGGATCTTCAAACTGGTGCTTTGTCTCTGAAACTGCTGATTTAAGGCTCAGGATCTTCATTAGCGTGCCTTAATCTCATTTTCTTTGTACTAAAACACTTTGTTGCTCCATTCTCACTTCTGTTAGGTTAGCTCGAGCTTTAATGATGCCGGGAGCTTTTCCACAGAGTCTGAACCCTGTCTCTTTAATGAACATCTTGTCTTCACCTTCCCGGGTCATTTTTCATAAATTCTGCCCTTGTAAATGATCTTCTTTGATCTCTCCATCCTTGTAGCAGAGATGCGCACCATGGTGGCCATTAGCTCTTAACAACCCTGCAAAACAACAAACTTGTCAAGAAATCCATGGGTGGGATTGATGCATGTAGTGGGGACGATGAAAATGGCCGTGCAGATGATGAGATGGAGGAAAAACTACAGAGAAATGGTGGGAGGGCGCTCTGGTGGAGGTTGGCGGTCTGCGGAGCAACATACGAATGAAAAATCTTAAAGAACATGAAAATAAACCAATATATGCAACGAAGTGATCGGCTATACGATGAATGCACGTGGAATGACAACATGGCAAAACGGGGCTACAGTGGAAACAGTCAATAGCGGAAGGAAGACCAATCAGGACCGTCAGATCTCAAAAGAGATCGATGGTCGACAATGCAGTGGAGGGACGACAGTGGGTCAGGGGTACGGCGAAGATGGCTTTAACTCCCACGCGGCTTCGTTGATTAATGACCGTCGAATGAAACACCCGAAATCTTGCGGCTATCATGAATTTCGCTGTGTGACTTGAACCGAAAGATAATGCATGGGGAGAAAGTGGTTTTGTTGTCGTACAGGGGACGGGTGGCAGACGGTGAGTGGAATCACTGGGTGCTCGGGGAAAACCACCCACTGCGCATAAGTGGTGTGGAATAAACTAGGCTATTTCCGAACAGTGCGCGGGGGGACCACCGGGACGGGGAGATTCTGAACCGTTAGATTGTCGTTTTAATTGGACGGCGATGGCGCATTCCAAGGAATGAACTGTGGGCATGAGAGATAAGCGCCTTTTGGGCAAGCGGATGGTTCCAGCGCTGGATTACATGGAGGAAAAGTCGTGGGAGCTTATGCGGAAGGGGCTAGGCCTGAATATTAGGTTCAAAGTGGGTTTTTAAGCTGTTTTAACGCATTTTGGAGCCCAAGGAGGGTAATGGTAGGGCAATGGAGGGGGAAACTGAGGAGCCAAAGGGTGATGGGGAATCAGCATAGGAAATTTGTAAAAGGCAAAGCATGGAGGGACTTCAAGGATGATGAGTTTTTGGGAGAAATGCATTCCTTGAAGGCTCCAAAACTATCCAGCCCCCCTGCTTGCTTGACAAGAATTTCATAGGGGGGTTAACAGTGGCTCCACATGGGAATGGCTTCTTCTTGAAGGAGTCAAGAATCCAGTAGATGATATTTGGTGTAGGCCAGATGCCTGCTGCTTGGCACATCCCTTCCTTTCTAATTTTCAACTTCCACAATATGAGAAAAACATCAGCAGAAAGACTTTCCCAACCAGTCTACCTACCCAAACTACAGTCCTAACATTTTTTCTTCTTCTAGGGTGCATTTGAGCTAGCAGACCCTTTACATCATTTCATTTTGCAAAAAAAAAACAAACCTATTCTAAATCTACCCTTATTGCTCCATGAGGCCAGATTAGACTGTTGGTCTCACATATTTCTCTACCTAATCTAATATCTGCTGGGATTAAACTGTCCAGCAGACTTCTTCTCTATATTATAAGACAGGAAATTGAAAAACAGGCAAGCCAGGATTAGACTGTCTGACTTGTTGTGAGTCCAAGGCATAAAGACAGTTGCACACGGAAAAAATTTCGCAGAAAACTGAAAACGAAAATGTGAAGGCTTAAAATCTGAAAATTGAAATATCCTTCTTATCCTTTGTGACTCAAGTTTTGAACATATTAGAGTCACTTCTTCTCTTCATTTCAGCTATGGTTTTGAGCAGGTTAGAGCTGATTCTTCTTTTCTTTCTTGTTGATCTAGGTTTTGAGCGTGTTAGGACCAGCTTCCATGCTTCCTGTATAGATTGAATCCGAGGCAGGATATATTTATGAGCCTCATCTTGAGAATTTTTCTGAGCAAGAGCAAACTACAGACCAAGACCGTCACACATGTCTTGCTTGTCTACTTGGCCTGGAGTATGCACTTACTCTAGAAAATTCATGGGCTTATTAGGGCCTGACTGTCACACACTGATGGTTCATGGTTTGAGCATGTCTGAACCCTTCCTTTCTCTCTGTTAAAGGAAAATTTTCTCTTTCTCTTTTAAAAATAAAAAACTTCAATGGTATGTACAATGGAAATGAAACTGGAAATGAAGATCAGTAGAAGTAGTGCTTGAGCATCCTGCCATTGACAGGACCCCCAAACATCTCTGTACCATCTAATTCATGAATAAAAAATGCATTTGGACCCACAGTGGCCTGGATGATGTATGGGCCCTGCCACATGTTAGTCATCAGTATTTTTCCCTTGTTAGTGATGACTAGATCCATCGTTGAGTTTTCTAGAAGATGATTTCCATATGTCAATTTGTCATCTAGAAAACCCTCATTAAATTTTTTTCTCCCTCCTACTTTTCAGTCCGCCCATGTCAAAGTTAAAACTCATTATCACTATCCTATCTAGCTTCAGCCCTACTGGTCTTCCCATCAACTCTAAAAGGCAAATCCAAGTCTGTTTCAAAAGCCTCCCCTAAGTTAGGAAGTGGTGCTTTAAGGCATTTTACCCTTCGCAACCATCAAAAGGCCAAAAACCTCCATCTGTTATAGACCAATCATGAAAGACCTCCCACTCTGCAAATGAAATTGATAACAGCCCTAAGTCGTGCCACTTACACACCCCTAAGTCTCAGCACTGCATAGACCACAGTCTCAAGCTGATTATTAGGTGTTTTACAGTGTTTTATGGATTTTGCAAAGACAGGAAATATAACATCATCTCAGAAGAAATTGCTTGAATCTACATTTAGAAGAACAGCTACTTCTCAATGAAAACATGAGCCTGAGATATATCTGCAAGACAGAGAGTACTCATCAAGACCTTGCAGCTTCCTTTCAACATTAAATCACAGTAGAAGAAAGACACCACTGTCAAACAAACTAGTAATGTGTCATGGCCAAGAACCTCCTTCATCTACAAGCAGAGGGTTAAGGCGCCTCCTTCATCTACAAGCAGAGGGCGATGGCCAATATTGACTTCAAGGATTGCAAAACTTACTATAAGCACAGGTTTTCTTTTTACTAGACAGTAAAATAGTGACTCTAGGTTTCTGAGTGTGAGTAATGATCATAACAAGACTAAGATCTGAAATGTGCAAGACAAAAGAAAACAGGTTTTATGGTTTGGTAAAGAGAATCATTTGAGGTTTCAGTCATCATCAGGGAGCATAAAAAGGGACTCCTCAATCAAAGCTATCATAAAAAAATCTCTGCAGGGGTGTTAATATGAATAGCTTCAATTAGTCTTAAGCAGGAAAATACTTCAGTGAAAAGAAAAGAGCTAAACGAACCTGTCTATCCTAGTGTTGGATAATGGGCATCTTCTCTCGCTAGCTGGTGGTCATTCTTTATATACGTAATTACGCTTTCTTTCTTATCGTAGTAATTACGCTTTAGGCTCTCATAATTGATCGTACCATAATATCGTATACAAAGATCTATCTAATTATATATGTAATTACGCTTTCTTATAGGCGTACTTATAGAAGAATTGAGTACGTCGTTATATCATTATGTGGGATGGTGTGGCGAGGTGCAGTTGTTTTTAGGTCGATGGGCGAAGGTGAGAGAGTGGGTGCAAGAATGAAGGACATGAGCAATATTCTTATGGAATTGCCATTAACAGCGGCATACCAGGAAATAATGAGCAGGTTCACTCGAATTTACATTAAGAGCGGCTAAGGAATATGAGCGCACACCATTAAGAGCGGTATCGCGGAGAAGCATGTGCAAGAATGAATGAAAGAGTGGAAGAATAGGAAAGAATGAGCAGGTGCACTCGAATTTACATTAAGAGTGGGGGCACGCCATTAACAGCGGTATTGCGTATGTGCAAACCCCATCCAATAGATGATAGAATGTATGTAATAGCATGGCCCGGGGATCTGAATGAGCAGGGGCATTATAACTTCACATCAACAGCGGAATTACACAAACAACGAGCAGGTGCATTACTCGAATTCACATCAACAGCGGACAGCTCACCCAAACAACAGCAGGTGCAAGATGATCAATCGCCTTCCACAGCGGCATCACCCCCAAGAATATGTGCAACCATTTCTATCCCTTGTCTCTCGTATCTACACATGCCATCTCAACTCCGATAGCAGCATAGACACTTTCATCCTTGGACGTGTGAGACTCACCCTCTATGGAGCACACGGGAGAATCAATTCATTTATCCACTGTCACTTACAACCCCCCCAATCGTTTTTATTCTCAATAGGTTCCGGTTCTCAATAGCCAATAGGTTTTCTTCCCAATAGGAGACTTCGTTACAAGAGACTTCATTACATCGGCTCTCCAGGCTACCTACCCAGGCGAGGGAAAGGCTATCCAGTTACTAAATCTATATTTTCCATTTCCTTATAGGCTATATTCTAATAGTAGGGATTGACATTGGCTATGTATAAGTGGTCAATAAGAATATCCTTCCGACATGGAAACTTAAGAAAGGATAGAGCAAGACGACTGGTTCTTAAATCTCCGAGATGATTCTCACTTTCCCGCTTATTCTTGGATTGGCTTGTTCCTCAGCTCATAATGAAAGTGAGCCTATTATGAATTTCCCTAATATTATGATTTATGGCGATTGGTCCCTTTATCCACTCCTCAAAGGCCCCACTTGTCTTATCAGTAAAGCGTCCCCTTCTCCATTTCAAAGAAAGTAGCTAGCAGCTTGTTTCCCGCAGGTTGAGCTGTGAAGAGAGCTAAGAATAGAGGAATGAAATTGCTCGACCACCGGGCCGCCATCAATGAAAATTGCTCGGCTGATAAGGCCGCCATCAATGAAATTGCTCGACCACCGGGCCGCCATCAATGAAATTTCTCGACCACCGGGCCGCCATCAAATCCGATCATTGTTTTATAATCGTGAACCAGCCTTCATCCAACTCGCCAAGCTAATGCGATCCATGGATTGACTGGCAGCCAATCCACTACTGCTGGGACTTCATACTGGCCCTAAGGACCATGTCTCCCGCAGTTTCCCGTAGTACATAGGGCACTCATGGCATTAATCCATATCTATAGGTAGGCCTCTGAATAGGCGTTGATCGGGCAAGCAGCGCGCCCTATTATTCTTATGGGCCCTAAACTTACTAATTAATTAATGAAATGACTAGTTCCATTACTAGTCTTTTCCCAACCAGCCCAGGCATACCAGCTTCCTTCCCCGGGAGCTACTAACTATGGTTGGTACGGCAAGCGATGGGTGTGTACTGAGTATTTGTAGCCCCTGCCTGGCACAACCAACATCAATAATAAGAATAATAGGGAGGGGCCGGCCGCTGCCCATGAACTCATTCCTTAGGCTAAGGAAATTGATCGGACTGGCCTATTGATCATGTTTAGTTTAAGGGGTTCCGTGTGTTCGGATGGGCATGGGAATGAATCGAAGTAGGAAAATGAATCTTCCCACTCCTGTGTGTGCCTGCCTTCTCACTCCAAGAAAGAAGCAATCCCGGCACCTAGGTTTACTTACTTGGCTTGGAGGGGGGTCTAGTTTGTGGGGAAATGCATTTAGTGACTCATCGGGAGGAGGTTGGCCTCTCTGGCTTGCTTGACAATGAATGGTACCCCCTCCTATCAATCGGTAAGAACTAGGCGTGCCCAAGCAAGAATCATTAAGTACTCTGCCTCTTCCTTATGAGCATGCCACTTATATCCTTGGCTAGGCAGGCGCACGTGCAACCCTCCCTCTGATTGATACAAGCAGACATGCCTCCTTATCATCCCAACCCCGATATATGCCTAGCCAGAATGCCATCGGCCATAGCCCTTCCCTGGCCCCTCTGCTTTCCCAAGAAGGGCAGGACCTTAATACGTGTAGCCTAGCTTTCAATATGTGTAGCCTAGCTTTCAATACGTGTAGCCTCATATTTGTTCCCCTCAAAGAGATAGCGAATGTAATACCAGGTCCTGAAAGACTCTTTCTTCCCCTCAAATCAAAGAGCTAGGTATAGATAGAATGAGATATCTCTTTGTATATGATATTATGGAAAGATTAGGTGATGCTAAAGCGCAACTACATATATAATATATGCAAGGTAGCCTAAGGTAGTTTAGATGGAGGCACACGGCTAACCAAGTTTAGGCAGTGTTTATGATGGCTATAGGTTGTCAGTGCTTTCCTAGACGAGATATCCCACGCCTCTCCTAGGCGATATAGCGTACCAGCCCACCATGTCTAGAGTAAGGCAGTGCTTTATTCCTCCCTAAGAGTTACCAAGTACGAGGGGCAGTCACCTTTCTACCAACCTTCTTATCACAAATATTCTTACCCACCACCTTCCTACCTATGAAGAACCTACCCTTCTTTTGTTACCCACCCTCCCTCGAAGATATTGATCGAAACTTCCGCATTCGACGCTTGGTATTTAAAGCATTTCCTATCGAGTCGCCCGCCTAAGATTCATTCCTATTTGTCGCCCGCCCTCAAAGTGGGAAGGGCCTGCTTCACCGTGGCATGCTGATCCGCGATTACTGTTGGCGGTCACTAATATCCACCGACTCCCTCGCAATCTATCTCCTCACTTGTACCCATTATCCGAATTCATTGATTCTTTGGGAAACCATTCACAAATTCTCCATAGCATGCTTGCACGTTGTATATTATCTCTTTCGGCAGCATTTCCATTCACCTCTATTCAGAGCATCCTACGATGAGTCACCCAAACCTAAATCTTTTTCAAGTTGTTTCCCTTACTGCATAATGGCCATCACAAATCCCTCAATGCATGTCTTTGTTCACGTATTCCACTTATTCTTCCATCATTCACTTGAGTAATATACTATCGGGGTCTTTCCCATTTAGTTTCTTTTTCATATCACAATGCTGAATTACCCTAAGTTTGAGTGACCTTCCCTATTCTTTCTCCATTCCTTGATGGCATTGGCATGTGATTAGTAAATGGGCTATATCATGCTACCAAGTGGATTAGTTGTAGCAAGGGTTAATATGAGTTTATTCCTCCTCCTTCCCTAGGGTAGTGCCAATCATGCAACCTTCCACTGTGGTTGATGCCTACTGCCTACAAATTGTCTTCTTCCATTAGCTTAGATAGCCCTTGTCCTTTAATTATCTTGGTGGGCATGAAAATCATGTCATATTCTTGGATCTTGGTGATCCATTCCCTCTTCTACCATCTTCATCTGGATAGCAAAGAATATCTTTTCAAATAGATATATATATAGGGTGCATAGGAAACTCTCTAAGCTTGCAACACATATTACTTGCCTTATGAAGTTTTTGACTACCCTACCACATAAAGATGCTTCAAAACCCATATTCCATTCAACCACGCTTTCCTATGAAAGATTTAGAAGGATTGATTGAGTGATGGATGGATGGATTGAAATGAACCCGAAAGGTAGGCAGGCCTAGGAGGCATACAAAGAGGCAGTGGCAAACCTAGTTTATTCGGTTGAAGCAACAGAAGCATAAGCAGTTGACTCAGTAACTGAAGAACCGGTTGGAGTAAAAGCAGCTGTTTATATCGATTAAGCAGAAGATATAGCTTATCTTTAATGAAGGAGGACCAAGAGTGAATTCATAAGTCACAGTAGCATAGAGCAAAGGCAGATACCTTGGGTCAATCCCCTTTACCCAAGAGCCCACCGATTGTCAAACCAGGGGGTAACTCCTCAAAACTAGAATGTGTATTAGCTGAAGAATGTACATGCTTATATAGATGGGAGGTGAGGCTATTGGGATTCATCTCCCAATGACTCTTGGCCTTCCTTATTTCCTAATAACAAATAATATACAAAAATAAATGTGCACACCCATCCATAGGATCAGGTGTCAACATTCCCCCCTTTAATCCGAAGGGATGTTGGTGAGTCCAAGCATCGATCTGAACTTTTCAAACTTTTCTCTTCCAAGTGCTTTGGTGAAGATGTCAGCAGTTTGCTCATTTGTGGAACAATGATGTAGATGGATGGTTTTTGCCTGAACATGATGTCGAATTAGATGGTACTTTGTATTGATGTGCTTTGTTCGATCATGGAACTTTGGGTTCTTGGCCAACTTTATTGCAGAAGTGTTGTCGATCATGAGTGGAGTGGAGTACATTTGTTTCATCTGCAAATCTTCCAGGATTTTCCGGAGCCACACAATTTCCTTTGTTGCTTCAGCTGCTGCCACATATTCTACCTCGGTCGTGGAATCTGCTGGAACTGACTGTTTGTGTGATCTCCATGAGACAACTCCTAATCCAAGACTCATGGTGTAACCTGTAGTAAACACCCCTGTTTCTTTGTCGCCATCAAAATCTGAATCAGAGTATCAGATCAAGCTTAAGTCGCCTACCTGTGTATATTTGAGTCTAAAGTCTTGAGTCCCCTTCAAGTACTTTAACACTCTTTTTGCAGCAGACCAATGTCCTTCACAAGGTTTTTGCATGAACCTTGAGAGGATTCCAACAGCAAATGAAATGTCAGGTCTGGAGGTGGTCGGATAGATAAGACTTCCTACAAGCTGTCTATACTTAGTTGCATCCTCAAATTCCTTCCCTTCAATAGATGTGAGCTTCAAGTTTTGTTCCATTGGAGTGCTTAAGGGTTTATAGTCATCCATGCCAAATTTGTTCAAGAGATCTCCAATGTACTTCTTTTGAGAAAGAAATATGAATTTAGGATGTTGAATTACTTCAATACCCAAATAGTAATGAACATGACCCAAATCGGTCATTTCAAAACCTTTCTTCAACTCTTTCTTCATGGATGCAATATAGCTCTCATTGTTTCCTGTTATCAAAAGATCATCTACATATACCACAAGATATACAACTATTTTTCCAACTTTCTTAACAAAAAAAGTTGCATCATCAAGATCAAAATGTTTGAAGTCAAGTTTCAGAAGATGCTTGGTTAATTTCTCATACCAGGCTCGTGGTGCTTGCTTGAGGCCATACAAGGATTTTATAAGCTTGCAAACTTTGTGTTCTTGACCCTTTACAACAAATCCTTCTGGCTGGGACATATAAACTTTCTCCTTTAGATCTCCATTCAAAAATTTTGTTTTTACATCCATCTGATGGACTTTCCATCCATTCTGAGCTGCTAGGGCAAAGAGAGTCTGGATGGTGGTCCATTTTGCTGTGGGAGCAAAAGTTTCTTCATAATCGATTCCTTCTTTTTGTGCAAAACCTTTTGCCACAAGCCTAGCCTTGTGCTTGTCAAGTGAGCCATCTGCTTTATACTTGTTCTTGTAGACCCACTTACAGCCAATTGGTTTTGTTCCCAAAGGCGGATCAACCAGCTTCCAAGTGCCATTATTTATCAAGGCATCATACTCCTTCTGCATCGCTTCTTTCCATTCATCATGAGAAGCGGCTTCTTTGAAGGAATTTGGTTCATGATCTGTAGAAAAACTCAATTCACAGTTATAAGCAATATCCATATCAACAGGAGAATCAGAATTATCTACATCACCTTCGATTTGTTGAGTGGAACTTCTTGTTCCTATTTTTCCAACCTCGTCGGGATGAACATTCTCCAGTGTCTTTGTCAGCCATTTGGGAGGACCTTTCTGAGATGGCCCAGGCTGGTCATTTGACTGAGTTGGGATTGATTCAAGATTCAATCTCCCAATTCTGTCAATCACATCATCAAATGTGTCATCCGTGGTTGTTTCTTCATGTGGGGGAGAGAGTGCTTCAGGACATGATTCCACAGTTTGATTCAATATCGGAATCCCCCCTTCAAGATGTGGAATCACATTATCAAATTCTTGGAAAGACTTTGCATGTGTGAATATGTCCAGGCGATCAAGTTGCCGCTCAACAACCTTGTCACTCTTGGAAGATTCAAGAAATATGACATCTATTACTATCACAAACTTCTTATTTGCTTCATCATAGAGACGATATCCTTTGGAGGTATTGGAGTACCCCAAGAAGATACATTTTCTGCTTCTAGAACCAAGTTTGTTCCTTTGACCCTTGGGTATCAAGGCATAACAGGTGGACCCAAAGACCCTGAAATGCTTTACCGAAGGAATGTGGCCATGCCACATTTCAAAAGGAGTTTTGTTTCTAATTGAACTTGAAGGACGCCTATTCTTTATGTAAACAACACATAGAACTGCATCAGCCCAAAACATCAATTTTACATTCTTGAAAAATAACATGGAGCGGACCATATTTAAAATGGTTCTGTTCATTCTTTCAGCTACACCGTTCTGTTGTGGATTATATGGCACGGTTGTTTGATGTTTGATTCCATGTTGACAAAGATAATTTTCAAATTCATTTGAGGTGTATTCTTTTCCATTATCAGTACGTAGAGAGCCAATATGTGTTTGTGCATCATTTTCAATCCATGCATGAAAATTCTTGAAAGTTTGAAAAGCATCAGACTTATTCTTCAGTAAGTAAATCCAACACATCCTGGTGTAGTCATCAATAAATGTCATCATGTATTTGTTTCCATTTGCAGAAGCAATAGGCATAGGGCCACATAAATCTGAATGAACAAGTTCAAGTTTCCTATGTGCCCTTGAGTGTGAATCATGAAATGGCTGTTTGCTATGCTTTCCTAGAATACATGCATCACATTCCTTAGGTTTTCTAGGAATTGTAGGCAGTCCATCAACACCATTTTCTTCAACAAACGAAGGCTGTCATAATTTAAGTGTCCAAATCTAGCATGCCATAAAAGACTTGATGGAAATGTACCTTCATCATGATATGAACTGAATGCAAAGTTTTGAGCATGAGCATATGAACCTTTCAGCTTCAAGAGTCTCCCTTCTTCTATTCCCTCCATGACAAGTGAGTGATCTGATGCTGATCTGACCTCTGCCTTGCCATCAAACAAGTGAATTGAGTGTCCTTGCTGCCGGATTTCGATCAGGGACAGCAAGTTTCTCTTCAACTCCAGGAGGTATAGAACCTCATGTAGGATATGATCAGGAAGACCAGGTAGTTTAAGCCTGACTGTGCCAAGCCCTGATGGCTTGAGTTTGGATTTATCTGCGAAATATACTGCTCCATCAACTTTGTCAGTGAATTCTTCAAAAAAATCTTTCCTAAATGTCATGTGACATGTTGCTCCTGAATCTAGCAACCAATCATCTCTCCATGAAGTAAATGAAACATCAAATAGGTTTTCAGTTACTCCATTGTTACAATGTGCTAGAACAGAATGAGCTGATTCAGTTGGTTTACCTTTGTCTTTGTCATCAGTTTTACCTCTATCTTGATTTGTTTGCTGCTGAGCTTTAGATTGTCTGCCCCCCTTTTCTCTGAAGTTTCTTCTTCGTCTTCTGCCTTCTCTTCCTCTGGATGGACCTGAAGCATGTCTCCTTTCTTTCTGTGCCAAGTAGGCAGCCTCTTTAGAAGATGAAGGGACTGTCATCTTCTTTTGAAGGAGGAGAGAAAAAATTTTGTTGGAAAAAAAATCTTCTGAAGAGGAAAAATTTCTGCTATAAAAACTTTTTAACTCTTGAAATCTTTTCAAATAAAGGGGCAAAAACTCTTGCTGGAAAAATATTCTGCTCAAAAAATCTTGCTCAAGACTGAATTTAAAAAATACTCTTTGCTATAAACTGAAGTTAAATGGACAAGAAATTCTTTGCTATAGACTGAATTCTGCATAAAAAAATATATATGTATATATATATATATATATATATATATATTTGGGGGAAAAAATGTATATGAAAAAAGGTGGAATTATGAATGGGAGGGGGCGGAATTATGAAAAGATGGGGCGGAATTACGAATGGGAAATATGAAAAGATGGGGCGAAATTATGAATGGGGGCGGAATTATGAAAAGATGGGGCAGAATTATGAATGGGAAATATTATAAGGAGGAGTGGTATTGCACAGCATATTACATGTCAATACATATACAATGGATAGTATATAACGTGGAAGCCATATTAAACATTGGACAGCATATAAAGAGGGACAGCATAAAAACTTGGACAGCGTATTAAACGATGTATGTATTATATGCAGCGTGGAGGGCGGTGTAACATATATACAGCGTGTAAAGACACACATCATTTTTTTTTTATAACAATGTTACGCCTTTATGATTGCAGCGTATGATATGAGTCGCCTTTGTGGTTGTTACAACTGTGTTACGCCTGCACAAATAAAAAATTGGCTCGGCTTCATACGAGGTAGTGAAGCGTCGTTGTTGCAGGTTGAGTGGCGTTTGAGTGTGGTGAGGTGCGGAATATATGACAGACTATTATGAAACAGTGCAGATGGTAGCATATAACAGATGATTGACTGGCATTTGGAATTCGTGGGCCGAGGAGCCACGATGCCAAGGGGGCGTTGTATTATAAACCAAACAGCGTTCTATGACAGCGTTGGAATGGTATTACATGAGGTATTATAATATGAACAAGGCGTATGTCAAACTAACCTGCGTGGAGGCATATGGAATATATGCAGACAGCCTGTAATGCGTATTGGAATGGAGGCGAAGTGGAGCGGTATTGTTAAAACGCAGACAACTTGGAGAGTCGACTTGTATCACAATGGAGGCGGGCGGTGTTGCATAAAGAGGAGGCGTAGTGAATGTGTATTGCAAATGCGTTGTGTATTACAAAGGTTGTATGGAATATTAAAACACAGTCGAAGGCGTTGGGAGATATGCAGTGCGTAGGGAGGAGATGGGTAGGTCGAGCAGGTGGGGAATCGTGGATTTGCTGTAATGTGTAGCAGATAGGAAGGGGAGGCGTGGAGTTGAGGGAGAGGGAGGTGTATGCATAGTGAGGGAGAGGGCGTAGGTGAATGGAGAAGGGGAGGCGTTAGGTAGGTAGGAGGCCCAAAGGGCTGTTGCAAAAAAATTTTGAAATTGAATCTGCAGAATGACAGAGTTGCAGGACTGCTGGAATTGCAGAATGGCAGAGCCTGTAATTTGCAGATTGACAGAGCCTGCAGTCTTCAGGAGCTGCAGGAGCTGGAGCTGCAAATGTCAGGGCTAAATAGGGAAAAAAAATGCAGAATAACAGTCTAGCAATTAATGAGCAGCAAAAACTATTAAAAAATATTGACTGAGCAAAGGATAGGGAGTTACACCACAGGGCAGAAATGCCAATTGTGGGGCTGGCTCTGATACCATGTCAAACCAGGAGGTAACTCCTCAAAACTATAATGTGTATTAGCTGAAGAATGTACATGCTTATATAGATGGGAGGTGAGGCTATTGGGATTCATCTCCCAATGACTCTTGGCCTTCCTTATTTCCTAATAATAAATAATATACAAAAATACATATGCACACCCATCCATAGGATTAGGTGTCAACACCGATCAATCCAACAGATGCCAGGAGTCACCGAAAGACAGTGATAAGACAGGGGTGTGACTTACGAGCAGATCCATTGAGTGAAACAAATTGGATTGGTCTGATGATGCTGGCCGGAAGGAGCGGCCAAAGTAAACTTATTATTCTTCCGATGAGAGTGGTTCCCACAGACATGATGATGACAAGATGAGGAGGTGAGTAGGTTACATATTGAGGTTACACGTAGAGGGAAACATAATGCATATACACACGGATTGTCTATATCTTTGCAATGACCCGTACTTCTGTGGGGAATGGGTGCTTGGGAGGAGCCCACGCATTTATGTTTGGGGATCCAGCTTGCTTTTGCCTGAACCCTTCTTCTCTTACACTTAGACTAGACTGGGTGTTCCTTACCTTTACCGACCTTGCCTACATGGATTCTCCGAAACCCTCTCAATTGTATAGGAAATCTTATCATGGGGGGATTGGGAGTTCGCAGACCCCTTACCTCATTTTTGGGGTGGGGAATACGCTACCAACAACCGTTAGCCAAACCTAACCAACCCTAGGAGCTCGCTGAACCAGGGCTTACCGTAAATCAATATATATGGAAGGAAGGATATTTACCACCTTGTTGCCATACTTATGAGAGGTAAATCCATCTATCTAGAAGGAAGGAAAGCGAGAATCTCCCCAAAGAATAGATATTGTTCGTCATATCTGCTGTCCGAGCTTACTAGTTGCAAGGGAAGGCACCGGAGCCTACTAGCTGCAAGGTAGGGATGATCACCCAAGATTAGAAGGAAGAACGAGGTCAAGGGGACAACCTATCAGCTCAACTGAACCCCACTTGTACGAAACCCACTTGTAAATAGAGCCAGATCATTCGCCGCGCCGCCCAAGAGGAACAAGCAATATAAACAAGAAACCACTCATTTTCAAAACACTCATTCGTATTAGAGAGAACCAACTCATTGGCCGCCTCAAGGTAAGGTTAGGACCAACGCAGCAAGAAGGTCAGGCCCAAAGCAGCTAGGCAAGGTGGAGGTTAGGACCAAACCGGCTAAGGTAGTTACACTCTGTAATCATACTAGTTCTAATATAAAGAAAAGCGTATTCATACATAGGTGATCTCTTATACAATGTTCGTAATAGTGGTAATGAAGTAAGTCCATTGTACGGGATCAATCATAACAGTGTAAGTTCAATATGATGATAAAGGTAATCACATTAACCTCGTATATCATATGATACCAATGGAGTTGTATCTATGTAAATACTATAAGCCCTGTTATAGAACCATACGTATGTTAGCTTGAAGAAGCTGGGTATAAGCAAGAGATCATAGCACTCGAATACCACTCTTGTTTGAATACTAGTTATATAGGATAACTAAGGACCCTATATTAGATACAACATACAGAGCTATCATCTTAATCACAATGGTAGTATAATTACCCTTATCAATAAGCAGTAACCTGACCTTTATTCCCATAGTTACTCTATGTATTATTACCGTCATGATCAGTGTTATGACTCTAATAGCTCAATGATTACTGTTTAGCTTAAGTCAATCGGTTCAAGTTGGAAAGAGTAGTTATTAAGGTACATAGCTTATATGATAATAGTATACATATTAATGGTCAAGCTACTAGTGAAAGCATATCCAACATAGTGTTCAGAGTAAGCTATAAGTATTGGTATAATAATGAGGATAGTAGTATGGTTCCCTATAACTGTCATCAATGAGACTCTAACACATCTCTTGTAGTAATTGGACTCAGTATAGTAATGAATATGGGTTTGCTGATACTAATGGCATATGATACACAAGTAATGGAATACTCATATTCATAGTCAACACGCTTGCTTGTAAGCTTCTATGTATAACTTAACACTAATAAAAGGACACGTTCCTGTATCTAACATAAGCTCGTGATGCTTACTTATATGTATTACTCATCTAACTTGGATAGGTAGTACTAAACCCATATAGTGTAAAGAGTTAGATTAGGCTTGTACAATGAGCTGTATATCTCTAGTACTGGTATATCCCTATGAATCCCATGCCGAGCTAACTAAGAGCTCATATCATCTTAGTAGTACCGTTGCTTATCCCTTATTGTATCGTAGCTTGTCTTATGCTATCTCTTATTAGCTATGTCTAGCTCAATGATCCATCATATACAGCTCCTCGGGATTGGTATATATTAGTAATGCCTTGTCTTACCCTTGCACAGGAATAGTAGTGCACATACTAGTCTAATCATCAGTAAGCTCCAGCTTATACCTCATTTCATCCTGCTTAACTATCCCTGGTATCACGTATATGTATATTATGTAAATACAAGACATCTTATATCACTACTATCCCAGTAAGTAGAGTAAGCATAGTAGAAGCTTAGTAGTCCATGGAGTAACAACCATGATACTTATGGAAATACAATAAATTGGAACGTAATATGATAGTACTGCTCTTTATAGTATTACAGCTTATTTGGTTAACTAGTATGATATCCATATGTAACGGGTGTCAATACTATATGGTTTAAGCAAGGTCTATAGCTTAGTTTAATCAAGTAATCATCACATATCTTTTATAAGCTTGATAACGTGTAAGCCTAATTACTTATATAGTATATACAAAGCAGGTACGTATGAAAGGTGAAACACAGATACCAGCATATATATAATATTAAATCCTTAGTAATAGTCTCAATACCATCGATTTCCTTATATGGAACCAATAGTAAAAAGAGGTGGTATATCTAGTCCAGCTATCATGATAAAGCTAGTTACTGCATGTACTATGATTGCACTTGTTATGATTATGTTTGTGTGAATGTGCAAATTAATGGTACTAATACTCTCCCTATAACCTACCCCGAGTCAAAGTCTGAGATAGTGCGACGAGCATTGGAGTAAGCAATATCAATATGCTTATTACGATAGGTGGTTATGAGATAAACAAGAAGGGTGGAAAACAGAGTAAATACTAGCTGCTTACTTAAAGCTAACATGAAGCTCCTATCGATGAAATACAGGTACATGTAGAAACAAAGCTGGTTGTATACTCAATTACGGAACTAAGCATACTGGTTACGTGTTATCAAGCTTAGTCATATCTACAGTATTTACCTAATCTGTGTTCTAAGCATTCAATCTACTCTATTAGAATATGGAAACAGCAAGTATGTTATGAATAGTGTGATATGTACTAGATTAGCATAATGAACTGGTCCCTATGTTATGTATACAGGTGAAATCATAGGTCATTACCGTTGTAACATGGGTCTCTAAGATCGAGACTTGTATTGCACTCTTTGTAATGATCGTTTCTCTATTCCATGATAGTTATGGGATTACTAGTACCACTATAGCCTTTATTGCTCTTATTGTGTTATGTATTTCACTGATGAGATTGAGATCCAAGCTGATTACGATCGAATAAGGGGAAATATACATTACTCATATAAGGAATAGGCTCTCATACTAATCAATCATAACCAATGCAATTACTTCACCTTATATAATAGGTATGTGCTTACAGATCGAACACCAATGTGATTACACGTATCATACATAAGTACTCACAGCTTTCTTGGTCATAATATACTAATAGTGCTATCTCCAAGTAATGATAAGGATAAAGGATAGATATGGTCGTAATACTAGGTATAGTGATAAGGATAACCAATGCCCAAACGTATTTCATTGTATCCATATTAGCTTTTCTTGCCATAAATGTACGACTAGTCACTACTTATTCCAAACATGTTACGTAATAGAGACGGATCTAGTACTAGTATGATATCAAGCTCTAACAGTTAAGCTAGAAGATACCACGTATAAAGGGTAATACAAGCTTATTTATAAACGTCATTGGTTCAAGCTTCAACCTCATGAGTAATGGTAACCACTCTAGTTAACACTATAGCTTAGATCAGCTTATGCTTGAATATTCATAATACTTGTGTAAAACGAATGGTGGTGTTCAGACTTTCCCTAATCTAATACGATATATGGGCTTAATACTGATACCAGCTGTTTACCATATATGAATTATAAGGAGATCCCTAATAAACTACTATGAATAGGTAAGGGTTATGATTCAGCTGATAAAATAGGTGTAATGATTACTATACCTTAGCTCTTTCACAATTACAGTACTAATACGGTCTATGTTTCCTCTTTATTCACTATGTAGATTACGTAGATTGAACAAGTGGTTTCATACTATGAACTGAACCTCGTACAAGCTGTAACAAGGTAAGTATTCCTTATAATAAGGAGAACATGATATGAGCTATTACCCTTATATTACACATAAGTATGATTGAGCTTCGTAATGGATACAAAAGTAATGAGACTAATCATGGAAAGCTTATATCTTAATGAAACCCATAGACCTTTCCTAATTATGAGCTAATAGTTATGGTTACATCATGTGTTAAGAGATCATAGTAATATCCGTATTCAATTAGTGTGATAGAGCTTATACCTTATCATTGTCATTACTACAAATACAAGACCATTCTGTAAACAAAGGAGATGAGTAATCAGTATTGTTCAAACATAACTGTTTCGTATTCTTTAGCTTAAGCATGTTTGTTCCAGTATTCATCATATCTAATCATGTTGTACTCTTTATTCTCCTATACTAGTTAATTCAATGTGATTAATAGGGATAAATAAGTGATGTTACATATGGGAAAACAACAGACAAGAAGCTGATAACAAGCACGATGATTACGTATAGGATTGGTATTTAATACGAAGAGCTCACCTATTAAGATATGGTTATTAAAGCTAACAACATGAGAAATTAGGTGGAATAATACTATGATGACAACAGAGATCAATGATTACCATAATCTATGATAGTTCAGAGCTTACTCATATCTATGGGGTACTCTAGCTATAAGGTAACACACTAAAAAATGGTGATCATACTAAGCATGATGATGTGAATAAACAGGTCAAGCTGTTGTAATTCAGCTCAATAAGCTAGTACCATTAGTTAGGGTTCAATTACGGATATGTAAACAGTTCATTACCTCATGAGCTTTGGATAACTAGTGTAATCAGTAACCAATGACAATACTACTATGCTTTCCATATTAGAGCTTATGCATATTAGAATCGAGCTTAAGCCTCTATTAAAGCCCAATGATTACGATAGCTTACTTATATCGACATCTTCAATCACAACCAGTACTTTACTAGTCTGGATCCCATTAAAGCAGAGTACATTACAAGCTATAGAAGCTGTTATAGTGAACGAGCTGTGATTACTAGTAGAAGTGAATCATTGATTACTATTATATAACATAAGCTTCTTTCCATTGCTATTACAGTCCTAACAAGAGCTAAGAGCTTACTTGGAATTGAACCACTAGTGCTTTGATATCATGATTCGAACAAGGTTACTACTACTAATCTGAATACATCTTATATGTTAATACTGATCATACCTAAGCTTTCAATAGTGTTAATCGAGTACCCTACTAGTTCTGTCCAATAATGGTAATAGAAGCAAATCAATAGTTATAAGTATGAGATGTAGACTAGTATCCATGTAGGTGTAAGCCGTAATAAGCCTAATAGAGTAAGTAACTGATACGACACTGTTGTTACTATCCCAATCAAACAATGGTATTACCTGATCACACTTATTGTATATATTAGGTTATTGGAATTACAGATAACATGATGTTAATTACTGATAACCTAGTTGATGCCGAAGCTCTAAGCTTGATTACTAGTTACTGTGAGCTTAAGCTATAAGGGTATATCTCTTATTCAGTATGATTACCATTTCATCTAAACACTACACGATTTGCTTTACTTGGAACATGTAGAATGAACTCCATTGGTTCTACTTAATAGAGGTGATTTATTAGAGTAATATAAGGGATATCATAATGGTGTTGATTAGAGCTCACCTCATTGCTTAACTAACTACAACGCATCTCATTTTTTCTTGGTCAACTTGGCTCGGTTCATCCGTCTCGTCTTCTCACGGCTCACCGTACTCATCTAGGCTTGCCTCCATCCAAAATGTATAGTTTTTATTTGTCCATTTTCATTTGAATATGCACATTCCAAGGCTTAGGTTGTTATAAATTAGTTCTATATAAAACCAATAATAGTTGTTGTGCAATCGTTTTGACTGAACTTTATTGTGGTCGTTATCCCTATGAGGTGGTAACTTGGCCTTGCTCATTAGTCTCTCCTAAGACCAATTGTCAAGCATTAGTTATTGAATGAATGAAACATCACAGAAGTCGATGGTCTTACCACCTTATCTCTCTTCACTGTGCTCTGCAATTTCCTTATGGAAGTTGGACCTTAAGGGTTGGGAAAGCCTTCTATTAGTCCTCTCTCCTTTAGCAACTTCCCATACCTGGCATTGTTGTACAATTTATGCATGAGCTGCTATCACTTAAATAGTTCTCTTTTATAGGGTGTTTTTTCCTCTCCTGTTGCTGAGCCCGCTTAACGCTACCTCCCTAGACTTACCTTCCAAAAACTTCCCCTTATAATGTGGCCTATTGATCTAATGCTCTACTTTCCTATCCTTTCACTGCCCGGATCTCTGCTCCCGTATGGCTTCCCTCAGGGGTGTAGGGGAATCAATCAACTAGGTAAGCTAGGCTAGGTAAGCCTGGTAATAAGTACTTTATGGCAGGCCGTACCAAGAAGTATCTATCCAAGGTATGAAGGTATCTATCTACTCTGTTACAAGCTTATAAAGTATATCATATATATAATGGGTAATAGGTACAATGTGCAAGCTTGGTGAGGGCTTTCTAGGGCTACATAACCCTTGTCATATACCAACCAACGCAAGCTTTTTAGGGCTTTCGAGGGCTCCACAATTGCTTTGGGGGTTTGGGGTTCGCCCCAAGCCGTCTATCCAATCTATCCAATCCAATCATCTATTATATCTCTTTAAGACAAGCAACGAGTGAAGAGACCTGTCAAGCTAAGAATCAATCCTCCTGTAAGCCAAGCCAATAAAAGAAATATCATAGCAAGCTAGTTGAAGTCCACTCTACACCACTGCCCCCTTTGGTCGCTTAAAGTCCGTCGCTCCGGTATAGCTAGAAGTATGAGGTGGGGAGGCATCGATCTCCCGATCTCCACCCCTTCGCATTTCATTTCATATATGAGTCAGTCTCACTTGGAGAAATGACACACATATTATATAATATACACTCTTTGCATAATTAAGTAGTGAACATGGATGTAACGCCTATAGTGAACATGTGAAGATTCCACTCATTAATTCTGTCTGTTCTTCCATGATTTCATTCCCCAATGTATTTTATAGAACCAAGAGAGAAAAAGCACTATGAATCTCCTAATGAAACCACCATATTTTAATCGATAGAAACAAAGCATAACATCCCTACCAACAGGAGTGACAAACCTTGGAGAAATCTGTATGAATTGACCTAATGTTCTTAGCTGATTAATTTATAGAGAACCACGGATTCTTCCCCGACCCGAAGTTGGTAACAACCCACCCCTATCAAACAAAATCCTAGTAAGAATTCAAATGGAATAATGGTGTTTTGTCCTCCTCCTGGGGTGTATTCTTCCTATTTCAATCTAGGATCTAGGGTTTTCGAGCCTTAAATCTACCCCATAAATCTACCCTCTATATTTTGTTCTAAAATAGAAGATTTGCAAGTCGTGGCGTTTTACCTATTGAAATCTCTGGGTTTTCCCCTAGATCAGTTGCCAAGATGAGCCCTACATGTGGTCTTAAATATGAGGAAGACGAAGGAGTACTCGAAAGTATTTCTTTTCACCCATTCATTGAAGGGTTTGGTCCTTCCCAAATTGTTTTCTAGCTACCTATTATATACATATTAACAAATTCTTGTAAGCTCCCTATATCATTTAAGCCCGATGAACAAATAGCAATACCGATAATAAGGATCCAAGCTTTTATTGCCATTGGTTTGCCGATCATACCAGTGATTCTGTTTCATGAATGTGCCTCCGTCCCCAGTAATACTATCAATTCCATACTGATATGCCTATCTATATGTACCAGCCGTTAGCAAGATATCCCTCCCATTATCAGTTAGCATTCTCACTAAAAACGCCCTCCCCCCTTTCTATTATTTAAGCTAGCCTGACTTGCACAAGGAGAAAACGCAGTGTTTTTCTTATTACGAAGGAATGAATGAGAGTTTTGTTCATTGCGCGTCATTTAAGCACATAACCGGCAGTCGGCAAAGTTTCTTTAGTGAACTGTCGCATCAATAGCTGGGAAAATAGCTTTTCGGGGCTCTGCGGGGTGAGTCCACTCAGGGGTTCCTCCGGTATGGATAAGGTAAGGAGACTTTGAATCATAATATGTGGGGAAGGAGGCAATCTGTATGGAGGAAAGAACCAAACTGTCTGGATTTGTAGGAGGCTTTTCTCAATCTCCTATCCATTGGTTTCAAACACCCGGAAAGCCCTTCCCAATAAATAGATCCTATCTAGTAGATCGTTTCAACCACCCAGACAGTCAGCCCATACAGTAAGGAAAAAAATGGTAAGGATATACCTTACAAGGAGAGCAACATATATAATAAGATTACAGACAGAATAAAGAGAGCCAAGCCAGTCACGATCCGACCGACCCAAATAGTAGAGATGACCCAGACAGTCAAGAATAGAGTTGAACCCAACCCAAGAAAGACCGAACGACCTACTTTCAAGGTTAGATCGGCCTACTCATTCTCACGATAATGGTGGTGGACCATATATAATATCTTGGTAAGTCAGTTAGATAAGATAGTTTCACCCACTCAGGAAAGAACGTTTTCTTTATATGGAGGAAAGCACTTGAGCGAGGTTGACTGATCCAGACCAGACCGTTTTATGGAAATGAAGGATTTAGAGGAAGTAAATCCAGTCACTCGAGCCCGCAATGAATGCCAGTAAACATCAATCTACCTTAAACTTTTAATTTCCTTGTGTGGCGGCCCCTAAAAAGGGAGGAGAAGGGAAAAAAAGCCTACAGGCCTTCCCTTACGGCGAGTGAACCTGATTATCCCGATCGTGGTTGAGGAAATAGGTTAGGCGAAGCTTGATTATTAGGTTTATTGGGGTTCGATTAGTTGTTTTATGGCAACATCTATAATATCTCGGTCAGTCAGTCCTTCTAATGACCAATTAAGGTAGTCAGTATTAGAATGACTAACCCCTTGCCTTATTAGGTAAGTCTTTGAACTACTCCCCGTTTTATGAGGTTAGTATGATGACAATTCCCTGATTTAGTAATTTGACATTTACATTAGTATCTGACTCACATAGAAAGCTAATAGTAGTTCAAACTCCTTTCACTCCTACCCCTCATGCTATTAAGTGGAATCCCAGCAGTTCTAGTCTTGCCCGGCTGAAACCCTTATACCGAAGATCTCGTGTTCAAATAAACTATTCTTTCCATCTCAAAGCGGGCTCTGAAATTTAGATCGAGGGGATTTTCATTCCTAAATAAAGCCACCTTCCAAATCATTAGGTCCAGGATTCGATTCCTAATGCCTAACGGCGACTAAATCTTATTCCCCTAGGAAATTGTACCACATAATCTAATATGTAATTCGGCCTCACCTTAAACGCTAACCCCGTATTATCTTCTATCAAAGGCTCAGGCTAAGTAAGCGCTAAATAAAAACTTGAAGCTTTTCACTAAAGTGTCGAACCCTAAATCCTATGTCGCAAGAAATGATCGGGTTCAGGCGCACAAACAACAAAACAATGAACACAAACCACTTGTGTAAGCTTTTACGAAACAAGTGCTCAAAGGAATTGTGATGTTCCGCTGATCTGCCTCTCAAATCAAGCTGAAGGGGCTTTCCAATCACTCTCAATGAATGGTTAAGAAATTCCACCAAAGGAGTGAGTGAAGGTATTAAATATACAATGAGAGTCCGGGGCATTAGGGTCAACTCCCAGCGGCTGACCACTCTCTGTCTCAGGTGCCCTCCCACCTTTGAGAGCCACCTAGGTAGGAACTTCATGATTGGTCACTAAGCTACCTCTTCACGGATACACATACAAAGTCTTTCCTTGCCTCGAGCAATCAGGGGATCTTCAGCTTTAAAGAGCAAGGTGTATTAATAAAACCTCTAGTCCCAATCTAAACATTAACACTCTAAAAGAGCGTGTCCTTTGTCAAACTGGTCTTTACTGTATCCAATAGAAAGCATTGGAAAATATACTTAGAGTCAACAAGGATGTCTCAAATGTAAGTGGTTGTGGCAAGCCTGACTTTCCCACTTTTGATTCCATAAGAATCGTAACCCTTATTGTCTTCCGGGTGGTAGGTCGGATAAGACTTGTAGTAACTGTTCATCGACGACGTGTCCTTCGGGTAGCCAGTCTTTGAAAAATCCGCTATTCGTGTCGACCTTATGAGATACACCCCTTTCAACGCCCTATTCGAGCCCATGGGAAAAGACTTCGTGTACCTTTTAGCTCTCGACGACCCTGAGCCTTCACTATGATTTCCTCTTACTTTAACTACTACTAGTAGTGCGACTCAATAACTATTCTATGCCAATGTCAATTCGTGCCAGCAAGTCGTGCCATCAAGCCAGTCGGAAGGGCAAGGTAAACTACTGGATCAATCGGATCTACAGATGCTACACCTGTCCTTTGGTCGCCTAGTAAAGGTTAGCCGTGGGCCAAGGGTTGGCAAGTGTACCAACGTGTGGGTAAAGTGGTGATAAAATGCACGGAAATGGCCTTTTCAGAGGCTTTAGAAGGACTGATGCAAGCTCATATAGCTACTGATATTAGTACAGGTACAGCCATAGGGACTCCTACAAGTGCTACAGCTAGAGATTAGACAAGCAGACCAATACACACTTACTATCAACCATACTCAGAACCTTCAATCCACCAAGTTGGGAAGGAGATAAATGACTAAAGTGGTATAAGGCTACCGGGTCTATGTATTCTGGTGGGTAAATATTTGGTGTGGAACCAAAGGGTTAGGGTTGGTTGTTCTGTCCTTAATTCCAAAGACAGACAGAAGGTAAGACATACTCTTCTACATGTCCTAGAGAGGTAGGGGAAGTAAGGATAAGCTTGACCCGTCCTCATACTCATTAGGAAGCTAGGTCAGAATGTGATCAGCGTAAGCGTAGGTGTGAGTATTTGCTATAAAGATTAGTGGATAGTTGCCTAGATGGAAGTAGTAGTGGTAGGGGGATGGTTAGAATGGTCTTGGCTGTACTATTTGGTAGGGGTAGTTCAAGTTTCAGTTGATAGTAGTTCAAGTTAGGATCTGCCTTCTGATCGTCCTGATTGCTATGCCTCCCGCCCCATAGATAGGGAAGAAAGCTTGTCAGACGAGATAGGGAAGACAGCCAAGTAGGAAGGGTTAGATCGCATAGGAAGCTAGATAGATAGGCCAGGTTTATAGATAGGAATTACCACTCCAATCAATAGGCTTTGTAGGAACTTTCTGTCTGTGAAATTAGCTAACTACATATCCGCAGATTTCGAAGTTTTTTAAAAGGGAATTGCTCCGTTAATCATCTGTGTTACGGAGTTCTTTAGAAGGGAATTGCTCCGTTAATCATCTGTGTTGCGAAGTTCTTTACCACCTTGACCCACCGACCTAGAAGAATTTCATTTATTCCTTCGGCGATGAGGATGCGTAAGCAGGCTCGACCACTATTTACCCACCCACCCCAATCCCCGAGGCCCTTTTTCTCTTAATAGCAGAGCTCGGCGATAAGTTTTTCATGCCCCAACTAGGTCCACTGAATCCACATATACTCCTGCTGGTGGGTCTACTGCTGGATAAACTGCTTAGTCAACGGCTTAATCTTATGCTGCTACTGCTACTGTCTTTGCTTCTGTTTCTATCTGGATCTATTGCTGGTTTTGGCCGACTGGCTATGGCTTTGGATATAGTGACTGGTCTGGCTGGATAGGATGGATGGGAGGACGCTGGCTTGGGATGACTGGCCTTGCTTAGTGAGCGACCGTGGGAAATGAAAGAGGGAGAACCTAGCCTTATGACTTGATACACTAACCCGGTGTACCCATAGTCAAAGTGGAAAATTGAAGAGTGAGAAGGATGCCTTAGTAGGCTCGACCCTAAGGACCCGGTAGGGGGCTCGACTGATAAGGCCGCCATCGATTTCTCACTCACCTTCCCTAAAAAGGTGAGGGCTGCCATCACCCGGAGGGTGAGGTAGCGTTAAGCG
Source organism: Pinus albicaulis (assembly GCA_034641835.2). Taxonomy (NCBI): domain Eukaryota; kingdom Viridiplantae; phylum Streptophyta; class Pinopsida; order Pinales; family Pinaceae; genus Pinus; species Pinus albicaulis. The sequence goes on from CM076583.1 coordinate 433,491,336, forward strand.
GTCTCGCCCGACCCAAGGAGGGCGAGGTAGCGAACTCGAAGAACTAAAAAGAGAGGGCGCTTTCCTCGACCTCGTAACCTCGGCCGAGTCCCTCACTTCTTTGGGGAAGGTGAGCGATAAATCCCTCACCATATGAATAGTGAGTGACTCCGTCCCTACGGGCCTGTAATCAAGGGAGGAATGTATATCGCTTGTCTGTAATCAGACAAGGTGGCCTATCAGTTCTCCATTAGTAGCCCTAGTACCCGCTAAATTGGAGAGTTCAACACGCTTGCTCAAAGTGGGTAAATTAAGTAATAAAAGGGGAATCTTTCTCTGAACTGCCTACTCTCTTCCCGAAACTACCGCAAGTGACTGTTCTCTGTGCAGTGCCCACAGATCTCCTCGCTTATTTACTTGAACCACTGACCTAACGAGCTAACCTAACGGACAGAAGGAACTTACGACACCTGACAAAGAGCAAACAGCTTATCTCAACTACTTTACTTGAGTCCCAGTACTGAAAGACGTCACTTCAGGAGTTTCCTTCGGAAGGAAAGACTATATGAGCAAAACCACTAGCACTAGCACTTGCCCGGAGTATCGGTACCGCAAGCTGATAAATCAATCAATCACTTCCCTCTGCGATAAAATGAGTGAAAGGTGATGAAAAGCGACTTAAAAGCCATGAACCGAAGGACTAAAAAATGGAAAGAGCGTGCGAGAGGAGAGAACGAGCCCAGACGCCCCTCTTTCTCTCTACGACCACTTACAGTTGGAACTGAAAGTACATAATCTCTAAGCAAAGCCACTTGCTGGACTGAAGGAATGAATTCATGAGCTGCTTTCCCGACAGCTAAAAGCCAAAAGCGATAGTACGAGAGAAAGCAGAGATAGACGAGACTACTACTACTACTAGAGAACAATAACTTGGCTAGCTGGCTCTCTTTCCTTTTCCTACTTAACCCGCTTACTGAAAGTATAGATTGAACCACTGACCTACGAGCAACTCGCACTAGCCGTAACAGCAACAGGAGTTTTCTTCCTCATCCGCTTCCTAGCCGGAAAAGAAGGAGTTTCTTCGAGCCAGGAAGAGCAAGAGTACCGCCCGAGAAGGAAGGTCACCCATTTCATCGAGACGGGGCACTCTAAATTGGTCAATAGGTAGACTCAGCTCTCCCATCACGTGCTTCCCCCCATACACTACTCAGCTCATAGGTAAAGGTGTCTGTGGGGGCGGGGAGAAAGAATTCACTCTGAATGGCGGGTGAAGAGGATACTTCCTACGTATATAGATGGTTGCATGAGCGAGATGAATCGAGAACTGGACCATAAATCCAGGGTGTATAATAACTACTAGCTACTCTTGGAAAGAGACCAGATCCAACGTCGTTGATAGAGCATGAATCCTTCTACTCCAACCCAGCAAACGTAGGCTTGAGGGTAACTTATTGCAACAAGCAACGGTACGAGAAAACAAGCAAGGGCAAATTTTTTGTCGGGCGCGTCTATTATGCGAAAGGGGCTTTTGCTGTTTATAATAGTGAGTCTAGCGCTACGCTTACGCGCACTGTAGTTTTCTTGCTCCGTCACCTTTTGCCTGCAGCGCGCTCGCTCGAATATTAGTCATGCATGGTCGAAAGGAGTTTTTAATATAGTCACGCGTGTTAGCGGACTGTAGTTTGATCGTAGGATGCGCGTGACTAAGGCCATTACGTCACCTTTTTCCCTAGGCGCGGACCGTTGCTTGTTGGATTCGAGATGATCGGGTGGGCACAGCAAATCTGAATAGGACTTGCTTACCATTCATATATCCTCTGATTCCTTCTTTCAAGATAGTGATTAGTTGGATCATGGTGAGGAACAGATTTCCAAGGAGAATCTCCATTTCAAGTCCTTTTTTATGAGAAAATAGAACTTTAGACAGTTGGATCTTCAATTCATGAATTCCTTGAACCCCAACCAAACCAATTGGTCTCGACTTGCTTTCCGTCTACTGCATGAATTCTTGCACCACACCTCTGCCAGTATTGACCCGGAACATATCCCGGCTGTATGCAGTTCAAATCTGAGCCAGAATCCAAGTTGGCATAAATGTCAGTGTGGGTTTTCCCGAAGACGTTTATTGAAAGATGTGTTACCCATTTCTGAGCTTGGTGTGACATAGCGCTGATAATAATTTCTTCCGCTATGATCTCCATCTCACTCTGTGGAACTACATCACCTGTAGGCTTTTGTTCTTCAAGGATTGTGATACGACGATCAAGATCTTTGGTGTAGTTCTTCAGTTGTCTGAGCTCTAACTACACTTATTGAAGGGATGGATAGTGAGAAGCTGAAGCTATATTTATTTTAGAAAGAATGTCCACAGCTTTCATAGAGACCAGATGTGACTTTGGAAGTTCCCTTGAGATTCTACTTTGAGTGCTTCTGCGATTGCTTAGAAAGGGTTGAGGATGATGAAGACTCTGATTCTGTTGAAGAAGAGTTAACTTCTTTTCCCCTTCTTTCCGGATTTAGTTCCAGCCATTCATATTCCTTCCTATAAGCCATTCCTTACTACCTCTCCTACCTTGAGTTAATGAGTAGTGGAGTAAAACCTTCTTACCTTCCTTTCCCTCTTATCTTTCTTATTAGCTAAATGAATGAGGGAGTAAGAAGCCTTCTTAGCTTCTTAGGTAGATAGGTCAAACCTTCTTAGCTTCTTTCTGAGTAGCTGAATCATCTTCCTTCTCTTCTTCCTTGCCCTCCTAACGTCAAGCAAGCGGGATCCTTTCTTTAGTCTTTCTTCTTCCTTCGTTGAGTGGATTAGTAGTATCATCATATTCTTTATTAGCTTCCTTCTTATGTCCCTTCGGGGAGAGGCTGAATCATCTTCTTTCCTAAGCTTATTAATTAGGTGAGTAAAGCTTGGAATAATGAGTGAATGAGTTCAACCTTCCTTACAACCTTCTTATTAGCTGAATGAATGATTAGGGAAGTCTGTCTTATACTACCTAAAAGTTTCCCTTACCTTTCTGAGCTTCTTATTAGATGAATGAATGAGTAGGATCAAGTGCCCCTTCGGGGAGCCTTTCCCTCCTTCCTTTCACCCTTAGGACTTTCCTTCACTGTACGATATTTCCTTCCCTTCTTAAACCCTTCGTTCAACTCGCCTGCAGGCAACAGGAGTCGATACATGAGAACTGCTCGATGGCTTGCTATTGCGATTTCGGTTACGGTTCCTGTGGCGATTGCGAATAGACCAGCTCCTACTGCTCCTGCTCCTTCTGGTGTATCTGCCTGTCGCGGTTACTCTCCGGTTACTCTTCCTGCCGTGGTTACGATTTAGAATACATACGAGAAGGAGGCTCTGAAAGACCTACTCCTACTTTAGATCGTGGACTCGGGTTCTGGTTAACTACTCGTTTCACCTAAGGATGCTACTAACAAGGCTATGAAAGAGGGAAAGACTACAAAAGACTCATCTTCCGGTTGCTAATATTCCTCTTATTCCTGTTCTGCTTGCTTTCCCGCTGGCTTTCGATTGGGATTTCTATTGGCTGGCGGGCGAGGAGATCCAATAGCCTGCTCTTGTTTCTGTAGCGGTTACTGTTATGGTTGCAGTTGCGGTATTCCTATTATGACTATTTATTGCTATTATTATTTTCTATATATTACTACTCAAGTTCCTGTTTCGGTTTCGAAGCTCGAGAAGGTAAGGCGCTTGAGAAAGTAAGGGTAATTTCTTGCGAGCAAGCTCGCCCCTTACGGCATCTTGGCTACCCGTGCGTCCACGAGAACCAGTTCCACGATTGGATTGTAGAAGCCTTCACCAAACCAGAGATCTTTGATCCTTTCAAGCTACAACCAGACAATAGAACAGTGGCTTTTGCCGTAAAGAAGTAAGTTTCCTTCCTGTACTGGGGGAGAGCGTTAAGTTACATTCCCTATTGATTGGTTGGTAATTCTCCTTTCTAATAGAGCAGTGAGTTCCGCAACTCTAGAATCTAACCTACTAGCTAGGGCATTAATAACCTACATGGATGGGGTGAATCTACCTAGCGTTAAGCGTTAAGATGGCCAGCGCAGCTTGCCTAACCAGCCGATAACGCCTAACCAGCTCGACTAACCATTGGTAAATAAAGATGGATGATGGATAGAAGGAATGATGGATGATGGATGGAGGACCACACAGAGATGGACGATGGCTTCAAGGAGATGCGGTTATCCCTTACCTCTTGCTTTTATTTAGTTACACAACACAGGATTGGGATAACACAAATGAACACACAACTGATCGGAATCAGATCATCCATAGTTTTCGTACCTCTCAACCAACCTTGCAGAGCGGAGAAGGATAGAATATCTAAGTATTTATTACACTCAAACATTTATATAATTATATACGAGTCTCCAGTTTCCAATATTTGATCAAAGGAACGCTCGGCAAAGCGGCTTCCATCAAAGCGTATCAGATACCAGATGGCATTGAAGGTCACTTAGGTGATATGAGCCATTTCCCCTAATATTTCCCTTCATACTCGAGCTCGGCGATCACCCTTTCTCGCACACATCTAAAAACACCCGAGTAACTCGGTGAGAAGTCATTGAATCGAGGATAAGCTTATGAAATGGTACGACAAAGAAAGGCCCGGTAGGGTGAGCCTGCCGAACTCTCGATTATAAGGCCGCCATTGACTCGACCGAGGTTCCGAGGGAGAGGCTCGGTAGGGTGAGCCTGCCGAACTCTCGACTAAAGGCCGCCATCAACTCACACATTCATATGGGTGAGGACCCGGTAGGAAGCTCGACTAAAGGGAGAGGAATTATATATGTAATTATGCTTTCTGATCATTGGTCCATCGATTTTGCTCACTTCTGCCATTCGTTTCTTCCAGTCATTCATTAGATATGTAACGGCTGTTTCTTTTGGTTGGTTGGGTAACGGCTCTGACAGGCTCTACCTTCAGGCTAAGCCTCTATCTATCCACGTCTCCTGGCTATGATCAGCTTGGATGGGCACATCTCTTCCTGTCTACAATTGGAAATGGTCTAGAAAGAAAAGATTCTAGCTTTGACTGGCAAAGATTCTAGGTTCTATAAAATAAAGAAACTGTAAATGACCTAACCTTAAGGCAGCAATTATTCTAGTGGTACCGGCTGCTGTCAAAGAATACTCTGACCTGCGGCTGTCTAAGATTGGCAGGATGTAAAATGACCAGCAGTCAATCCTCCCCTCCCTGTCCAATGAATGGCGCAGCCGCTCGGAATTGGCTTTCTCTGCTCTCCCAGAGCGCAAGAGAGTAGGGGTGGAGATAGCACTATCTTTCAGGGAATAGCCTTAGGTGGGAATAGCATACTAAAAACATAGGTCAAAATAGCGTTATATAGCCAGCATAACTAGGAATAGCCTCTCTCTCATAGCCGGGGAGGCCTCACCAGGGGGGTGGGTAACTTCCTTTTGACTTCCTTCTCTCCATCCCCACGGGGTAGTCTTGTTAGGCTAGGCTCCATCCCAATATCAGAGTTACGCTCCATCATCTCGGGGAGTTCAACTATGATTCCGGCATCTCCTCCTCCGGCAGGTTCATTGCCTTGTTGGCTTGCTTGCTCCCACAGGCCTTGCTTTTCTTCCACACAGCAAGAGAGAATTCCTGAATTACTACTTCTCAGACCCTCTCCATTCACCGTAATAGGATATAACATATATGACTAAACGGGTATGCTTTAACGACTATCCAGTGGTGAAGATCTCTCTTTTCTGTTGGCACCTTGTCATGGGTAGATCAGTATTTAGGGGAATCGGTGCACCTCACACTGGGGACTACCTTACCTGCCTGAATGACACTACCTTACCTCCCTGAATGGCTCAACCTAGGCCCTTTCCTGAGCGTCTCCAGCTGAATCTCGAGTAGCCCAGCCCGAGTATCCAAGTCTAAGTAACCAAGCCAAGCAGCTGAGTATCCATCCCATTCGATTATCCCATTGGATTAGCGCGGTTGAATAGCGCAGTTGCTCCAAGCCTTTCCTCATATCCAAGCCATCCGAGTCGATTAGCCGCCAATCCAATTAGCCAAGCCAAGTCGAGTAGCCCCAGGTATTAAAACCGGTTCTGTATGGGTAAGCTCTGTAGGGGGGATGTTGTCCGTGGGAACACTTATCATTTGGGCAGTAGTAAGAACCTCTTTCGGGTTATAAATCAAGAACTATCCGGTGGATCACCCACCTCCAGGGCTATTGGCTTACCGTCTGGTAATTACCTCTTGGCATTGGCTAGTCTCTTGGCTATTCTTCATTCGTCCGTCCATGGTGTGTACCCCTCCCTCTCAGAAGACTGTCCTGTTTTGCGCCGATGGCGGCCTTTCTTTGGTCGGTCGAGCGGGTTCGTACCTAACCCCCTCTCAGAAGACATTCAGTATTGATCAATCAATATCTAACTAAACATGCACATAGGTATAGTTCATGCACGAAGTCTAGGTTGGCTGAGTAGAGCTTAATGCACTGACAGGAACGCACTGACAGACCAGACGTTCATAATGATGCACTGAGTATAGCATCATTAATGCATCGACTAGAGGTTATTGCTGCACCTTCTATCTCATACGGACTCCTGGATTGACTGCTTCTAGCTCTCGAAATGGAACTGCTACTGATGCTTATTAAATTGGTGCTACTGAAGCTGGTGATGCTTTCTAATCTGAAACAATCCAGGGTACTCTACGGGTTCAACTGAATAAATGGCATCATTCACTGAGATTGGGTCAACAGAAAGGTAAACCACTGGAACTGGCTTTTATACGCACACTAATGGATTGAGTTAGCGAGGTCACTGTATAGTGAAATAACTCCTTGAAAGTCCAGGAAAGTCCTGGAAATAGCCTCTCATTTTAGTGTTCACGTATTTACTCGTCTAACTTCGGTAACTAGAGATATAAATTGAATGTTCAAATTAGATATCTTTATATAAGATATTATGGTACGATCGATTATGAGAGCCTAAAGCGTAATTACGTATATACATAGAGATTCTCATTACGTTTATAATGGTTACATCATAACAGAGACGTTCTCTCGTGAAGGCCTCTATTGGTTCCAGAAAGCATAATGGAAGGGGGATTGGGTCCTGAAGGCAGCAGGGACTACGCAAGCTGATTGGCAGCAGTAATGCTTGGGGAAATACCGATTATTATGGATAAATTCTCTGAAAAGGTACGGACGGACAACAGCCAACGTAGTAATGAGTTTTAGGTGCACCAAGAGAGAGAGATCTTATCTGCTTGCCGGGTTCTTACGCTGCTAGTTGGTTTCAGTGAACAGAGAGAGGTGTTTTATTCTAAGTGGGCTGCTTGCCCGTTGACCGCTTGCCTCCTTGGTGGTTGTGGTGGTGACTCTCAATATGGTACCTTTTATTTATAACACGTGCCCTGTTAGTGAGCGAGCGAGCGAGTCAGTGAGTCAGTTAGTGAGTTAGTGAAGGGACTGATAGCCCTAGGATAAGGATGGTGTTCTACGTGACCCGTTCTCAATACTCCGTGCCCTGTCAGTGAGTGAGGCGAGCGAGTAAGTCCTAGACTTTCCAAGGCCCTGTGGAATTGTGTTTGGATGAAGTAGGCACCCGGTAGGTTTCGGCGTGAAATGCCTAATCTAACTGCTCTGCTCGACCTAGACGCGATTCCAAAGGCAGGTGATCACTGGCTCACAGATGTTTATCAGTCTAGCAGTGTGACAAAGTATTAGTCTGATGTACTTTGGTCTTTGCCTCTCATTTGCCTATGTTTGAGCGAATATTACTACTGGAGGCTCTCTGAGTGCACATTATGTTCTATTACGACATTGAGTTGCACTACAACAACCCACCTGTTCTACCACCCTTTTGCTGCGCACCTCATCAAACTTAGTGATTGGACAGACGGTGGTCGGGCTTGCTTATTAGGCACTTTGACCCTTTACTATTGACCCAGTTATTTAGAATCCAGTAGCCTTCTTTGGAAGCAGATGAAGCAGATCCTGCAGATTGAACAGTCGACCCAACAGCGGTCGATTATGCTCTAGATTAAGCAGTCGAAGAAGCAACTGTTGATGCCGATGAAGCAGTATATTAAGTCTGACTACCAGTGTATAAATATTCCGATTTAACACCTTTTTGACTGCCCAATGAATAAATCCATCCATACTAGAGGAGCCTAGTTAGAACCCTTCTCCCTTGCGGAGGGTTTTCTAATTTCCCCTCCCAGCGGAGAATCGAAAGAAATGAAATATCCCTCACTAAGCTGCCTCCCTCCGGATGTTAAGCAGCCATCCTTCACCAGGGCGGGGGTGAGGACAGGTTCGGGTTCGATTGTAATTTATTTTCCAGTGCTCCTCGTCGGGTTGGAGTTCGACTCTCCATCAGTAACAACTATAATAATCGTTCAACCGTTCAAGCCTTCATTCACCCTCGGTTCCATCCTTCACCCCCGATTGATTGTTTGGGAAGGAAGGTCTACAATTCTCTATCTTGTCGGAAGGAAGGACCATCCAAACAAAATACCGGACCTATGCTCGGGTCTTCGCCGAAGAGGATTTCGCTGGGTGGGTGGGTAAATAGATCTTAGATCTCGATGGCGGCGATGGCGGCCCTCGACCTCCTCTGTCGGTCGAGCGAGAAATCCCTACCGGGCCTCACCATATGAATAGTGAGTCGATGGCGGCCTTTGAGTCGAGCGACTACGTACCTCTCCTCACCCTCACCATCTGAATAGTGAGTACCTCTCCTTATAGTCGAGAGTTCGGCAGGCTCACCCTAACCGGTCCTTGATGGGTGAGCAATCAATCACCTTCCCTGAGAACCATACGATGCATTCTTTCCGATACAGCAGGCATTGAACCTGCTTCACACCGGGGATTGGGGTGGGTGGGTAAATAGTAGGCGATGGCGGCCTTTTGGTCGAGTGTGATAACGCACTCATCAATCGATCAATCACGAAGGACCTTGTCCTTGTACGTGATTCCAGTCATTCTTTATATACGTAATTACGCTTTAGCAGACTTTCTATGGGCATATGTCATTACGCATTTCCCCTGCCGAGCAGCCGATGCTGCTTCATATTCGATTCGCGTCATTCGAGACGCTTTAGCAGACAATGCATATATTATATATGTAATTATGCATTTATGATTATTTCATTCTTAAATGCATATATTATATATGTAATTACGCTTTAGCGTCGTATGGGATCGTAGCTCGAATCATCGATCGTACCCGTAATATCGTATACAAATAGAGATATATATCATTATATATGTAATTATGCATTTCTTCCAGTCATGATGCCATTAAAGGCTCTTAAGAAGGGCCGCCATCAAGGATGGCCTAACTCACTTTGTTTCTCTGTTCACAACTACTATCCTTCTGGCTGCCATCGGTGAGAAATTCACTCATCCTGCCATCGGTGAGTAATGGAAATAATCTAACCGATGGACAGCACGCACCACCTCCTAACCTTACCGGAAGGAAGGCAAGCTCACTCGTCCAATCACTAAGTTAAGGAACAACAGGGTGAGCTGGTATATCAAGGGTTAGACGCCAAGTGGTTGGTAGCATGGCACAAACATGAATCCATCCTTCCAACATCTAGAGTTCCTAGAAATGCTGTAAGTGACCCACCCAAGGCAAGGAAGCCCGTCCAATCTCAATATGTATCTGGTTGTAATCAATCCAAGAAGGAAGGTTCCGACGATGATCGATCCAACAACTGAGCTGTCCAACTGCGCAAAGGATGGGGAATGAGCCGTGCCATCCATCCATAAATCGATCACATGCGGAGCAAGGGGAGCTACGAAAGTTCTAAGCGAATCGACCATCCATCCATGTAATCCAGCAATCACATCATGGAGAGCTAAGAATAATCCTTTCCTTGGCACTTCAATATCTATTTGTTTCGAGCGATCCTTGTCCCCTATCTCAGAAACGGGATCCGAATCAATCTAGCCCCGTTCAATAAAGCCGTGCTAAAATGCAGTGCCAATCTAATTTTGAGTTAATGCATCTTATGGGTACACATCGCAGGAGCCGGTGAAGACTCAAGGAAAAACGAATAAGGCCCGAACAACGACGAGGACCCGAAGCACGACAACGAGGACGGGAACAACGACGAGGACATGAGGGACAAAGGCAAATAGGATACAAGCCGCCCACCACCGAAGAATGAGGAGTGGAGTGGAAGCAAGTTGCCAATAAGGGAAGTTGAAGGAAAGACATAATACTTAGGAAGAACACACCCACGAGAAGAGAAAGGACAGATGGAAGGTCATCCCAGAACAGAAAGATGGTCATCCCCAGAAAGATACAGGAAGGATAACAAGTCTGTGAAACCAGGAAGCTCGGTTCAGTGCGTACTTAATAAGGGAAGGAAGCCTGGGAAAGTAAGTGCTACCTGAAGGGGTGGATGGATTGATGGTCGAGTAGCCAATAGGTTTGACCTTTCTAACCATTCTCATGTTGCTGGAGGATGGCTGACATGGCACGACACGGACGGATTCTCATTCACCCCTTGGTTGGACAGCTCAGTTTTTTTATGGGATTGTCGGAATGGAACTGCCGGATTGGATTGGATTGAAGGGAAGGGCTTCGACATAGAAGAGCATTTGTCACGGGCTTCACTTACCATTCACTTTATGAAGAACATTTAGAGGTAGACCTGAATCTTAATGAGGTAGACAACAGGCACTCTTACTATGAACCCTTTATACCTTACCTTTACTTCATTTTTTGCCTAACTACCCTACCCACCTGTTCGACCTAGACCACTTGAGGAAGAAATGCACTTGGTGTAGTTATCGAGTCGGGACTGTCTGTAACCTCTTATCAGGACCGGATTTCACAACCTCACCCTTATCTTACTGCCTTCACCCTAAGAAGGAAATGGAGTGCTGCCCAACCACACCTTATGCCAGGAATCAGATCTGGAGGGTACGACATTACCCCTTCCCTTTTTAGAAACTCGCCCACCGGAATACCTATACTTGTTAGCTCTATAACGCCTTACTGAATGAACGCTTAGTGAGTACCACTATTTAGCTTTTCGAGACGGACGGGCCAACAAATACCTTACTTTTTAGTAATTAAGACTACATTGCTAGCAGGAACTTTAGATGCTTGCCTGAACTTCGAGAGTTCACGGGCTTGCTTGAGCTGCTGGCTCTGGCACTTCAACCTTGAGTATTCACTCCTTTACCTTATGAATTCTTCTTTGTACCACCACCATTCACTTCTGGTCCGGCCGAGCTTGATGGATTATATTCATCAACTTGAATCCACTGACTAGGAAGAGTCATACTTAGACTTTGAGTGTCTGCTACCCACCCACCCCGAAAGATGATGGCCGTCGTTAATCCGTTGGACCACGCAAGCAAGCGCCGAAGCAGTGAGAAAGCTTACACCAACAGGGAAGGAAGGAGGAAGATGCTAGTCTGGTTAGTATACGTTCATTCAATCAAAGGAAATGCCGATGATTAATGATATGCATCCATGAGCTTAAGGCTTGAGATTATGGGTCATGAGCTGAAGGCTTGAGCTTATCGGTTGATCTCTGAATACGGGTATATTAATGCTTCATGCTCGGTTAAGGCTCCTTCATACGTGTTCATCTCCTGTAATGGTCTCCATCCGGGTTATGGCTTGGTGAATGTGCTTAGTTCTTGGTTAATGCTCATGTGGTCATACGTGCTTGGAATATGAATGCTTGATCTTATTGCTTCGTTATGCTTAATCCGTGTTTATCTGCATCCGTGTTGAGTCAAAGCCCCATCCGTAGTCTCTAGTTATATCCCCAGCTATACCCCAGCTCTATCTATCTCTCTATCTACCTACCTGCCTACACAAACTACCTGCCTAGCCTGCCTATCTAACCTACCCATCCATCTATCCCAACCATCAGACTCCAGGTCATGAGGTTACCCTTCGGGGAGGTTACCCTTCGGGCCTTTCATTACCGCTTACTAAACTAACACAACTCCATAGATGTTTCTTATAGGGATAACCCCTTCTCGCTACAGGAAAGGGATAACCTCCCCTTCGTTATTTATTGTGTTTATGTGTGTGGAACTACCTGTAGGATAAGAAGTAGCCGCCAAAGCCTTTTCTGCATGACCTCAGAACGTGAAACTACCTTCTTTCGAGACGTCCGACCTGAGCGATTCACTAAAACTTCCGGAAGAATGTATAAAGTACCTTTATATGTTTTCATATTCCATACACCCATCCATGAGAAAACCTCCTTAATAAACACATGTTCTATTAGCATGAAAGGAAGTGAAGAGACCCAAAATTGATCACTGTCAGTGGCCCTAGGTCGGACATAAGTCTTATAACAGTCCATGCTGAATTGAAACTTACTGCAGTGTGCATTTAGTCAATGCTTTGGAATTTGAATGGAATGCATGGTGTCTATCATCATCATATTGTTTCAATGTGCAAGCGTTGTTGAAAGAAACATTTTCAGCGTCCTTCCGGACCCTCGATAGTGTGTACTATGCAGCCAGTATAGTCTGTGCCTTTTCAGGTTGAAGAATCTGTCCCTCAGGTTCCCACCACCGAAACATAGAAAAGGATACCAAAAGAGAACACTTTGCTTCCTCCTTATACGCCACCTTTGATTACTGAATTTCCCCACTTTGACAAGGCCATCTGAAGGCCAGTCGCTCACTAAGCCATCTCAGTGGATGAGCCGAACCTCATAGGAAGGAGCTGGGGGAACAGAAGATTACAATCATCTATTCGTGAGGAACTCGTATTCATTCGCTGGTCACTTCTATTTGTAATTATCTCTCGGTCGAGCGATCCCATCTCTAGAGAGGGGGGTCGATTGCCTCCTAGTACTATAGATCACTGGGGGAGAAGGGGAAATAATATAGATCAGATCCACACTTTGAGCTAGGCTAGGCTAGGCTATAGAGATAGTCTTCACCCCTATATATGGCTATGGCGACAGGCCAACTCAACTCTCTATAGGGGAGGCCCTATGAATTGAAGGGCAAGCTATATATATAGGCTAGGCTAGTCATTTGGTTCGAAGGCCCAGATATTGTGTATGTAATATAGATATAACATCTATAGTTTCTAGTTGATAGAATGGTTGGGGGCCGGATATGTCGAGGAGGGGACTACTTACTTTAGATAGGCCCCGACAGCCTACTATATAGAGGATAGGGAGGCCGAGTCTCGATCGATAGATCGAGGGAGACTATCTCTCTATAGTCATTCGGCACCCTGTATATGATATATGACAATAGATCGAGGACCCCTATCTCTATTCTCTATATGGGATGGGGGGTCGCGCCGAACATCTATAGTTCTATCGGGAGCAGTTCACTAAAGGATCCCCGAGGTGATTCATTTCGACCCAGTTTCATGCCCAACGAATAGTAGGGGCCCTCCCTACAATAGGATTGATTGAAACAACTAATTAGCTGCATCCGAAGGGACTGAAGGGACCTTAACAGACAGTCGACCCCTCTTCATGATTGCTTTCACTCGACCTTGCTTCTTTATCTCCGATGGATCCGTGCCCCTGCTAGGTGCTTACCATCTCGCAAGCAATGAATGTCGGTGCTGAATCCATTATTGTTACCCGGTTGGGGCGGAGGAGATGCTTGCTTGCTCGTGAGGGTGCCATAGCCATAAGCGGACGGAAGCTCAGGTGGGTAGGGAGGTGTGAGATACGACTTCTCTATACCCCGATACTCCTAGTTCCTCTATTCGTTCATTGTCCCTGGTCGATCGGGAGGTCCCATCGGTTCGGGTGAGCGAAGAAATCAATATGTACACGCGTGAGTGAGAATCTCTGTCCTTGTGGAGTCATAACCCTTTGGGCCATTAGGAGGGAGCTAGCGAGAAGGAGGATTCATTAGCAAGCACTCGAGCGCCCCTTTTCTTCTTATTGGAGAGGTTTTTCATACATAAAGAGAGAGGATCACGAGCTGCCGGTTCATCGGGAGAGTGTTTCTTCGAATCCTTCCCCTTCGGACCCGGGTTATCTTTCTTTAAAGCTTTTGTTTCTGTATTCCCGCCTTCGGCCCCTCTAGATATATGGGGCGAGTGGTTCGAAGAACCAACGGCACATCATATACTTATTAACATCAATAGAGACTTCAATTCATAGTTGAGGATCGGTCACTGTCTTATATACGTAATATGTTCCATGCGAACGAGTTGACTTCTTAGCGCCCGCCCTTGGATCCAATCCACCCATCTGATTTTCATCCCTCTCCTCGACGAGAAATGGCACAACATCACGAGTCCCGGTTGCCCTTTCTGGGCGGAAAGGAGAGCACTCTAGGTAATCCATTACTAATCTCCATCCCATCTCCGGCTCCTGCCAAACCAAAGCTGCTGGGGGGGTCTAGTTCTGTCAGTCCCATCGGTCGGGAGAATCAATCGATAAAGAAATAAAGGCATGGGGGCAACGGGGTGGGTGGGAGGATAGATGGGCGAACTCACAGCCAATTCGCCTTCATGCGTTAATCCCTCTCCCTTACTGGCAAGAACAACAGATCTGAAAGAGGGAGATAAGAAGGTGCTTCAGTAGGCAGAGAGAAGAGGCACTGGCAGGGTCAGTAGGAAAGAATAGGGAGAGGAGAGGCGAATTACTCGACTTTCAAGGTTGAAAGAAATGGAGGGCAGGCCGCTCTCATGAAATGGGATGGGCGGCTTCGGTTGTTAGCGAGTATAGCGGACGGAGTAAGCGGATCATTCTTCACTCTATAGGCGTCAACATTGACAAAATGACTTCCTTTTCAATCTAAAGCTCGAATGTTGGTCTTGTCCATATAGCGGAGTGAGCGAGCTCAACCAACTAGTTTAGGAGGAGAGCTGCACTTGGGCCTTAGAAACGCTTTCCCATTTGTTTGTCCCGGAAACTCCACCTTGCTTCAGGAAAGAATCGCCCTTCGAGCGGAAGAGAGCAAGTGACTCAACTTGTTGATAGAATTTCATACGGCGAGATGTTTCCTTCTCTCGACTCTTCCTTAGGTCCTGTAGAAACCTGATCTTCTCTGGGTGATTCAACTAACAAACTTGATCTGGAACGACCTCGCCGCTATTGCCTCTCTCCTATCTTCCGCACCGGGTTGAAAGTTATCGCCTCTCCCCGCCACTGGCTAGCTCGCGGGCTCTTGACTTCTTCTCGATTCGTAAGGCCCCGACCGATGAAATGGTTCAACACCTGCTGTAGGGTGAAATGCTTTTATCGAGAATCCTCCACTATTATCATAACAAAGGAAAGCTCATTACTCTTATATAGAGTAGTTGTGTTTAACAAAGCGTATAACTAGTATTACTTGCCGTAATTGAAATCAACCATATTAGATACGTCTTATTCGTAGTAACCAAGCAGAGGGTGATGTTACTTAACACTGTATTGAGAGGTGTTTACTGTATCTGCATATTAAACATACTCCTTATTCTACATGTAACTGATTACTAGAATTACTGTACTATATTATCGTAATTAATCACAGGTTTTATGTATCTTAGCACCACCACTTCTCACTGTAATGCCTAAGCTCTGAGCTATTTCACTTAACACAAAGGCAATACATAAGCATGATTCGACATATGATGTCTTACCAATGCCATTGCCTAATCTAGTCATCAAATAAAGAGCATGATGATTCCAATTGTTTCTCTAATCAAACTAACTCGATACAATAAGCTCTTTCACTATAACAAGCCTATCATGTAAGCTGCTTCTATACACTATCTAACTTTACCTATACTTTATAAAGCAGTTCGATGATTGTGTTCATACTAGTTAAGAGTATGGTAGTCTCCACTTCAATGAAGTGTGATAATAGTAAGCTTGTAACTATCAAGCGCTCTAACCCTAATAAAGCTATGGGAATACAGCCTATGTGTTACACATTGAATAACCATCATAAGCTTCTCTGTAATCAAATGAGTAGTGATTAAGTATCCCTATTCTATCCCTATTAAGCTCCATGTTAGTTAAAGCAATGGTGTTTATAGTATTATATGTAATCATAACACTAGTAATAAGCGTAATGAGTAAGCATGTTGTATACACTTCATACTTATACCTGTTTGTACGATGTATACAGTGTAGTTGTTACTATAGTAATGATGGAACTAGTGTATAGATATTCCCCTAATTATCAATACTAGTAAACATCATAAGCTCTAATGTGAATACTGGTGATATCGTACTAAACCGCACCTTTGTGATTGATCGATTGACCTGACCTTCTAGCTCTTGTATTTAGGGGAATAAATAGTGACTTTACTTTGAGGGCGGGCGAAGCAATAGTGACTGTACTTTGAGGGCCCTCCTTTCTTCCCGCTTTCACTGAGATAGATAGGAAGATAGATAGGAAGATAGATAGGAAATGCTTGACAATCTTAGGAAGGTAGGTCTTTCTTAGGCGGAATAGGAAGGAGGAAATGAGCACCCACCTGAACTGAGATACTGACCCTTTATTTCATGCTTTTGAATCGTACTAAACCGCACCTTAGCAAGCACCTTAGCACCTTAGCACCTTAGCCTTTCTTTCTTTCATGCTGAGGAATAGAATTCTTCTTTCTTTAGTTGAGATTCCCGCTTAGCAATGAGAAGAGACGACCGCCCGCCCCCACCATAGTGAGTTCTCGGGAGTGAGTTCTCAGGAGACATGGTATGAGAGAGGATATTGAACCGGAGCCCGCATAAGTCCCTTCCCTTCTAGCTCTTTTATTTAGGGGAATAACTAAAGAGGATTGGATCGGGGAAGGAGGTGGCCCGCCCCGCTCACAACTATCACTTCTCTTCGGCACCCCTTGGATTTGATATTGATCTACTCGGATGCCAGGTAGTGCGTAATTACTTTTTCTTTCGGTAACTAGAGTCATGGGGATGAATGAACTTGAGTGAGATAGGGTTTCGTGGCATTTCGTTTGGACTTTCATGCTTAGGATCCTTTCTTGGATATGAACTGAGATAGTGAGGAGATCTTCTATCTTCGGATAATATCACTTTGCTAAATCAAAAGAGATTATATCACTAGTTCCGATATAGAGATGATAGATTGATTGTATATTTATTCACTGGCCTGGCATTTCTTCCAATAATTAATGATATATCTTATATAAGTAATTATTCTTTTCTTTCAGTAAGGAACATGCTTAGAGCCTTTCTTTCCTTTCTTTAATGCTTAGGAAAGAGCTTAGTTCAAGGGTGAGCCTGCCGAACTCTCGACAACCGGAGAGGTTACGAACGATGGCGGCTCCCGACCAAAGAAGGGACGGAGTCACTCACTATTCATATGGTGAGGGGGAGGGGGTGAGTGGGTGAGCTCGCCTAACTCTCTACAAACCGAGAGGCTACGACCATGGAGGCTCCACCTCAGCGTAGAGGGGAGGGGCCCCAAAAGAGAGGAACTTGAAGAACTATAAGGCCGCCATCGACTCAGCCGAGGTTACGAGGTTGAGGCCGCCATCGACTCACTATTCATATGGTGAGGAGAGGCCCGGTAGGGTGAGGTAACAAACTCTTGACACAAGGCCGCCATCGACTCACTATTCCGATGGTGAGGCTGAGCTTGCTGAACTCTCGACTTCAGGCCCGGTAGGGTGAGGGTGAGCTTGCCGAACTCTCGACAAAGGCCCGAAAGGGACTCGGCCGAGGTTACGAGGTCGAGGAGAGGTAACGAACTCTCGACACAAGGCCCATTAGGGTGAGGATGAGCTTGCCAAATTCTCGACAACAGAGAGGTAACGTGGGAGGAGATGAGCAACTCTCTTTTGGGGGAGGGGGTGAGGGTGAGCCTGCCGAACTCTCGACAACCGGAGAGGTTACAAACGATGGCGGCTCCCGACCAAAGAAGGGGGAGGGGCCCCAAAAGAGAGGAACTTGAAGAACTATAAGGCCGCCATCGACTCAGCCCAGGTTACGAGGTTGAGGCCGCCATCGACTCACTATTCATATGGTGAGGAGAGGCCCGGTAGGGACTCACTATTCCAATGGTGAGGGTGAGCTTGCCGAACTCTCGACTAAAGGGAGAGGTACTCACTATGGCAGCGGTTTAGGACTTTCTCCCTACGAGATTGGCCCTTTTACCGTGGGTGGAGGTTTTGGAATATTGAGCAACGAATGAATGCATAATCACATATATAATGAATGCATTCATTGCTCTCTTTTCATATATGCACTGTGTCTGTGCTTTTTCCAGTAGTGTCGAAATGACGCGTAGAGAGAATAAGAGCAACAATGACGTAATTACGTATATAATATATGCATGATCTGCTAAAGCGTCTCTAATTGCACGAATCGAATATGAAGCAGAATCGGCTGCTCGGCAGACATATATCGAATTACCCAAGTCATTACGTAATTACGTATATAATGAATGACTGGAATCACGGACAAGCTTCAGTCCTTCGTGATTGATCGATTGATGGGACCACGCCATCAAAGCGGTGTGAAGCAGGTTCAATGCCTGCTGTAACGGGGCTTTTATCGACTGATAGGCCCTGTAAAAAAACCCTTCCCTGTAGGGATATATCCGTCCCCCACTTCTAAGAAAGAATAGCTAGAATTACGTATATAATATCTAGATATCTTCCCCCTCTCCTTTACGCCATGCTTCTCTCCCCTCTAACCGTCAGCTTCCTCAAGCAGTCTATAAAGAGAGCAAAACCAGCCCTTGCCCATTTCCTTCCCTTGGTGAGATCTATTTCATTCATGTGCTTAGGAGGGCAGGATAGATGGATAAATGGATGGAAAACCACACTTAAAGGAGATAGAATGAGGAATAGAACATAGAATGGGGAATAGAATGAGGACCTACCCTTCCTTTATTTATCGATATAACAAAGTGATTTATATCAATTATTTCTCTATATATGATCGGTAGGAGGGTTAACGAAGGGATAAACTTCTATAGCTTCATTATTAAGTAGGGTGAACGGAAGGGATTCTATATTTCATTGAGGTAGGAAAGAGTCTACACCACACTTAAGTGACCTGACCTTCCTTGCGATAGAAAGAGAGAGCCTTGCCAGAGAAAGATAGATAAATCGACAGGCTAGAGCAAGTAATAAGGCAAGTAAGGCAGGAGTCAGTCAAAGCCAGTCATAAATAGTAAGCCATAGAAAATATCCAATAGAAGAGCTATTCCTTTGGTTAAGCTACGCACCTATTCCTTAGTAGGGTTAGGCAAGAGAGAAATACAAGATATCTAATTTATCCTCCGGCTTGGAGAAGGGAGGCGTGGTGGAAGGCATTGGGCCTGGGCTTCGAAGGTCTTTCGTTAGAGATAAAAGCACGGGGAATAAGCTGGTTCATGGTCTCCCGATCTATCTCGATCTGTGGGTGGATCCGCGGTTGGACCTAAAGAGAGAATGGAGGTGTGGTGTGGGGCCCGGCAAGCTCTCCTCACTACTCGACAGGCCACTCACTACTCGACAAGTAATGAGGCGTGGTAGATAACTACTCGATAAGCTACGTGAGGCCAGCAACTATCGGTCGAACGTGTATCTCCTTCTCGATCTCTCTCATTCCCTCCTCAGGGAACCAATCTGTAAACCTTTCCCTCCCTTTGTCACTTTCCCCTGGGACTGACGACCCGTCAATGCTTCCCTCAAGAAAACCTCTCCCTTTGGTCGAGCCTTCTTGCGCATCCTCCTCCAAAAGCGAAAATCCTTCTGCCACCCGAACTACAGAGATTACAAGTATTATAAACCACCGCATAGGAAGGCTATCTCATTCCCAACCTATCTATCCTATTAGGAATTTGATGAAGTGTATCACAAGGTTTCTTTCCCAACCAATAGGTAGGCTATCTCTGAATAGGGATGGAGAAGTCCAGCTCTCTCATTATATACGGAATGTGGTTGAAACGGATTCGAACACTTCATTGTTGCAGTCACACTTTTCTTTTAGTAAGGTCGAGTGCAAGTACGTTATCTCCGTAGAGAGAGATGGAGATAGAGAGCAGGTCGAACGAGAAAAAAACCAAATAATGGGTTGTCTTCTATGTCTTTAGGGGCGCCCGCGCTTTCAAATGGGCAGGCGGAAAGGAATGGGATTTATTTGATTGGATTGCCAACATATTGTCTATGGAGTTGCTGGCTGTGAAGGATTAGGGTGTCTGGATTGAGGTGTATTATTCCCTTGTGGGGGATTAGTTCTATGGTTTTCATGGAATAAAGAAAGGGCTCCTCCTTATGTCAGTAACGTGTGCCTTGCCTTATGTAACGCGTCAGTCCCTTTTCCTTTCCCCGCCCAATCAATCTTGTAATGCGGTACCATTGCAGTGCAGACGAATCGAACCGGCCGAATCCTGATAGTGGGCACGAGGATCCGGAGATATAATAACTTCGACGATCTAGACCTTTCTCTTTCGGCCGGATGGAGTTTGGCCTGACAGATGGTGTGGTAAAGTCAAATTAATAAAATGCGCAGGCGGGGCTTCGTTACAGTAGGGGTAACAGACTTTGTTACACTGGAAGGGGAGATTTCTTTTCGTCTTCGTTGCAACTCACTCAGCGGCAGACTTCGTGACAGGAAGGGAAGACTTCGTGACAGGAAGTGTTGCTTTGCCATTCACGTGAAGAATATAAATAACCGAGGCGGAATCCATTCATTGGCTGTCAGAGGAGCCGAACTAGCTTGAGCTTGTTGGCTGGGATCCAACCAACCGGGCGGGATTGGTTCTCTAAGAAGTTAGTTGAAGAAGCCAATGAAAATAAAAAGCCTTAGCTAGGAAGAAAATGTTGAAGGACCAAGCCGGGGCCGAGGGAATGAAATGAAGAAAGGTAAATAGATTATGTATTTTTATCGCATCTAATCTATTGCTAAGGCTTTTCCGGCATAGGAAGCTAGCTATAGATCGATGCTAAGACAATCATGGATTGGCCCAACAATTCAGGCTAATACTCGTTTAGAAGGATCTCGGCTGTCATCTTCTTCTACCATGGCGGGTCACTAAAGGCGATTTCATTAGCAGAGATTAGAGATTAATCATCGCGTTTCTGAAAATGGGTTTCTTTTATTGATCGGATTTACAAAATGTTTCAATCATTAGCTTACGAGTATTCGTGAGTGAGTAAATGAAAGTATCCCCGCTACCTTCATTGCCCAACTGGTAACCCCCAGCTTAACTTATTCTTCTTCTATAAATCACACGACACTGCCAATCCAATCCAAATTTTCTACCTTCATTTGAGGCCCACTCACCAGGCAAAGCAGCATTAGCAGAAAAAGGGGCAAAGCAACAAAAGGATAGGGTTTAGCTTAGGGTAAGGCACCGAAGAAGCTCACTATATTGGTGGGTAAGGAGTTAGTTCGAATTCGCTCCCCGGTGGTTAGGAAAAGATATGAAATTGGGAAGAGATGAAGCGAACACAGCGGTTTTTTTCCTATGGTGTCCCATCCGTTTAGATTCTATAGAAAACCAAACTCTTTGATGCTCGGTAGTAAGCAATCAGCAAAAGAATCCCAGTGCGGTGATGTAAGATAAGCTAGCTGGACTGATTCCCATCCGATGGCAAGCAAAGAGAAAAGAAACAAGGAGAGTAGACCTTGATTTCCCCCCTAAGCAAATAGAGAAACGTCACAGGAAGCGGCTCCGAACAACGGAAGGTAGCAGACAAGATATAAAGCCACTCACCAGTTCGCCAGGCAAGCCCCAGCCAGTGATTATTTATCTCAGTCAGAGTTACAAAGTATACCACTCAATGAGATACCTGGCACCTTGCGAGCGATTCGAAATAAAGCGAGCAAATAGAGCCGGAACTTAACCCACCCAGTGCGGCGTGGGGGTATTTCCCGTAACAACTGGTTCCTCAGTGGCATCTCATCTAAAGATTGTATATGAATTCGTCTATAGAGAGTTTCTCTATCTGACTCATTCTGCCTGCGTTGATTAATTAACTGGCAGGCAGGGCAATCCGTGTCACATGAGTCATTCATGCTCATTACTTCATTGTTACTCATGTCAGCTCACTTCTGATATATATATATATCTATATATATATATATATATATATATATATATATATATATATATATATATATATATATATATATATATATATATATATATAAATGTTGTCTCTTTGGATTCTATTTACAGAACATCCCGTGACACATGCTTGGCCTCGCTTAGGTGAATCAAATCACTTGATTGAGCTCTCCAATACAATACATTTTTCGGTCGGGGCTAAAGTGAGCTGGCTATAGAAGAAGGATGGTTGCTTCCAAAGGCCCTAGCTTCGGAGTTGAACCAAAACTAAGAATAAAATATTATATACGCAATTACGCCAACCAACCACCCCAGGATGGGAGTTGTTGCAATCCACACTCCACCACAAAGACATGTATATCCTTCAGATGCAGAAGTTTGGTGATTTCAGAGCTCCATTAGAAGAAAGTGGCCAAAAGGAACCTTGGTGTCTGTAAGTAATCATAGCTGCTTTTTCACAGCCCACATACTTATCTTCTCAACACAGAGGTATAAAAAGGTCATGATATGAAGTTCTAAATACTTTGGGGAGACATGTCATTAGTGAAAACAATTCTAGTTATATACAGCCTGCTGCTCCAACAAAACCAAATTGAAGAAAGGATGACAAGTCATGTCATTACACAGGAAAAAGAAATAATGGTTGTTTTTCAAAGAGTACTAATCTCCCTACTCACAGAGGTTATCTTTCAAATGACTTATCATAAGTTGACCAAGGCAAGTTGGTGACAGTTCATTTTTCCCCTCAGCAAAGAGCACTGCAATGAGACAATGAAGACCTCCTTCACAGGAAACAAAAGGGCATCTCTCCTTGTTTCATTTTATTTTAACTTTGGTGTATCATCCCCTATTTTGTCTTCTATCTACAGTCAAAGAGGAAAACTCAAAGACACCTAACAGTTGCATCTACAGCCAAGCAACATCTGCCATCTAATTCAGTTTACATAGTGGACAAGACTATACCCATAACATCCAAAGCAAAAGTGTTCGTTTATGTTGCAAAAGAGAAAAGGGACTTCTGTCAGAATGCCAAAGAAAACCTCTTGCGATCTAAAATATCCTCTACAGGTGTATTCTTTTAGATAATAAAGACATACCAGGATATGAAAGGGGATATTGAGGCGACATTTCAGCTCTTTCTTCAGAAAAAAAGGTATTGCAGATAGGTTTACTAATCTCCACATATGCACAAAGATCATGACATGTTTTCAGGTATTGAAACATAGTCAACGCAAAGTATTCGTGCCACTGTCACAAAGGAAAGCAGGTTTCCTGTAAAAACAGGTCACAGTGCTATACTATTGCATTTTGAATAAAGGTAAAAGCAGTAGATCCCCAAAATGACTGCAAGATTTTCATGACCTTTGAGTCACAAGGTAAAACCTGTAAACTAATAGTTTCAATATCATTGGATAAAAGTGAAGGCAGATAGTCGAAGTTTCGACCTCTCATAAGGGTTAGGAGTGGGCCTCACTTATCAACAAATGGTGTTTACCACTATGTTGCATATCCAATAATAGAACAGCTTTTATGTGTTGAGATTTTGAAGAGAAGGGTTTTCAAATTTTGATTTAAAAACAAAGGCTTTTTCAAACCTTCAAAAGAAAAACCCTTCTCCAAATCAAACGAGAGAAGACCGTTGAACTTCCTTTTGACTCCCCCAAGAAGCGCAAGGTCGATCCACTCTTGCCATTTCAAAGGTTGAAGACGAGTTCACAGGTGATTTTTCTATCTGCCAGGCTTTTATAACTGCGCGACGCGCTCAAGAGAATTTTAACACTGGCGCTCAACTGTTGCGCGACGCGCCTGTACGTGTGCGCGACGCGCCTGTACACGGCGCCCGGACGACCTGACAGAGCCACCCGACAGCCTTGTGTGCGGCGTTTTCTCATTCAAACGCGTCGCGTTTGTTGATTATGCCTCCAACCGCCTTCAAACCAATTCCAACTCTCAGAGCAAAGTGTGCCACCACCTTCTAAAGGTATTTTGTCTTCCACCCTTACAATTTTCGCATTACTAGACCATGTTTAAAGCAATAAGGGCCAAGATGGAAGTCAAGATTTTTGAGTAAATGTGTTAAAGGAGAATAATAGTCATTTGGGGTTAGAGGTTGAGATTGCTTCAAAAAGCCTATAGACTGCCCTCTAAACAATGTTAAGAGTTGGAGACACTGTGTTAAGGCAGAAACTCAGTATTTGCAAATTGAGACAGTGGCACTAATTTTCAAACCACAGTAATCATCCTCATATAACTTGGTTGTCATTCAAATTTTTTCTCGGTATGCTGAAGAGCAGACTCAAGGCTACTTTCTCAACCATAGACAGATTCTAGTATTTAAAACTGTGAGTTTCTACTGGGAGGTATTGACAAAGCTTGCGAGTGAAAATTGGTAATACAGGGCAGTATATTGGTTCGAAGAAGTGCTTTCTTACTACAAAGTTTTTGTTGACTTCCTTCAAACTGTGTTTTCTGTTGATAAGAGAAAGATATTAAAACACTCACAAAATACAGTGAAACAGTCTTGAAAGAAGGAAAGAGCAGTAAGGTGTTTAAAGGGGTGAAAACAGTAGGTGTTTTTAAACTGAAATTAAGGAAGTACAGAGCATGAAGAACAATATTTGTTGAAAAAAGAATTAATGGTTGACCAAATGCTAGAAAACTATGTCACCTGATCCTATGACACAATAGCCTCTGACTATGAAAGATACTTGTTGATTGACTGTGTTTATGATTGCTAAAACCACTATTGGAGAAACACACCAAAGGGAGCAAGAAGAAAGCTTTGTTTAAAAGAAGTTTGTTGGTAATATGATCATGGCAAGACCTGCAGATCAGCGGCACTCCTTAAAGAAACCCTCCTAAACTTGTCACCTAGTGTCATAAGCAGGGATTGCAATGGAATAAGATATACTCTGGTTGACTGTTCTCATTTTGATTAAATCTGCTGGTAAAGGGCATACAAGGAAAAAACTGTATTTTGAAGCTTAGAAGATTGTATTTTACCTTTGTCCACCCACAGGAAGGTGTCTTCACCATGTTTTCTTTGACTTGACTGTGTATGTCATTATGAGTATTTGCCGATTCATATACAAAGAAGAAAAAGGTTTTAGTTTAAAGATTGCATTTATATCAAGCAAAGGCATTTCACACCATTCTCAAAACATATTGTTACATTTTCAAAATGAAGTGACAAAAGGTCGGGGTTGTAGTTTGTGCAAAGAAGGCATTTTCAAAAGCCTTGTCATAAATCGTGCTTCAAAAGAACAATCTAGGTCAAAATGCCGCCCAGGCAGGATAGCAGAAGTGGTTCACATAAAATATATGAGCCAATCTCTACAGAGGAGGTTAATGCTCATCCATCCATCCTCTTCAACTTCCATGAAGTAGGTTGTCTAGATTTCTGCGAGAAGGTACAGGAGGTCAAAGTTTTCTCGCCCTTGACACACCTATGCACCTTGAGGTTCCAGAACAAGCATTTCCAGGTAGCAGACCTTGATTTCAATTTTTCCCCAAGGTCAGTGTCCAAAGCCACCAAAATTCCATATCATGGCGAGAAATGGTTCAAACAGATCCATCTTGACTTGGACGATTACAAGCCTTTCATCAAGCTTGAACATAGAAATACTTGCACTGCTATTTTTCCTTTTTCTTATCTTCTTGACAGCTATGCTCCTCTAATGAAGGTCATAATGAATTATTTTACTTATGAAGGGAGATTTACTCGAGTTTATGCCTACCATGTCTGACTATTGATACATTTCACTAGAACCAGGCAGCTAAATCTCCCTTACTTTTTATACAAGAGTATTGAGAAGATGACATCCACAGTCCAGGAGAAGGCTCCATCTCTGCAAATACCTTCCATTTTCCATCATTCTCTGATCAAAATTATCATCCTACACCAGCTAGAGAAAAAAGAGGTCCTATGATGTTTACTTCAGCCACCTGCATTTCTTCACCGTTCTCTCAGTCTACAGAGACTTCCACCGCCCGTTCATTGCCCCGTACCTTTGTCCACAGCCTACTCCTAGAAGGCCTGCTGGACAATGTTAAACAATTAGGACAATGTTTGAGCCACACAAAGTGAACGAGGTGGAAACACACCAAGAAATTGATGTTGGTGAACAAAGGGGTCAGCCTCGAATAGCAGAACATTGGGTGAAGATGCAAATTTCGTAGATGAAGTGGAAATGAAGAAAGAGAGCAAGAAGAAAAAGGTGCCGAACAACAGCAACAAAGATCTCGTTGAAAGTGTTGAAAGTGAACAGTAGGGACAAGAAGAAGAGCAGCAGCTTGATGTTGAAGATCATGAACAGCAGTTTGAGTAGGAATTTGAGCAGCTGTTTGAGCCACAAAATGAGCAGGAAATCCAAGCACAACAGCAACATAAGGTTGATGATCAAGGGCAAGAAGGATTTGAGGCAGATCAGCCTCATAATATTGAGGGGCAGAAGCAGCTTAAAGAGGACACACAGCAGCCTCAAGAAGAGCAGCAGTTTCAAGAAATTGACAAGGGTAAAGCCATTATGTCTCCTTCTCCCAAAAGAACAAAGCCTAGCACAGCAAGAAAGAAAGGGCCTAAGGCTGCCACTCTAAAAGTGACAAGATTTGTCCCTAGCAGAAGAAAATCGCCAAGGAGGTCTCTCACTAGTATGCCAAGAAGGAAGAGTGCAAGATAGGCTTTCAAAGGAAGAGGAAAAATTGGAGAGAGTCAAAAGCATGGAGGTGCATTGGTTGTCATTCAAATCCAAAGTGATGACAATGATAATGAAGCCTGCCTCCTTGAAAACCTTCTAATCCATCGAGAGGGCCAAATTGAGACATTGGAGAATGACCTTCATCGGGAAAAGACCTTAAATCACTTTTTGGAGATCCAAAATAAAAAAATGAATGTCCATTTGGCTGTCCATGAGGCACGAGCTATCAAATACAAGAATGAGGCTGCTAAAGCACAAGTAAGGATAGAGGAGCTCATCGGTGAGTTTGATGAAGATGAAGAGGAGGACCATCCTAGGCAGAAGAGGCCTAGAACCATAGGGCTTAAGAAAGCCCTGGAAAAGCAAAGGGAAGAAGAACAGGCCCATCTTCAAGCCTTTCCCCTCACTGCACTACTTGAGCAAGAAATTGAAGAAAATAAGGAGGCATGGCTAGAAAGAGCCAATAAACACTTGGAGATGAAGATTGAAAAGGCAAACAGAGACCTGGAGCTTCAAAGGAAGATGACACAGCACTATCAAAAGTTGAATGAGTTTGCCCGGCGCAAGCTAAAGGCCACCCAAGAGAAACTGAAGGAAGAAAAGGGGAAGCGCCCAGCACGGAAAGAGAAGAAAGGCACATCAGCACTTGATATTTTGGCTTCAGCTTCAGAGCATGTTGCTAAGGACCCTTGAGGGTCATGCATACCAATTTTGGGCCCATTTCGACAACTTTTGGTTTTTTGGCATTTTTGGGTTTTTGGTCAAAAACTCATAAATTCGCCATTTCATTTTGAGGATTCGTCAAGGGAGGAGAATGGTACCATCAGATGCCATAATTTCATGAGCAGGCCCTCAGCGATTTTCAGAGCATTTGGAGATCATTTTCCCCTTCAAAACAGCGAAAAAGGCTCACATTTTGCACACTCTGCCCGGTCTATCAACAAACTGTAATTTTCTGTATTTTTACACACAGGTACAGATTTGGAGGACTTCCAGGCATCAGATTGGGGTGATTTCAGTTGCGCCAGAAAGTAGACACTCAGAGCTTTCCAACGAGCTATCATGAGCCTCGTTTCGACACCAGGAAAACTGCCAAATGTTTCAGGCAAGTTAAGGGACCTTTTTCTGATATAAATTTGAAGTATTTTTGTAATTTTTGAACCTCAAAAATCTGCTTTTTCCAAATGTGCGTTTAGCTATTTTTACACTTGGAAAACAGGATTCAAAGCCGGGCTCAGCCCCCTTTAGTAATTTTTAGATATTTTATGAGATATTTTTGTGCCTTGCCTTGCAAAGCCTCAAGGACAAGTTTAGATATTTTGATTAGGCCAATGAGATAGCTAGAATGGGATAGCTAGCTGCACCATGAGGTTTTCCTCATCAAGCCTATTTATTCATGGGCTTCATTGCAAACAAAGGCTGAACTTGGAGAAGAGAAGCACATATTTACTTATGAGTTTGAGAAAATACTAGCAGTGCTTTTGGATTGCCTCTTGAATGTTCTTGGATGGATGATGAAGGATTGCTGATGGATTCCATGACATGGTAGAATGGTATAGTGTTTCTTGCTTTGTTGTTGTCTTCTAGTTTTCATTCATGATACATGTTTCTTGCTTGCTATAGATCAGTGGAGAATAAATTTGAGATATTCCCATGGAGGCACCTCAAATTTCCTGAATCTTCATAGCTTTTATGTTTTCTTCTTCCTTAGTTGCACTAAAGAATTCTTAACTGCTCTTTAGTAACTTAAGGATATTGTTGCTAGTTTCATTAATAGTTCTATGCATGTTGAGTAGGATGTATGGTGTGCCCTGCTTACCTATGACTATCCATAGTCCCATCCATGAAACTATCTCTTTGGCTGATTAGATTATCATTTTGTTTGAACCAAGGAGGCCTAGTCCCGATCTAGCCCTTTGCCTAAAAACTATGAAAGCTTGTTTGTCAAAGTGCCCAATAACTTAAAGACTGTGTTTAGGCGTTCAGGCATAGTATTTTGAGTTGTTAGTCCATCTTATGTGTTTTCCCCAAAGTCTAATAGCCATTTCCCAAAGTTAGAGGGTCTTATACTTCTATGCATGGCTTGAATGTTTGTTTCTATGTGTTGATTAGTTTATAGTTACATTTTGCATGATTAAGGGTTTTCCTTACCATGTTTATGCTATCTATTGAACCAGTAATGCTTGAAACTCTTTGTTGTTCACAAACTTGATGTCCATTTACTCCATTTTGCCCAAAGATCCTTTCTACCTTGAATCAAATCGGCCCTTCAACAGCCTTGTATCGTCATCTAATAGCTTTCTTGACCTTTTGACCCCATAGCCCAGTTAATCTACATCTTGTTATCTATGTTATATCTTTGATCAGTTTCATCCCTCACAACTTAAAAAATCAAAACCAAAAAACATACTCCATAACTAGCCTAATATCAGAACAACATAAGCAAACACACAAATATCCCTTACACATTTAGAGAGAGCCCTCTCTGAGTCTAGGAAGGTTAGGTCCTTGGGCTCCAAAGCTTGGTTTGATGTTACATAGTCATTTGGCTCACCAATCGGCCAAATCACGGGACTCTAACATAATGGCGATCATGGTGGGACTCTGAGTGATAAACAAACTTAGTTTCCCTAATTTTTAGAGACTTTTGAGAATATTATCCGGCTGAATTATCCCACCGCTCACTAACATAATGGCGATCACGGTGGGACCTATTGAGTACATGACAATCTAGCAAACTTTTATAGACTCCTTAGTCCTTCAACTTTTAACTTAAACCATCAGCCTTTAGAATCATTTAGTGTAAACTCTCCGTTTCACCATCTTAGCAAAGTGATGAATCAGGTTTATAACACTCTTACATCCTAGGCTGCACATAAAACTCAAAAAACCCCAAAAAACTCCCTTAGATTGGTTTTTGTCAATATTGGTGGTGGACCATACACACATATCTCGAAAACAACCAATTTCCACCTGGCGACTCCACTAACCTCTAGTAGGCCTTACTATTTTATCGAACTCTAGATTACCATCAATTTTAGCTATCCCATCGCTCACTAACATAGCAGGAGATGGTGGGACACTGAGTACATGACAATCTAGCAAACTCTTATAGACTTTTTGGTCCTTTGGATACTTAAACAAGCAAGCAGCCCATAGACCCATTTAGAGTAAACTCTTTTTGTTTTCATCACCCTAGCAAAGTGTTGAAACAAGTCTAGGATACTTTAACAAACCATAGGCTGCACATAAATTCAGAAAATCTAAAAAATATTTCCAGATTAGTTACCGGTGGTGGACCATAGCTATCTTCACAAAACAACCAAGTTCCACCTGGCGACTCCACTAGTCCATCCCTTTTATTTTGACCATCCTTCACCTTATTAGAACTTTAGAGACACCACTCATCCAAAACATTCATCAATACCATCCTCTCTAAAATCTAGATCCAAAATCTGGCTTCACGAAGAATCAATACCAGATCCCATCCAGACCCAAATCCCCCTATCATAGTAGATGACCCAGAGAAGATTCTGTGGCAAGCTTCTGAAACTGACCATCTAGCTACTAGTAGATCCATCCGTAAAACAAGATCAGTACCTGAACATCTCACTATCCTACCAGATTCACCTTTTGAATTAGATTCGTCAAAAACTCTTTTCAGAAGCAGATCTCATAGTAAGATAAACTTTGACGATCTTGAAACCCTAGACCAATCACACAGTCATAGTAGAGAAGCCTCACCTTCCACCCCCCCCGACTTTCAGCTTCTTCATTACTTTGGCTCCCACCATCCCGGATCTTCTCAAAACCAGATCACTAGCCCAAGTTCATCCGCCACACCTGTTCAAACCACCTCATCTCATCCCACTAGTCCTCATCTTGTACATCATCTATTAGCTCCTGTCATGGCAGCCTGGTATGCACCTTTGGTGTTGCCACCGCCCTTGGCTCCTCTCCCAAATAAATATCAAGACAAAATCCCACACTTTACCGGAGAAGACACCACCACACCTCAACAACATATAAGTAGGATGACTGATGCTTATGAATACCTGGAGGTACAAGACGAGACCGTCAGAATGAGAATATTCGCCCAAAGTCTTGGTGGTGAACCCAAAACATGGTTCAAAAGCTTAACTCCAAACAACATCCACAATATCCCAGAACTACATCAAGTCTTCAGAAATAGGTGGGAAATCTGAAGAAACCCCATTCAAATCCTGTCAGAATATAACAACCTAAAACGGGAAAATGGGGAAAGTGTCCAGGCTTACTGCACTAGGTTCAACAGTGTATATAACTCCCTCCCACCTCATTTCAAACCCCCACTTGGTTTAGCCTTGGCAAAATTCCCCGAAGGTTTCGATCCGGACATGACATATCATCTGAGAGATAAGGATCCCCCCACCTTAGAAGAAATGCAACAAATAGCAATAAAAGCAGATGCCAACTTAGCAGAAAAAAGGGCTAGGACTAGGTCAGAAAGAAAGGTCACATATAAAGACGAGGTCTCCACTTCATCACCTTCCCTAGATCCTAGAATAGATGATTTAGTCAAAACCATGGCCAAAATGTGGGAAAGGATAAATGAAAAGGCCCCTGTTAGGGACAACCAGCCAAACCCTCCAAACAGAAACCGAAACCAAAACTTTAGGAGGGAACAACCCCAAAATAGACCAAGGGAAAATGACCAACAAATTAGGCCACCATTCAATGAAAACTATGTGGAAGAGGATGATAGGGATACAAAAACTCTTGATGAACATCATTTAAACCTCATAGGATCTGATAATGAGAGTGAGGTGTACCTCACAGAAGAAGAACAAACGTTCTTTTCTCTTAATCAAGATGAGACCAACTATGAAGATCTTGACGACCCTGCCATAGATTTTCAAAATGCCATAATAGAAGCTCACAGGCAATATGACCTTAGAAGAAAAAGCAACCAAGATAATTCCAAGAAAGGTAACTCAGATACTGCTAAAACCCTTGATACCATCCTCAAGAAAGCAGTAAGCAGTGACAAAATCAAGGTCGAGAAGAGTGACCAAAACAAAACTAAAGTTACCCAAACTAGTCCTAACTGAGCTGCTCCGAGTACTTCCACAAAAGTTACTGAAGCAACTATGGCAAACAAAATCCCGAAACAAAGCCAACAAACTCAGAACATAGAGAAGGTCATGACTGAAAAAGCTGAAACAAACATATCTAAACTTCAGCTGCCTTTTAGCTTTGAAGGCGAAATCGCCAAGATCAAGATCACCATGCCTCTTACTGAACTCATCACCCAAAACTCTTATAAATCCCAAGTGCTAAAGGTCCTAAATCTAGGGAATGATGCGAACACTGTTAATCTGGCTGATGACACTCCTGAAGTGTTGTTTGGTCCAAAGATAGAGGGAAAATTCCAAGAAGGAACTACTCTTCCATTTTACATTAGCCTAAACATCCACGACCAAATCCTCCACAATGCCATGCTAGACTCCGGCGCCTTGCATAATCTTATGCCGAAGGTAGTAATGGAAAGACTAGGCCTGGAAATCACAAGACCATACAAAGACTTGTATTCATTTGATTCAAGTAGAGTTAAATGCCTGGGTTTGATCAAAGACCTTTGTTTTAGTCTGGCCCAAATACCTGCGAAACATCTAATCATGGATATAGTAGTGGCAGACATCCCTCCCAAGTACGAGATGCTTCTATCCAGATCTTGGGGAGCCAAACTCCAAGGGAATATTCAACTGGACATGTCATACGCCACCATTCCTGTGTTCGGCCAGACCAGAATACTCTACCGAGAATCACACATGAAATACATGATTAGCAGTCAAGATAGGCCAGACAACATTCCAATATATTCCTTGCGTTCCGACCTAAACTCTTTCATTATGTATATTGATGAAAACATGGAGGAAGAGTCAAAAGAAACTGAAATAAACTTAGATCCACCACATCAGCTGTCCCTGGTGCCTTATGATGAACTAGACACTCAAAACTACCATGATCATGAATAGTTGTGTCATGAAGAAAGTAAGTATTTCCCTTCTAAGATGGGATTAGAGCAAGAAGCGCAAACCCTTATGTACTATCAAGCAAATTACTCTAACCTTAGTCAAACACCAGCAATAACCTGCGGAAATTTTTTCCGGGTAAAGGCTTTAGAAGACTTACACATCATAAACCTGTTCAGAACTCGGGAGCAAGGGAGTTTAATGTTTCTACCATACCTCAAATATTTACCATCATATATATCATCCACTGCAAATGAAACTTTGACTATAGCCCCAGCAGCTGAAAATCTAGAAAAAATGCCTGATAAACTTCTTATGAGCAAGAATGATAGTTGCAGTCCCAGCATACCTGAGCTATTAAAATTGGCTCATATTCTGTCTTTTCATGAAGAACTTAGAAATGCTAAAATCATAAATCTCATGTAGAATACCAATTTCTACAGAAAAAACAAAGAAAAATGTTGTGATACTTCTTCTCCCTCAAAGAATAACTTTGACAAAAGAAAACATAACAATCTGAACCAAACTAAAATAATCAGGGATAAAACAGCTGGTCAAAGAGTCTGTTTCAATTTTAGAAATACTACTACATTTCCCTATAATAGAAATTCTGGTTTTTCTACCCAAGACCATGATATACCAATTAAAAGTGCTTTTAATCATGTGTTTTCGCAAGATGATGTTTCAGGTCATGTTCAAAAGATTCCCTTGCAAAGTAGACAACTTAAAGATTTTTTCCAGTTTGCAGGAGGTAGATCTAATTTCAAAATCAAAATTGCAAAACCACCCAATATCAGAAATCTGTTCATGAAGGCCATGTTCCCAGTTTTAAATTTCTGCATTTTTGCATACCTTGATGATGTCATTATCTATTTCAAGAATGACCAAGAATACATGCATTACTTGAGGAAGATGTACAGTAAGGAAAGGAGTGGAAATCAGATATTCAAAGAGGTACAGCGGGAAGATACCGGGCTGTTCAAAGATTCTTGCATGAATCCCTGTGTCATGTTAGAGAGAGAAAACTTCCCAAATTTTTCTTTTCAGGAGTTGAGTGGGCCAAGGGTGAGAGGAGATCCTTACGAGGATAAGATGCTTAAATTCCGTCATTTCCAAGATTTCTGAGTTTGAAACACTTTCATTCATTGTACATACCACTGTTTGAAAAATAGAAAAGTCAAAAACAGTAAAAGATAGAAAAGTCAAAAACAGTAAAAGACAGAAAAGAGGGCAAGTGAAGATAGAACAAAGCCCCATGTTCCAAAAAATAGTCCTTCAGAAAGCGAGCAAGTCTAAATGCCGCTACTAGTACTTCAATGTCTTGTTCAGCTATCTAGCCTAATCATAGCCGAGCATGTTTAAATTTATTTTCTGATAAGTTAGTGAGTGCAAAAGATAGTCAACATTGTGTAAGATTGACTTATCATAGAGTTTAGATTAGGGAGAGATTCTGGTTCCACATGCCTAAAACAGAACCAAAGAGAGAAGCGAGGGATGAAAAATACATTGTACATCTTAGCCCCGCTTGTCTAGTTTCCCTTTTGTTGCAAAATAATATTTGTGTGCAGCTTGTCTTTTATGCCGCAAATGCATGACAAATCAGACTGTCTAATCCTGATTTGATCATTTTAAATTTCATGCTTTAGATTAGAGAACAAAATCCTGTCAAACTGCTTAATCTTGACAGTTGATCTAGCATAGGTAGAGTAATGAAGGAGTTCATCAGTCTAATCTGAACTCCCGGCATATATAAGAGTAAAAATAGATAGGTTCATTTTGCAAAAAGAAAAATATACATTGTCAAAAGGCTGCTAGTTCAAATGCGCCAAAGAGAAGAAAAAATGTTAGGAAAGATAGTGGGGTAGGTAGAAGTATCATTGATGTTAACCATGCTGTCACTTTTCAGAAATAGCATCAAAGAAAGGTGAAATTTTGCGCCAATGGGTAAGGCACTGGTCTTCATAAGCCAAAGATCTGAATTCTAGACACCTCTTGACGAGGATCTGCCCTCCCCAAATGGAGCCACTGTTAGTCATCAGTATTTTTCCCTTGTTAGTGATGACTAGATCCATAGCTGAGTTTTCTAGAAGTTGATTTCCATGTGTCAATTTGTCATCTAGAAAACCCTCATTAAATTTTTTTCGCCCTCCTACTTTTCAGTCCGCCCATGTCAAAGTTAAAACTCATTATCACTATCCTATCTAGCTTCAACCCTACTGGTCTGCCCATCAGCTCTAAAAGGAAAATCCAAGTCTGTTTCAAAAGCCTCCCCTAAGTTAGGAAGTGGCGCTTTAAGGCATTTTACCCTTGGCAACCATCAAAAGGAAAAAAACCTCCATCTATTACAGACCAATCATGACAGACCTCCCACTCTACAAATGAAATTGATATCAGCCCTAAGTCGCCCCACTTACACACCCCTAAGTCTCAGCACTGCATAGACCACAGTCTCAAGCTGATTATTAGGTGTTTTACAGTGTTTTATGGATTTTTCAAAGACATGAAATATAACATCATCTCAGAAGAAATTGCTTGAATCTACATTTAGAAGAACAACTGCTTCTCAATGAAAACATGAGCCTGAGATATATCTACAAGACAGAGAGTACTCATCAAGACCTTGCATCTTCCTTTCAACATGAAATCACAGTAGAAGAAAGACACCACTGTCAAACAAACTAGTAATGTGTCATGGCCAAGAACCTCCTTCATCTACAAGCAGAGGGTTAAGGCGCCTCCTTCATCTACAAGCAGAGGGCGATGGCCAATATTGACTTCAAGGATTGCAAAACTTACTATAAGCACAGGTTTGCTTTTTACTAGATAGTAAAACAATGACTCTAGGTTTCTGAGTGTGAGTAATGATCATAACAGGACTAAGATCTGAAATGTGCAAGACAAAAGAAAACAGGGTTTATGGTTTGGTAAAGAGAATCATTTGAGGTTTCAGTCATCATCAGGGAGCATAAAAAGGGACTCCTCAATCAAAGCTATCGTAACAAATATCTCTGCAGGGGTGTTAATATGAATAGCTTCAATCAGTCTTAAGCAGGAAAATACTTCAGTGAAAAGACCCCTGTATGTTCTTTTGTTCCTATTGAAATGTGAAATATAGTCCATGGTCTCTGGATGAACATAAAGAAGAGGCAGGAAAGTAATATACAGTCCTAGACCTAAGACATCTTGGTATCAGTCAAAGCGCCAGTGTAATTCCAGTTGTTGCAATCCACACTCCACCACAAAGACATGTATATCCTTCAGATGCAGCAAGTTTGGTGATTTCAGAGCTCCATTAGAAGAAAGTGGCCAAAAGGAACCTTGGTGTCTGTAAGTAATCATAGCTGCTTTTTCACAGCCCACATACTTATCTTCTCAACACAGAGGTATAAAAAGGTCATGATATGAAGTTCTAAAAACTTTGGGGAGACATGTCATTAGTGAAAACAATTCTAGTTATATACAGCCTGCTGCTCCAACAAAACCAAATTGAAGAAAGGATGACAAGTCATGTCATTACACAGGCAAAAGAAATAATGGTTGTTTTTCAAAGAGTACTAATCTCCCTACTCACAGAGGTTATCTTTCAAATGACTTATCATAAATTGACCAAGGCAAGTTGGTGACAGTTCAGTTTTCCCCTCAGCAAAGAGCACTGCAATGAGACAATGAAGACCTCCTTCACAGGAAACAAAAGGGCAGCTCTCCTTGTTTCATCTTCTTTTAACTTTGGTGTATCATCCCCTGTTTTGTCTTCTATCTACATTCAACAAGGAAAACTCAAAGACACCTAACAGTTGCATCTACAGCCAAGCAGCATCTGCCATCTAATTCAGTTTACACAGTGGACAAGACTATACCCATAACATCCAAAGCAAAAATGTTAGTTTATGTTACAAAAGAGAAAAGGGACTTCTGTCAGAATGCCAAAGAAAACCTCCTGCGATATAAAATATCCTCTACAGGTGTATTCTTTTGGATAATAAAGACAGACCAGGATATGAAAGGGGATATTGAGGCGACATTTCAGCGCTTTCTTCAGCAAAAAGGGTATTGCAGATAGGTTTACTAATCTCCACATATGCACAAATATCATGACATTTTTTTAGGTATTGAAACATAGTCAAAGCAAAGTCTTCATGCCACTATCACAAAGGAAAGCAGGTTTCCTGTAAAAACAGGTCACAGTGCTATACTATTGCATTTTGAATAAAGGTAAAAGCAGTAGATCCCCAAAATGACTGCAATATTTTCATGACCTTTGAGTCACAAGGTAAAACCTGTAAACTAATAGTTTCAATATCATTGGATGAAAGTGAAGGCAGATAGTCGAAGTTTCGACCTCTCATAAGGGTTAGGAGTGGGCCTCACTTATTAACAAATGGTGTTTACCACTATGTTGCATATCCAATAATAGAACAGCTTTTATGTGTTGAGATTTTGAAGAGAAGGGTTTTCAAATTTTGATTTAAAAACAAAGGCTTTTTCAAACCTTCAAAAGAAAAACCCTTCTCCAAATCAAACGAGAGAAGACCGTTGAACTTCCTTTTGACTCCCCCAAGAAGCGCAAGGTCGATCCACTCTTGCCATTTCAAAGGTTGAAGATGAGTTCACAGGTGATTTTTCTATCTGCCAGGCATTTATAACTGCGCGACGTGCCTGGAATATTGCACGACGCGCTCAGGAGAATTTTAACACTGGCGCTCAACTGTCGCGTGACGCGCCTGTACGTGTGCGCGACGCGCCTGTACACGGCGCCCGGCCGACTCGACAGAGCCACCCGATAGCCTTGTGCGCGGAGTTTTCTTGTTCAAACGTGTCGCATTTGTTGATTATGCCTCCAACCGCCTTCAAACCAATTCCAAATCTTAGAGCAAAGTGTGCCACCGCCTTCTAAAGGTATTTTGTCTTCCACCCTTACCATTTTCGCAATTCTAGACCATGTTTAAAGCAATAAGGGCCAAGATGGAAGTCAAGATTTTTGAGTAAATGTGTTAAAGGAGAATAATAGTCATTTGGGGTTAGAGTTGAGATTGCTTCAAAAAACCTATAGACTGCCCTCTAAACAATGTTAAGAGATGGAGACACTGTGTTAAGGCAGAAACTCAGTATTTGCAAATTGAGACAGTGACACTAATTTTCAAACCACAGTAATCATCCTCATATAACTTGGTTTTCATTCAAAGTTTTTCTCAGTATGCTGAAGAGTAGACTCAAGGCTACTTTCTCAACCATAGACAGATTCTAGTATTTAAAACTGTGAGTTGCTACTGGGAGGTATTGACAAAGCTTGCGAGTGAAAATTGGTAATACAGGGCAGTATATTGGTTCGAAGAAGTGTTTGCTCACTACAAATTTTTTGTTGACTGCCTTCAAACTGTGTTTTCTATTGATAAGAGAAAGATATTAAAACACTCACAAAACACAGTGAAACAGTCTTGAAAGAAGGAAAGAGCAGTAAGGTGTTTAAAGGGGTGAAAACAGTAGGTGTTTTTAAACTGAAATTAAGGAAGTACAGAGCATGAAGAATAGTATTTGTTGAAAAAAGAATTAATGGTTGACAAAATGCTAGAAAACTCTGTCACCTGATCCTATGACACAATAGCCTCTGACTATGAAAGATACTTGTTGATTGACTGTGTTTATGATTGCTAAAACCACTATTGGAGAAACACACCAAAGGGAGCAGTGTTTTGTTTAAAAGAAGTTTGTTGGTAATATGACTGTTGCAAGACCTTGACTGCCACCTTAAAGAAACCTCTCAAACTTTGTCACCTAGTCCTATAACAGTGGATTTGGGCTGAATAAGATATACTCTGGTTGACTGTTCTCATTTTTATTAAATCTGCTGGTAAAGGGCATACAAGGACAAAACTGTATTTTGAAGCTCAGAAGATTGTATTTTTACCTTTGTCCACCCACAGGAAGGTGTCTTCACCATGTTTTCTTTGACTTGACTGTGTATGTCATTATGAGTATTTGCTGATTCATATACAAAAGCAAGAAGAAGGTTTTGTTTTAAAGAGACAGGGCTTTATATCAAAGGAAGGAATTTCACACTATCTTCAAAACATTGCTACATTATCAAACAGTGAAGTGACAGAAGGCTGAAGCAGAGTTTGGTGTAAAGAAGGCATTTTCAAAAGCCTTGTGGTAAATTGGTGTTTTAAAAGTACAAATCTAGGTCAAAATGCTGCCCAGGCAGGACAGCAGAAGTGGTTTGCATAAAAGATATGAGCCAATCTCTACAGAGGAGGTCAATGCTCATCCATCCATCCTCTTGAACTTTCATGAGGTAGGTTGTCTAGATTTCTTCCAGAAGGTACAGGAAGTCAAAAGTTTCTCGCCCTTGACACACCTATGCGCCCTGAGGTTCCAGAACAAGCATTTCCAGGTAGCAGACCTTGATTTCAAGTTTTCCCTGAGGTCAGTGTCCAAAGCCACCAAAATTCCATATCATGGCGAGAAATGGTTCAAACAGACCCATCTTGAATTGGATGATTACAAGCCTTTCATCAAGCCTGAGCATAGAGATACTTGCACTGCTATTTTTCCTTTTTCTTATCTTCTTGACAGCTATGCTCCTCTAGTGAAGGTCATAATGAAGTATTTTACTTGTGAAGGGAGATTTACTCGAGTTTATGCCTACCATGTCCGACTATTGATGCATTTCGCTAGGACCAGGCAGCTAAATCTCCCTTAATTTTTATACAAGAGCCTCGAGAAGATGGCATCCACAGTCCAGAAGAAGGCCCCATATCTGCAAATACCTTCCCTTTTCCATCATTCTCTGATCAAAATTATCATCCTACACTAGCTAGAGAAAAAAGAGGTTCCATGGGATGTTTTTATCAGCCACCCAGATTTCTCTACTGTTCCTCCTCTCCATATATCTCCCAACCATCTTGTTCATCGCCCTGTACCTTTTTCCAGCAGGCCTACTCCTAGAAGGCTTAGTTTTCCTACAGAACAATCAAGACAACAGCTTGAGCCACACAGTGAACATGAGGTGGAAACACACTAGCAGCTTGATGTTGGTGAACAGGGGCAGCAGTCTGAACAACAGGAAGAGATGGGTGAAGAGCAGCAAATTGCAGATGAAGGGCAACAGCAGGAGCAAGAAGAAAAAGGTGTTGAACATCAGCATCTTAGTGAAAGTGAACAGCAGGGACAAGAAGAAGAGCAACAACTTGATGTTGAAGATCATGAACAGCAGTTTGAGCAGGAATTTGAGCAGTTGTTTGAGCCACAAAATGAGCAGGAAATCCAAGCACAACAGCAGCATAAGGTTGATGATCAAGGGCAACAAGGATTTGAGGCAGATCAGCCTCATAATATTGAGGGGCAGAAGCAGCTTAAAGAGGACACACAACAGCCTCAAGAAGAGCAGCAGTTTCAAGAAATTGACAAGGGTAAAGCCATTATGTTTCCTTCTCCCAAAAGAACAAAGCCTAGCACAGCAAGAAAGAAAGGGCCTAAGGCTGCCACTGCAAAAGTGACAAGAGTTATCCCTAGCAGAATAAAATCACCAAGGAGGTCTCTCACTAGTATGCCAAGAAGGAAGAGTGCAAGATTGGCTTTCAAAGGAAGAGGCAAAATTGGAGAGAGTGAAAAGCATGGAGGTGCATTGGCTGTCATTCCAATCCAAAGTGATGACAACGATAATGAAGCCCGCCTCCTTGAAAACCTTTTAATCCATCGAGAGGGCCAAATTGAGACATTGGAGAATGACCTTCATCGGGCAAAGACCTTAAATCACTTTTTGGAGATCCAAAATAAACAAATGAATGTCCATTTGGCTGTCCATGAGGCATGAGCTATCAAATACAAGAATGAGGCTGCTAAAGCACAAGTAAGGATAGAGGAGCTCATCGGTGAGTTTGATGAAGATGAAGAGGAGGACCAGCCTAGGCGGAAGAGGCATAGAACCATAGGGCTTAAGAAAGCCCTGGAAAAGCAAAGGGAAGAAGAACAGGCCCATCTTCAAGCCTTTCCCCTCACTGCACTACTTGAGCAAGAAATTGAAGAAAATAAGGAGGCATGGCTAGAAAGAGCCAATAAACACTTGGAGATTAAGCTTGAAAAGGCAAACAGAGACCTGGAGTTGCAAAGGAAGATGACACAGCACTATCAAAAGTTGAATCAGTTTGCCCGGCGCAAGCTAAAGGCCACCCAAGAGAAACTGAAGGAAGAAAAGGGGAAGCGCCCGGCACGAAAAGAGAAGAAAGGCACATCAGCACTTGATATTTTGGCTTCAGATTCGGAGCATGTTGCTAAGGACCCTTGAGGGTCATGCATACCAATTTTGGGCCCATTTCGACAACTTTTGGTTTTTTGGCATTTTTGGGTTTTTGGTCAAAAACTCATAAATTCGCCATTTCATTTTGAGGATTTTTCAAGGGAGGAGAATGGTACCATCGGATGCCATAATTTCATGAGCAAGCCCTCAGCAATTTTCAGAGCATTTGGAGATCATTTTCCCCTTCAAAACAGCGAAAAAGGCTCGCATTTTGCACACTCTGCCCGGTCTATCAGCAGACTGTAATTTTCTGGCTTTTTACACACAGGTACAGATTTGGAGGACTTCCAGGCATTAGATTGGGGTGATTTCAGTTGCGCCAAAAATTAGACACTCAGAGCTTTCCAACGAGCTATCATGAGCCTTATTTTGACACCAGGAAGGCTGCCAAATGTTTCCGGCAAGTTAAGGGACCTTTTTCTGATATAAATTTGAAGTATTTTTGTAATTTTTGAACCTCAAAAATTTGCTTTTTCCAAATGTGTGTTTAGCTATTTTTACACTTGGAAAATGATCCAAAGTCAATTAAATTCTCTTTTTTTAGCAATTTTTAGATATTTTATGAGATATTTTTGTGCCTTGGGCTTTGCAAAGCCTCAAGGACAAGTTTAGATATTTTGATTAGGCCAATGAGATAGCTAGTTGCACCATGAGGTTTTCCTCACTTAAGCCTATTTATTCCATGGGCTTCATTGTAAACAAAGGCTGAACTTGAGAAGAGAAGCAATATATTGGTCATATGAGCTTTGGAGAAAATACTTGTGTTATGCTTTTGGATTGCCTCTTGAATGTTCTTGGATGGATGATGAAGGATTGTTGATGGATTCCATGACATGGTAGAATGGTATAGCGTTTCTTGCTTTGTTGTTGTCTTCTAGTTTTCATTCATGATACATGTTTCTTGCTTGCTATAGATCAGTAGAGATTAAATTTGAGATATGCCCATGGAGGCACCTCAAAATTCCTGAATCTTCATAGCTTTTATGTTTTCTTCTTCCTTAGTTGCATTAAAGAATTCTTAACTTCTCTTTAATAACTTGAGGATATTATTGCTAGTTTCATTAATAGTTCTATGCATGTTGAGTAGGATGTATGGTGTGCCCTACTTACCTATGACTGTCCATAGCTCCATCCATGAAACTATCTCTTTGACTGATTAAGATTATCATTTTGTTTGAACCAAGGAGGCCTAGTCCCGATCTAGCCCTTTGCCTAAAACTATGCAAATCTTGTTGTTCAAAGTGCCCAATAAACTTGAAGTACTATGTTTAGGCATTCCGGCATAGTGTTTTGAGTTGTTAGTCCATCTTATGTGTTTTCCCCAAAGTCTGATAGCCATTTCCCAAAGTTAGAGGGTCTTATACTTCTATGCATGGCTTGAATGTTTGTTTCTATGTGTTGATTAGTTTATAGTTACATTTTGCATGATTAAGGGTTTTTCTTTACCATGTTTATGTTATCTATCGAACCAGTAATTCTTGAAACTCTTTGTTGTTCACAAACTTGATGTCCATTTACTCCATTTTGCCCAAAGATCCTTTCTACCTTGAATCAAATCGGCCCTTCAACAGCCTTGTATGATCATCTAATAGCTTTCTTGACCTTTTGACCCCATAGCCCAGTCAATCTACATCTTGTTATCTATGTTATATCTTTGATCAGTTTCATCCCTCACAACTTAAAAAATCAAAACCAAAAAACATACTCCATAACTAGCCTAATATCAGAACAACATAAGCAAACACACAGATATCCCTTACACATTTAGAGAGAGCCCTCTCTGAGTCCAGGAAGGCTAGGTCTTTGGGCTCCAAAGCTTGGTTTGATGTTACAACGTCATTTGGCTCACCAATAGGCCAAATCACAGGAACCTAACACCACAAACTGTCAAACTTTCCATGTTTTCCTTTGTCCTCCCTCCTTGAGTCCCACTTCAGAACCTTGTCCCCAACTTTGAAATCTGAAGCTTTGGCTCTTTTGTCAAACCTCCTCTTTACGTTTTCCTGAACTCTGAAAGCTCTACTATAAACCTACTC
Organism: Pinus albicaulis; assembly: GCA_034641835.2. NCBI lineage: Eukaryota > Viridiplantae > Streptophyta > Pinopsida > Pinales > Pinaceae > Pinus > Pinus albicaulis. The sequence goes on from CM076583.1 coordinate 433,534,336, forward strand.
CCTCGTTTGCTGAAGATGGATTGTTTCATTTATTCTCCTCACCATACTATCTTCCTCTGTCTGAATTTCTTGGACCAGTTTGATTATTGGTACCCCAAGGCTGGTTGGAAATACTGCCTCTGTACCATAAACAAGCTGGAAAGGTGACATGCCAATGGATTTCTTAGTTGTAAGCTTGTCAGCCCATAGAGCATGTACTAAATTATTGTGCCATGACTTCTTGTTCTCTTCCAACAGCTTTTTGATGATGATCACTAGGCTTTTGTTTTATGATTCAGCTAGTCCATTACCTTGAGAGTAATAGGAAGTTGAATGACCGAGTGTTATTCCATACCTGTGACAAAAATCAACCATTTTCTTGGATCCAAAAGCAGCAGCATTATCAATGATTATTTTCCTTGGGCAGCCAAACCGAGAGAGGACATGACCCTCTAGGAACCTAATGATGACTGAATTTGTGGCATTCCTGGTGGGTATGGCCTCTATCCACTTAGTGAAGTAGTCTGTGGCTGTTAAGATCCATTTGTGTTGTGCAGAAGAGGCAGGATGAATTTCCCCTATAAAATCTAGGCCCCATTGCAGAAAGGAACCTTCAACAGTGATAGGTTGTAAAGGGAGGGGGAGGAGCTTTATTTTGCCTTCAAAAATCTGGCATTTGTGGCAGGCAACTATCATTCTATGGACATCATTGAAGAGTGTGGGTCAATAATATCCAACCCAGAGTATCTTGTTGGCAGTGGCTTTCCAACTCAGGTGGCCTCCACACTCTCTAGCATGGGACTCTTGTTTAATTCTTTCAGCTTCAGACTCAAGCAAACATTTAAGCAATAGGCCATTTGGATTTTTCCAATATAAGCTTTCATTCAAAATGCAGTAGTTTCTTGCTTTGAGTTTTAAGAATCTGGCCTTAGTTTTGGACAGTTCTGGAGGGCCATTGAGGTTGGTGAGCACATAAAGGATATCAGAATATCAGGGAGAGTTCTGAAACTTCTCCTCAACCGTTGGGTGGGGAAATCCTTCCTGCTCATCTAAGGCATTTATCATGTTAATTTCAAGGGCTTGCAGATTTGATTCAGCCATTAATTGGGCCAGGCCTTGACCTTTGATCAGCTTGGTGGGTTTTATTTCAAGGTCGTATTCTAAGATTGTAGCAATCCATTTGCCCCTTTTCCCATCAGGCCCTTGGGACAAGATATCCTTGACCACTATATTTGGCACATAAGCAATGGTGTGAGAATGCAGAATGTACACCCTAAAATATTTTAAGGCCTTTACCAGGGCATAGGCCTACTTTTCCATAATTTTGTACTTCAAGGATGCGTCCCTTAAGGCCTTGCCGAAGAAAGCTATAGGATGCTCATTTCCTTCTGAATTTTTCTGTAACAAAACTGTAGCTACGGTATGCTGGGAGGCAAATGAGAAGATCAGAAAATATTTTGAGAAATCTGGGCTGATCAGGACCGGGCTTGTGTGAGCGCAAGTTTTACTGACTCAAAATATTTCTTGGCTTCAACAGTCCACTTAATTCCTGCACCTTTCTTTAGCATGTTAGTCATTTTCATCAGGTGTTCAGCTAGGTTGGGAATGAATCTCATAAGGAAATTGATCTTCCCGATGAAGGACTGTAATTCTTTGATATTTCTCGGATGTGTGATATGAAGTATCCCCTCAAATCTTTGTGGGTCTATCCTAATCCCTTTCTCAGATATAATGTGACCAAGAAGTTTACCTTCCTACAGCCCAAAAATAGTTTTCTTGGGATTTAAGGACAGACCATACCTTCTGCATTTTTCAAAAACTTTCCTCAAATGTTTCAGGTGTTCTTCTTGAGTTTTAGAAAAGACAGTCAAGTCATCCAGGTAGATAACTATGAATTTTCCTATCTCATCCAAGAAAGCTATATCCATCGCTCTCTGGAAGGTAGCCCCAGCATTCATCAGTCCGAAAGGCATCTTCACATACATGAAGGTGCCCCATGGAGTGGTAAATGTTGTTTTGAGTTGATCCTCTAGGAGTACTAAGACCTGATTGTATCCAGAAAAACCATCAAGTAGGGAGTTTCTTTTAGAGCCTACTACCTTTTGTAAGATATGTTCCATTCTAGGCAAGGGGTAGTTGTCTTTCAGGGAGGCTCTGTTGAGGTTTCTGAAGTCTATGCATAGTCTGATATCCCCTGTTTTCTTTCTCACAGCCACTATATTTGATACCCAATCAGAAAACCTCACAGGGACTATTATGCCTACATCATACATCTTCTTAATCTCCTTTTTAACTGTAGGCAATTGTCTTGGATTGATTCTGCAGAGTTTTTGTCTGAAAGGCTTCTGATTTTCCTTCAAGGGTATTTTGTGCTGTATTATGTTTGTGTCATAGGCCTTTAAGTCTTTGTAACTCCACGCAAACACGTCAATGAATTCCTTGAAAAGGTCAACGTATCTCTTCTTCATGTTCGCAAGTATAGACTTAGCCAGTTTGATAATTTTGGGTTTATCTTCAGTGCCAATGTTGCATTCTTCTACGTCTGAATCTGCATGTTCCAAAGTGGGCTTTTTCACTACATCATCAAAGTCAAAAAGGTCCTCCAAGGGTGCCAGGCCTCTAGGTATACTATTGTCTTTGGCCTACAGCACCTCCATTTCCTCACTATCTGCGTTTTCACATTCTGTGGTTGCACTTCCAGTTTCTAGGGAAAAAGTGTTTATTTATATGCTACAAGGTGGGGTTTCCTCATTAGAGGATTCTTCACTCAGGCAGTTGTCCTAGGGTTTAGAGTCTAAATCTGAAAATTCAAACTCATTTCTGCCTATCAGGAAATCCTCGATCTGTTTATCTCCTTCAAAGACATGCCAATATTTTTCATTGTCTAGCACCGCAGGTCTAAATTTGGTTTGAATGATGATTTTTTAGTCGGCTGAAGTCTTAGGATATGAACTAGCCAGGCAAGCCGATCCATTTGCGATAACATTTTGAACCCTAGGGACAAACACTAACTCATATTCCATAAATGTTTTTAGTATATCCATGGCATCATTCCTGTATTCCCTGAGCCTGGGGTGTTTTGCTAAATACTCACCGTTTACTTGTTTTATGACTAACTCTGAGTCTCCTCGCATAGCTATCCTATGGGCTCCCAATTTTTTCAACAGATTCAGGCCAAGGATAAGAGCTTCGTATTATGCAATATTATTTGTACATTTGAAGTGCAGATTTACAGCATGGATCTCAGCGTGGTCACTCTCTGTGTTATGTATCCACACCCCTGCCCCAGCATCTTTCCTAGTACATGACCCATCGAAATTCATCTCCCACAGGGGTTCATTTTCCATTTCGTCATTCTTTCCTTCCCTTCAGCTGGGTTCGCCATTGTGTTGCATTACAGGGTCTGTCCTAGGCTGCGGGTTGTTTCGTTCTTCATGACATATGTGGAGCTCAGAGAGTTGGCTATCTTGCTGTTTATGTTTTGCTTTTGTTTTTGGTTCACTCAGAGTTTCGTTTCCCGTACCCTGCCCATGGTTTCCTTCATCGTATTCCTCCAGGGTAGCCATTATGTTAAAGTCCATGGACTCTATGTTATTGTTTGTATTTCTATTTTCCGACGCTGGCTCTCCTAAGGATGGGTCGTTATAAAGAATGAAAGAATCTAGGTCTGTGTGTACAGAGTATAATGGTGAATTTTCAGGTTTCCCGGGGCTACTGACTAGAAATTTCATCTGGGACTCTCTATACAGTCTTCTAGGTTGGCCAAATATAGGGATAGTGGCATATGAGCCGTCCATCTGCATCGTTCCTTGTAGTTTGGCTCCCCATGATCTAGATAGTAACATGCCATACTTGGGTGGCACATCTGCTACCACCACATCCATGACCATACACTTAGCAGGAATCTGGGTGAGGCTTACACACAGGTCTTTAATCAGGCCGAGGCATTTCACCCTGTTAGAGTCAAACGAATACAAATCTTTGTAAGGGCGGGTTATCTCTAGGCCTAATCTTTCCATCACCACCTTAGGCATTAAATTTTGTGATGCTCTAGAATCATGCATGGCATTGTGGAGTATTTTGTCATGGATGTTGAGACTGATATAAAAAGGCGAAACTACCCCTTCCTGAAACTTTCCCTCAATCTTTGGACCAAACAGGAGGATAGGTTGATCATCACTCAAATTCACAGTGTCGTTGTTTTCCCCCAGATTCAATGCTTTCAAAATTTGGCCTTTATATACATCCTGAGTGTCCAGCTCAGATAATGGTACAGAGATTTTAATCTTTGCAATCTCACTTTCCAAATTGAAAGTGGACCGACTCTTTGGAGTGCTTAACTCTGTTTTATTCGCTACTGCCTTAGTAGCTGAATCATTTTGTGATTTCTCACTATGTACAAGTTCAGGAATCGTTTTATCAGGAGCATCAGCTGCAGTGCTAGTGCTGCTGGTTGGTTGGTTTGGTTTTTCAGTGTCTTGGCTGTATTTTTCTTTTTTTTTACCAGAACTTTCAGTTGCTGATTTTCTATTTACAGCAGATGTTTTAGAAGTTTTATCAGGTCTTTTCTTGATTGTAACCTCAGGAGCCTTGTCTTTGGAATTGTCTTGGTTCTTTTTTCTCCTATGTTCATATTGCTCTCTGACCTGCATCATGGCATTTTCAAATCCTAATCTGTAATTCTCAGATTCCAACCACTCCTCATCCCAGTATGAAGGTGAGGGCTGATCTTCCCCTGAATCATAGTTAAGGACTAAGTCTTCTGCTTCAAACATGTTTATCACATTCCCTTCAGACTCCTCTATGATTCCCTCATCTTCATCTAAAAAGTTTTGGAAAGGGGGAATAACTTGCTGATCTGATTCTTGCTGTCTGTTGGGAGTGGTATTGTTTCTTCTAAATTTTTGGTTCTGGTTTCTGTTCTGATTACTAACTGTAACAACCATTTTTTCCATCATTTGTTGCAACTTATCCACATTTTTAGATAATCTATCATAGTTTGGGTCTGAAGTGGAAACTACAGTGTCATCCCTATATGTTACCCTCTTCTCCGATCTCAGTATTGCTCTTTTCTCAATCAGGTTTGCCTCTATGTTCACTGCTCCTTTCTGCATGTCCTCCAATGTGGTGTACTCTTTATCCCTAAGCTTACAGGCCATGTCAGCATCAAACCCATCAGGGTATTGGCCAGGGCCATACCTTGTGGAGGTTTCATGTGTGGAGGAAGAGCATTGTAAATGCTATTGAACCTAGTGGTGTAATCATGGACACTCTCTCCCACATTCCTTTTGAGGCTCATGTATTCTGCTAGGAGTTGGCGAGGATTTTCCCTAGCTTCCCATTTGTTTATGAAGGTCTGATATAATGCAAGGAGATCTTGGATACTTCCAGGGGGTAAAATCTTAAACCATTTCTTCACATCACCCCCTAAGCTTTGGGAAAATATTCTCATTTTGATTGTTTCATCATCAATTTCCATATGGTCAAAAGAATCCTCCATCTTATCTACATGTTTTTGGGCTGTGATGGATTCTTTAGCAGTGAAGTGTGGGATTTTTTATTGATAATCATTAGGTAAGGGTAACAAGGGCTGAGGTAAAACCAAAGGTTCATACCAGGCTGCCATGATAATGTTCTGATGGGGTACAGGGTTAAATTGAGCAGCTGGTATATGGATGACAGGGATATTAGGACCAGCAGAAATATGTTGAGCAGATCTAGGGTGGGAGAGCCCCAAGTGTTGAATGAAGTGGATGTCAGGTGGTGTAGATGGAGGGGTTTCTCTGTCCCTGGTCTGTTGACCACTATGAGATGGTGAACTGTGAGATTCAGGGTCTGGCTGGTCTAGATGATTGAATGACCTAGCTCTTGGTAGCCTATTAGGTAGGTCTAGGTCAGGGGGAAAATGTGATAGAGCTGCTAGGTCTTCTGGTGTAGAGTTAGCTCTATGAATGTGACTGGAAATAGTTGATCTTTTAGGTGTAGGAGCTCCCTTGAGGATACTCTTCGGATTTTCAACTATCTAAGGTGGGCCAGGGTCAGGGCAAGCTCTTGTATAGATGGTCCTTGAAGCCAGAATGGTATTTTCCGGACAAGCAGCTTAACCCTACTTGTTACTTCTATTGTGGTTTGGTGTTGTTTCAGAGGATGGTCTCCCAGTGGAGTATTATGTGAAACCAAGTAAATCAACAGGCCTACTAATCACTATTGGAGTCTTTTGAACGTTTAGGAGCTATGGAGTCGCCAGGTGGAAGATTAAAGATGTTTCTAGGGGATACACTATCCACCACAGTGCTCGTGAGATGTCCCTCTTGAAGGAAATCTTCGAAAACACAACAAACTCTAACCAGAGATTGAATAGGAGGGCATTTACCAGATATGTCTCCTCTGGAAGAGGATGAGATCCAGAGGCTACCTGGCCCTTTCCAGGCTCTGTCTAAGAGTATGGGAGAACACAAAAAATGGTATAGAGGTTGATGTGTGAATGGGAATGTTTAACTACCAACCTAATCAGAGATTCCAGGTTTTCTGAGAGTTTGTGATGTAGCAAAGTGAGGAAAACTCAGAGCTCCCCAGTGGAGTCGCCATTATGTTGGGGTTCCCATGTTTTGGCCAGGTTGGAAAGACCAAATTATGAGACAACATAGAACCACTTTCAGACCTTAGGATCTAGCCCTCCTAGGTCCGAGGGATTCTCTATGTGAGTCGGCATGTTCGTGCTACAGGTTATGATTTTAGGCTAGTTATATGCACAAGGTTTGTTTGTTTGTTTATGTTTGGTTGTTGGGAATCGTAAAGAAGGGTCCAATATAAGACAAGGATGAAGAGGTGAATCAGCAAAAGGATAGCTCTCGTAGAACATTGAGGCCATTGGGTAATGGAGTCAAGAGAGGATTTACTTGTGTCTGGCCAGTGCTTTCGCTGGGCTAGTCATCCAAGTAGCATTTGACTGAAGATGATATTTTGGACTGGACATTAAGGAATGAAAATGAAAGGAGGAGAAACATCCAATTCTGTCTATAGATCAGGCCAGAGGTCATTTAACTCCAGGCCTGCTTGGACAAAATCAGAGGCGGTACAAGGGATTTTAGAAGGCTTAATTGAGATGGAAAGATCCTAGTGACGCAGAGACAAGGTTCTAGACCTCCCAGTGTTCTCAACTCATCCAACTAAATCCTAACAAGAACATCTAAACATAGATTTAATTAATTCATACATCAGAGAGCAAGCAATAACATCCACTACACTGGTTAAATCAATTGAAATCAATATTCAGATACACATGTAAGCAGAAAACATAAAAGGCTGGGAGAGCAGCAACATAAGGTACCTATCAAGGGTAAATCTTATGCCAAACTTCTGATGCGAGCCAATAGAAATGGAATGAAATGAAATCAAACACAGAGATAGGAAAACATCACCAGCTGCTTTAGATCAGGATCCAAAGAAACATGCTTGTCATATTAAAAACAACACCAATCAGGTACATCATTGACCACAGCTTGAACATTCTACCTGAATACATCAAATCTCAGCCTATCTTACCATATTACACAGAGAACTTGTCTCAAGAGGAGAATACTTGCATTCCTCTGATATCTCATCAACAACCAACACAATAAGTTCCTTCTATGTTTTATAGCAGAGGACGAACATAAGATCGACTGAGGGGGTAGGTGAATACTAAATGTAACATTAAACAATAAAATGAATGTAGGGCCGAAACCCATTCTGTTTGACTGATGGGTATTTTAATCTCTGTCTCCCCTTTTGAAAGAGTGACCTTCTTCAGATATGATTCTAACACATTTCGGCCGTGGTGTTGTACTTGTGGTGAATAAACAAAGGCAAATGAACCACTGATTAGTCTGTTGCATAAATTTTCCAGTTGCTTTGAACGGCTGTTAGGGTGGAAATTCCTTCAGGGACGTTGAGCATAATAAAAGTTGTATGGGCGCCCTGTACTTGATGAAGAAAAACATTCTGCTGATTAATAAACACTGATATTACCTTTTACTTACGCTCAAGATCCTTTGATCAATCCTCGAGATCTTCAAACTGGTGCTTTGTCTCTGAAACTGCTAATTTAAGGCTCAAGATCTTCATTAGCGTGCCTTAATCTCATTTTCTTTGTACTAAAACACTTTTCCACTCCATTCTCACTTCTGTCAGGTTAGCTAGAGCTTTAATGATGTCGGGAGCTTTTCCACAGAGTCTGAACCCTGTCTCTTTAATGAACGTCCTGTCTTCACCTTCCTGGGTCATTTTTCACAAATTCTATCCTTGTAAATGATCTTCTTTGATCTCTCTGTCCTTGTAGTATAGATGCGCACCATGGTGGCCATTAGCTCTTAATAACCCTGCAAAACAACAAACTTGTCAAGAAATCCATGGGCGGGATTGATGCATGCAGTGGGGACGATGAAAATGGCCGTGTAGATGATGAGATGGAGGAAAAACTGCAGAGAAATGGTGGGAGGGTGCTCTGGTGGAGGTTGGCGGTCTGCGGAGCAACATACGAATGAAAAACCTTAAATAACACGAAAATAAATAAATATATGCAATGGAGTGATCGGTTGTACGATGAATGCACGTGGAATGACAACGTGGAAAAACGGGGCTACAGCAGAAATAGTCAACAACGGAAGGAAGACCAATTAGGACCATCAAATCTCAAAAGAGATCGACGGTCGACAATGCAGCGGAGGGAGACGACAGTGGGTCAGGGGTATGGCGGAGATGGCTTTAACTCCCGCGTGGCTTCGTTGATTAATGACCGTCGAATGAAACACCCGAAATCTTGCGGCTGTCATGAATTTCGCTGTGTGACTTGAACCGAAAGATAACGCGCGGGGAGAAAGTGGTTTTGTTGTCGTACAGGGGACAGGTGGTAGACGGTGAGTGGAATCGTTGGGTGCTCGGGGAAAACCACCCACCGTGCATAAGTGGTGCGGAATAAACCAGGCTGTTTCCGAACAGTGCGCGGGGGGACCACCGGGACGGGGAGATTCTGAACCGTTATATTGTCGTTTTAATTGGACGACGATGGCGCGTTCCGAGGAATGAACCGTGGGCATGGGAGATAAGCGCCTTTTGGGCAAGCGGATGGTTCCGGCGCTGGATTACATCGAGGAAAAGGCACGAGAGCTTATGCGGAAGGGACTAGGCCTGGATATTAGGTTCAAAGTGGGTTTTTAAGCCGTTTTAACGCATTTTGGAGCCCAAGGAGGGTAATGGTAGGGAAATGGAGGGGGAAACTGAGGAGCCAAAGGGTGATGGGGAATCAACATAGGAAATTTCTAAAAGGAAAAGCATGGAGGGACTTCAAGGATGATGAGTTTTTGGGAGAAATGCATTCCTTGAAGGCTCCAAAACTATCCAGCCCCCCTGCTTGCTTGACAAGAATTTCATAGGGGGGCTAACATATCCCTCACCTTAAGGAACTTATCCCTTGATGTGAGGAGTCTATCCCTTTGAAGGAGGATTCTATCCCTTCAAAGGTGGAATCCTAACCTCCTCATCTTCTCTATAAAAGGAGGCATTGGGTAGCCTCAAATGGTTAAGATTTTGGAGAGAGAGATTTTGGAGATTGAGAATTGGAGTTCAAGATTTATGTGTGATTGAGTTGAAGTGATGTTGAGATTTAGACTTCTTTCTGCTGAGATTTTGAGAGGAAATATCACATACCTCTTTGTGCTCCTGGAGGAAGAGTGCAAGACTTATCAAAGTAGAGGAGACTCCTGTTTCGGACCCCGGGAAGGCCTTTCGAACATCAAGGCTAAGGTTGTAAGGTTCTTCTGTTATTTTAAGATTAATACAATCAAGTTTTGTTTGTCTCAATAAATTTTTGTTCGATTGTTTATTTCAATAAGCTGTCGTTTGATCATTTATTTCATAGATTCCTTCATCACTATTATAGGTATGTTTTACGATTATTTGTTATACAGGTGCTATTTAATATTTTCTTGTTTTTTATTGCAGGTCAATGAAAGACGACACTTTCTTGCGACAAAAGAACTCTTGTTGCGACTGAAGGATTATTGTTGCGACGAAAGAACTCTTGTTGCGATGGAAGTATTTTGATGCAACGGAAGCACTACGACTGCAAATAAGCATTTGGATCTAAGGTAGGATCGACACCTTCATAGCATTTATTTGTAAAATGAATATATTTAGAGAAAGGCAAACTTAGTTGTTCGTTTGTTGCTAGATTGTCTTCTGACACTAGGGAGATCGGTCTTGTCCACAAGAACGATTTGTCCAGCCAACAAATTGGCTACTCCGCTGGGGAAAGAACTTGTTGCTTTTGGTTCTCTTTTATTTTGATTTGAGGAAAAGTTTTTCCTGGTTTTTGATTGATGGATATCTGCCTGGGTAGCTTAGGTTTTCTCTGTTTTTGAAAATTTTGAAATCTTTTAAGTTTTTTTTTAGATTTTCTGGGGACCACACTTTGTTCTTTTGCACAGTGCGGGCAGTTTCGTACTTTCCTTAAGTAAACAGTGAGGGACCACACCTGTTACTTCTGGGGCCTGCGGACCCTGTTAAAATTTTTGAAAAACTTCAGATTTCTTTTTTCCAGTTTATTTTAGATTTAATTTAGGATTTTTAGCATCTACCCAGATCTGTATTTTTCTGTCAAAAATCTCTTGTTTCTGAATTTCTTTCAGCAATTCTTCATCTCATCAATCTCCATTAACTTAATTGGGTGTTTTGAGTCCATTAACTTAATTGTAATCAGTAATCGCCTTTGAGTTTTTTTTTATCTTTGGAACTCTCACCCGATTTTTGATCATTACTTAGAGGTTTGTCTCAGTAATCTCCTTTGAGTGTTTTTTGAACTTTGGAACTCTCACCCGATTTTCTTGACTTACACTTGATTGGTTCTTAGATTACATTAGAATCATCTTGTGTTTGAGAATTCTCTTGCATAGATCACATTTGCATAATTAGAATTCTCATTTTCAGAATATGAATGAAAAATGTGCATAGATTACGTTTGCATACTTTTCAAGTGAATTGCGCATAGATCACAACTGCATAGTTTACATTCTGAAAAATAAATCGTAGATTTAGATCAGTTTTCTTTGATTTGAATTTAGATGTTTTTATGCTTGTTTTAAAAACACAAAAATAAAAAATTGTTTTGGGATTGATTTGCATTAGTTTTCTTGATGAAATTAGTGCATTAGAGAATTTGTTATATTTTCTCTTAGTGATCAATATTTTGCATTGTTGGAAGTGGATGGAAAATCTCTCCTTACTTTAGTTAGGATTCATCAAATTGAAAATATTACATTATCATATTCGATTGCATTCAGTTTTGGGTCGGGTCATAAAACCATTGGTTTCATATCCATTTACCCTTTGAGTAATAACAGCCTAAATAACACAGCGCTTAATAAAATTCATCTAGTAATTTTTACATTTTTAGGGCTTTGTCCACCAATATAGCTCAGGATTAGTGCTTTGGAATAGGTTGTAGTTAACTTTCCAAAGAAACTAAAACAAACAAGTAGATAAATCTTGCGGTAGGAAATAAATCCAATTGTAATTGGTACAATCTGGGACGCTTCTCTTAAAGGAGTTAATCACGAGATCACGTCCGAACCTTTGAGAAAATCAATTCTATTTCATTGGGAAAGATAGAAGATTCTGCGCGCATTACAAACGGTAAACCTCGTATTAACCATTGTCGAGGAGCCTGGGGTCACTTGTCAGTAAACCTCGGATTAACCATGTCGAGGAGCCTTCAAGGGGATTGAGCTTTGTTACTCTTCCCTTGCGCGTGGAATCGGATCGTAGAATATTCCCACAGTTGAATTTGTTACTGTTGGTAACCTTAGTGTCTATCAGCTTAAGATTATTTCCTAAGGTGACGGTGAAGGAAAGATCTCACTGTACCTGGAGCAGACATCGACTAGACTCACTTGGACTCTCTGGGGGGTTTTCTTCACTCAAGATGGTTTTTTGAAGAACCTTGTGCTAGTCTATTTCATTAAGCAGGTTTTCGGGGTAACTATTCCAACCGCCATTTCTACATTAAAATTCTACAATGTTGGATTTCATCACCAACTAGTGTTTTAGTGCGGGAATCTACTGTTTGTGTGTGGTTTGACTCCTAGATTTAATAGCGCGTGTTAATTTGTTTTTTACTTTTAGAAACCATAGGTGTGAATTGTGAATTTTAATTGTTAGGTGTGAATTGTGAAATGTTAAATTTAGTTTTAAATTTTTAATAAAATTCATTGAAGTTGAATACAATCGCAACTGTTCTGGAATTTACCAAACAAGGAACCCCTCTTAACGAGAATCCTAGTATTTTTCCTTGCTTTGGAAATGTTGGTCCTCCTTATATGGCTACTTTTTCATTACCTGGATTTACAATAGGTTTATCGATATGGTTATTTTCAACTTCGTTGGCCCCGAATACTCCAATTGTTCCACCTCAACCGGATGCTTCACTTCAACAGAGTTCACCATCTCAACATCACCAACCTTCTGTTGACCCTTTACCTTCTTTGCCTAATATTTCTTCCTCCATTTCTTCCTCTTTGCTTGGTAAGAGCCTTGATGCTAGTAACCAGGTGGCTAGGAAGAAGAAGAAAGGGAAGAAGAAGAAGAAGAAGAAGCAAGATAAGAAAGAAGTCAACCAACCAACCATGGTTGTAAGTGTTAGTTGTGTTGAGGAAACCTCCAACATGCATCGTAAACCCAAATACCCTTGCAGGCTTTGTATGGGTGACCACTTCCTTATCAATTTTCCCGGTATTCCTTAGGTCTTGGAAGTATGGTCAGAAAAATCTCATCAACTTTCCGTTGATCCATCAACCAGTGATAGTCAGGTTCCTAGGAAAAAGGGTAAACTTGGGTTTCCTTGTAAGTTATGCAAAGGGAGTCATCAAACTCACATTTTCCCTCACATGGATGAAGCCTCCAAATTGTTGGAAAACATTACTGTTCCACAGCAAGAATTTCCAACTGGTTACCGCAAAATTTCTCCCAACCTACCGTCAACTGACGAAGTGATTGATCTAATTTCAAGTACAGTCGATCCCACTCTTCCATTGGAGAGTGAAACTCATATCACTCAGGTTTATGATCCATTAGTTGATCAAGTGGTCGATTCAATTTCACATTCGGTCGATCCCATTCTCCCTGTAGAGATTGAACTTCATACCGCTTAGGTTCTTCTTGTTACATCATATTCTTCTACGCTAGGGGGCATTTCACCTGTTTCTACAGAACCCCCTCTAATTACTGAGGTCTTTTCCTTTGATTGTAATAGACTGACAGAACCTTGTCTTCCTTCCTCCATCCCTTTCCAAATCATTGTGAAGGCTGGTCGTAGGGATATATGCCACACACAGGTAGATGAAGGTGCTTCTGTTAGTATTTTATCCTCAACTGCTTGAAAAGCTTTAGGTTCCCCTCAACTTGTGCCTATTACACAAAATCTGAAAGCTTTTAACAGAACCATTAGTGACCCTTTAGGGATCCTTCCTATGTTTTCTATTACTTTGGAAGGTAAAACTATCTGTATTTATCTTATGGTATTTCGAGGTCCCTTGGATTTAAATTTACTTCTTGGGCGAGACTATGTCTATGCAATGAAAGTTGTAGTGTCGACACTCTTTCGCATGATGTCTTTCCCTCACAATGGAAATATTGTGACTGTAGACCAGCTTTCGTTCCCTAGTCTTGTTTCTCCTACCAATAATATGACACCCCTAAATGTTCCTGATTCGAAAGTGGTATCTACCCCACCACGAGTTAATTATGTGGCAACTAGTCCCATGTTTTCAATTACTGATGTAAGCGAGCCTCTCACTGTTTGCTCGACTTCCTTTGACTTAGATCTAGTAATTGACATGGAAAAATCTATGGGATTATTTGAATGCGATGTTCTTATCCTTTTTTAGTCCCTTGACATGTGTTCCTTCCAGAGAACTATTCTTCCTTCTGATGAAGACCTCTTGGAAGCCATGATCAAGGTGTGTCCATTGACATGTGTTTCTTCCAGTTGGAAGCCATGATCAAGTCTTCCAAGGATAGTTCCTTTTACTATGTCAACCTCATAAAAAATGCATCAATGAGTCTGGGGATAGTTCCTTTTACTGTGTCAACCTCGTTAAAAAATGAATCAGTGAGTCTAAGGATAGTTCCTTTTACTGTGTCAACCTCGTTTAAAAAATAAATTAGTTAGTCGAGGATAGTTCCTTTTACTATGTCAACCTCGTTAAAAAATGAATCAGTAGTTTGTGAGGATAGTTCCTTTTACTGTGTCAACCTCGTTAAAAAATGAATCAGTGAGTATGAGGATGGTTCCTGTTACTGAGTCAACCTCATTAAAAAATGAATCAAGTCCGAGGAAATTTCATTTTACTGTGTCAACCTTGTTAAAAAATGAATCAGTGAGTGAGGATAGTTCCTTTTACTGTGTCAACCTCGTTAAAAAATGAATCAGTTAGTCGAGAGCATAGTTCCTTTTCTTGTGTCAAGCCGTTTAAAAAACGAAACAAACTTCCATGAGGACAGTTCTTTTCCTATTTCAACCTCATTAAAAAATGAATCAGTAGATAGATTGTAGAGAGTAGATTAATAGATTAGAAATAAGTAGTTTCTGAGGATAGTTCCTTTTACTGTGTCAACCTCTTTAAAAAATGAATCAGTGACCCGAGGAGAGTTCCTTTTACTGTGTCAACCTCGTTAAAAAATGAATCAATGAGTCTGAGGATGGTTCCTTTTACTGTGTCAACCTCATTAAACAATGAATTAGTTAGTCGAGAGCATAGTTCCTTTTCTTGTGTCAAGCTCGTTTAAAAAATGAAACAAGCTTCCATGAGGACAGTTCTTTTCCTGTGTCAACCTCATTAAAAAATGAATCAGTAGGCAGATTGTAGAGAGTAGATTGATAGATTAGAAATAAGTAGTTTATGAGGATGGTTCCTGTTACTTAGTCAACCTCATTAAAAAATGAATCAGGCATGAGGACAGTTCTTTTACTGTGTCAACCTCGTTAAAAAATGAATCAGTTGGTCCGAGGATAGTTCCTTTTACTATTTCAACCTCGTTAAAAAATGAATCGAGTATGAGGATAGTTCTTTTCCTGTGTCAACCTCATTAAAAAATGAATCAGTATGTTATATAGGTAGATTGTAGAGAACAGATACGAGGATAGTTTCTTTTACTGTGTCAACCTCGTTAAAAAATGAAACATTTAGATGAGGATAGTTTCTTTTACTATGTAAACCTCGTTAAAAAATGAAACACGTTGCCATGAGCATAGTTCTTTTCCTGTGTCAAGCTCGTTAAAAAATGAAACAAATCCTCCCCTAATTGAGTCGAGTCTTTGACTAGATCTTGTAAATGTTAAGTTGTATATTTAGGTTAGTTATTTCAGTTTGTGCATAATTTTCTTACAGTTTTAGGTCGGGTCTTTCTTATGATCTCGTAAATGAACCTTCATTCCATCCAGCTATTAATTACCATCTATGTACTTAGTTGAATGAAATGAAGCTTGGGGGGCATGCGCTCTAGCAGTTACGCTTAGGGGGCATCAAGCACAGTTTTCTCTCTGTTTCAAGCTTGTGTAAAAATGAAACCATTCTGAAGCATAATTTTTCGTTGTTTCAAGCTTTTGTAAAAATGAAACCTATCTTGAGTCAATTTCAGTTATTTTCAAGACTCATTAAACTTATGAAAATCCCGAGATTATTTTGTTATCTTTCATTCTCGTAAAACACATGAAAATGCCGAGTTCTTTCCATATTTTCCTGCTCGTAAATTAAATTGAAAGTTGGCCACAGGAGTATATTTTTATCCCTTTTTCGAACTCGTTAAAACTTATGAAAAAGTGAAACCTTGGAGTTCTCTTTTAAGCCCTTTTCAAACTCTATAAACATGAAAAGATTGCCGAGTACTTGATTATTCGAACTCATTAAAATAAATGAATGATCATCCCTTCAATATAAGTTTACCCCTTTTACGGACTAAAATGGACTATTTACGAAAAAGGTATACACTGACTAATTACAGTCAATAGAGTTCTCTCCCGCATTATTTTATCCTTTTTCGGGCTCGAGAGAATAAATTTACGAAAAAGTACACCCATGGAGTTTTCTTAAGTTTTTTCTTCTGACTCCCTAAAATTGAAAAACACCGAGTTTCTCCTATACTGGACTCATTAAAATTTAACAGTAAAGGACCTGTTCAATTTTCAAACAGGAACGAACCACTCCTTCTTAGGGTTTGAATCTTAAACTAATTTGGACTCATCCAAAGGATGAGCTTATAAACAACCAAATGTTATCCTCCTCAAGCTTGTCAAAAATAAAGAGGTACTTGCCAGAAATGGTGGGGGAAAAGAGAGAAAAACGAACCTGTTTGTTACATTTTGATTATTCGGAAAACCGTTAACCACTCTTGAACACGACACTTTTGTTCACCTGGGTTGGAAAAATCCTTTACCTAACAGTTAATCAAACCACATTGAAAGTCTTTAGCCAGTTTCTGGGTATTAGCTTCGAGTCAATTGTCACCAAACCATCTTCAGTGTCGTTATGTGTTCAAGAGGATAGTTCAAATAAACCATTCATCTGCAAAATATTTGTCATCCATTTTGACCATCCCTGAGTCAGTCCTTGCCAATATATTTCTTCAAAACTTGATCTATGATTTCGTGTTGTGGGCTTGCCTACGATGGATCATTTTCTATCGACGACAGCTCATTATCTAGGAAGTTGATCCAGAAATCATCAGTACCTTGAAATCTGCATGCCTCAATGGCAAGTTTCTCGCCTTCGACGGTAGGTTGCATCATTGACCTTCGATCGAATGATTCCGTGACATGTTCGACTTTAGCTCATTCATTCACATTTCATGGATTGTACTGAGTACTTTGAGAGCCATTGACATTATTGGTGGTTACTCCAACACTTGTTAATAGTTTGCATCATTGACTGGTAATCAAGTGGTTTCTACCATGTTCGACTTTGACACATTCATTCACATGGATAGAATTGTACTAGTTCGAGAAGCGGAAATCAAGACCCTGGATATAGTTTCTACCATCCAGGTTGCGTGGAATTTTGTTATTCATTTATACAATGGACTATTCATTACAGATGGCTGCGCCCATGCTGTGTCTATACTGTGATGTATTCAAAATTATTCCTGTATCAGAACAGTTAGAATCAGTTTCTAGTTAGTTTTGATCTGAGTATGGGAATGCCTACCTCAGCAATGATATGTTTACATATATATATTTTGCATTGAATGTTTTTACAGGTTCCAACCGGGGTGTCCACAGGATGATCCTTGAAATGATAAAGTACTTCACTCTTCGTATATGACAGACTTCATCTTCATATATTTCAAACTTCACACTTTAGGGGGCAATCTGTTACACTAAAAATTGTCACCTTGACATTCTGCTAACTGTATGAGCTCATTAACACTCATACATACCTCCTCTACAAGTCTTACAACCTTTAATCCTCATGTCAAGCCCTGAAACATGAGGAATAACCCTTAAAATCTCTGAAACTTTGGGTACGCAGGTAACATGAAGCCTGCCTGCATTCCTAGCTTGGGTACGCAGGTAATACATTGCTTACCTGCGTTTTAGAATGTAGTTTTCCTTTGCAATGCCTACGTACCCTCCTCAAAGTCAAAAAGGCGAGAAAGTAAAGTCAAAAAAGTGGTTTTAGGTCAATTCTAGAAGGTTCTAGATGAGAATTTTTGGGGAAGAGTACGCTTTGATAAGGTGCATGTATCCCTCACCTTAAGGAATTAATCCCTTGATGTGAGGAGTCTATCCCTTTGAAGGAGGATTCTATCCCTTCAAAGGTGGAATCCTAACCTTCTCATCTGCTCTATAAAAGGAGGCATTGGGTAGCCTCAAATGGTTAATATTTTGGAGATTGAGAATTGGAGTTCAAGCTTTATGTGTGATTGAGTTGAAGTTCTGTTGAGATTTAGACTTCTTTCTGCTGAGCTTTTGAGAGGAAAGATCACATACCTCTTTGTGCTCCTGGAGGAAGAGTGAAAGACTTATCAAAGTAGAGGAGACTCCTGCTTCGGACCCCGGGAAGGCCTTTCGAACATCAAGGCTAAGGTTGTAAGGTTCTTCTGTTATTTTAAGATTAATACAATCAAGTTTTGTTTTTCTCAATAAATTGTCGTTGATTGTTTATTTCAATAAGCTGTCGTTTGATCATTTATTTCATAGATTCCTTGATCACTATGATAGGTATGTTTTACGATTATTTTTTATACAGGTGCTATTTAATATTTTCTTGTTTGTGATTGCAGGTCGACGAAAGACGACACTTTCTTGTGACAAAAGAAATCTTGTTGCAATGGAAGGATTATTGTTGCGACGAAAGAACTCTTGTTGCGACGGAAGAAGTCTTGTTGCGACGGAAGGATTTTGATGCAATGGAAGCACTATGACTGCAAATAACCATTTGGATCTAAGGTAGGATTGACACCTTCATAACATTTATTTGTAAAATGAATATATTTAGAGAAAGACAAACTTAGTTGTTCGTTTGTTGCTAGATTGTCTTCTGACACTAACGAGATCGGTCTTGTCCGCAAGAACGATTTATTCGGCCAACAGTAATAGAAGACATTCCAGTGTCCCTAGATTCTTGGGAGTATCCTATGGATTTTATGATCCTAACTCCTAAGAATAATCTAGGAGGACATCCTATTATATTAGGAAGACTGTGGTTACGCTGGTGATGCTTTTAATGAGACGTTAAGATCCCGGAAATGACTCACGTGCATCTCAAAGTAACCAAGAAATTTACCTTGTATCCTCCAGCAAAAAAAATTACAGAATTAGATGATACTCAATGGATTGAGGATGAAGAAGACATACAACCTCTCTTCACAATTTCAGAAATTAGTGAAGATAGCGAGATTCTAAATACCTTATAAAATTTTGAATCCTCTTCGGAACACAAACATGAAAAATTTCAAGAAGAATCCAACATTGAGTTTTTATCATCAAGACAAATGTCTCTTTACTCCATATATAAATTTGGCAGCTCTACAATTGATATATTTCCAGGTAAAACTTTGAACATAAACAAGAACCTAGAGAAATCTCAACAAGTAAAGCTAGTCAAGATATTACAGAGACATTCTTCTGCATATGCATGGGAGTACACTGATATGAAAGGGATAAGCCCTAAGACTTGCACTCATCACATCTACATAGAGGAAAATTGTAAACCAATCAGACAACCTCAGAGATGGATGAATCCAAACCTTAGGGAGATTGTTAAAGAAGAATTGAAGAAATTGTTAAATTTTAACTTTATCTATCCCATTTCAGATAGTCAGTGGGTTTCTCCTTTCGTAATTGTGCCAAAGAAAAATGGTAAATGGAGGGTATTTATTGACTACCGGGAATTAAACAAAGCTACTCTTAAATATCATTTTCCCCTACCTTTCATAGATCAAGTGTTAGATACATTAGCTGGAAAAAAGTACTTCTCATTTTTAGATGGGTTTAGTGGTTATAATCAAATTCAAGTAGCACTTGAAGATCAAGACAAAACAAAATTTACCTGTCCTTGGGGTACCTATGCTTACCGAGTATTTCCATTTGGACTATGTAATGCACCTAAAACATTTCAAAGGGCGGTACTAGGAATATTTTTAGATCTAATACATGATTGTGTAGAGGTATATATGGATGATTTCATAGTTTATGGAAACACATTTGAAGAAGCCTTAGCAAACTTGGAAAAAGTTTTTAAAAGATGTAAAGAAGCAAATCTTTCACTAAGTCATGAGAAGTGTTTTATGATGTTTACTGAAGGAATTGTTTTGGGGCATCACATTTCAGGGGATGGGATTAGAGTTGATGAGTCAAAAGTTGAAGTCATCTCTAACTTATCTGTTCCAAGTTGTCAAAAATATGTTAGGATTTTTCTAGGATTTACAGGATATTATCAAAGGTTTATTGAAAACTTCACCAAGATAGCATCTCCAATTTTAAAATTACTTACCAAGGACTGTGAATTCAAGTGGAATCCTAATTGCCAGTTAGCCTTTGAGACCCTGAAAAAAAAAATCTCTGAAGCACCTATTTTAAGGGGACCTAACTAGAAATTACCTTTTCATATTTCAATAGATGCCTCAGATACAGCTTTAGGAGCAGTATTGGGACAAAAAGACCTGATTCCTTATGCCATCTACTATACAAGTAAAAATTTGACTCCTTCAGAGTTAAATTATACTATAACTGAAAAAGAGTTCTTAGCTATTGTTCATGCCATAAATAAATTCAGACACTATATAACAGGCTATGAAACTTTTGTTCACACAGATCACTCTGCAATTAAATATCTAATGAACAAATCAATTACTAATGGCAGAGTCATAAGATGGTTATTGCTTTTACAAGAATTCAACATCACCATTCTAGATAGGCCTGGGAAACAAAATACAGTAGCTGATTTCCTATCTAGACTCCAAAACATTAAAGACAATACTCCAGTTGAAGATCAATTCCCTGATGAATATATTTTTGTAATTTCTACTTAAACTCCTTGGTTTTCTGACATTGCTAATTATTTAGTTTCAGGAAAATTTCCTTCAATAATGAATGCAAGAGACAAAAGAAAGATCATTTATGACAGTGCAAAATATTCATGGGTTGCTAATGAGTTATACAAAACAGGTCCAGATTTTATCATTAGGAGATGTGTTTGAGAAGATGAGATGTTGAGATCCTCAAGGCATGTCATGATGAACCTTGTGGTGGACACTTTTCTAATAAAATGACAGCTTATAAGATCCTTCATTTAGGATACTATTGGCAATCCCTTTTTAAAGATGCTAAAGAGTATGTGAAAAGGTGTGACAGCTGCCAAATGGTAGGGAAACCTTTTCCTTCAGGTGAGATGCCATTGCAGCCTCAGGTACATATTGAACCTTTTGAGAAATAGGCTTTAGATTTTGTAGGACCCATTAGTCCTCCATCAAGACAAAAGAAATATATATTAGTTTGCACTGATTATGTTACCAAATGGGTAGATTCCAAGCCATTACTTTCTGCTACTGAAGCATCTGTAGTTAATTTTCCTTTTGAGGATATTTTTACTCGTTTTGGTGTCCCAAGAGAAATTGTTACAGATCAAGGAGCTCAATTCACATCAAAGGTAGTGGAAAAAATGGTGGAGAGGTACAAAATCAGACACAGAAAATCTACTCCCTATCATCCACAAGAAAATGGCCAAGTGGAATCTACTAATAAGGTCATTGAAGGGATCCTAACAAAGATTGTTCATTTACATAGAAGAGATTGGGCAGACAGGCTTCCTGAAGCCTTGTGGGCCTATAGAAATACATGGAGAAGCACAACAGGTCATATCCCTTATGAACTTGTTTATGGAAAACAAGTCTTGTTTCCCATAGAGTTTCAGATTCAAACTTTTAAAATGGCAGTCCAGCTAGGACTTGATCTAACAGAAGCACAAAAGCACATATTGGAGCAGATTAATGAATTGGATGATCAGACAGGATGCAGTCCAGAGAACAAATATAGTCCAACAACAAAGGACTAGATGGCATGATAAGTACTTTAAGGAAAAGAAATTCAAAGAAGGTGACTGGGCCCTCTTGTTTGATTCAAAGTTCAAATATTTTCAAGGTAAATTCCAAACACATTGGCTTGGGCCATATGAAATTGTGAAATTTTTTGACAATGGAGCAATAAAAATCAGGACAATAGATGAAGATAAGGTCACTTTTCTTGTAAATGGTCATAAATTGAAGCTGTATCATAAGCCACTTTCAAGAGAAGAATTTGTCAAGAGATTCCAAGAGAACAGTGATTTGAAGTTAATGAAGAAGAATCCTTCTTCTTCATCAACTTAATTGTATTTTCTGAAATCAGATGATGAAAAAAAAAAGTATAAACATGAAAACTAATCATTGATTAGCATGTTTATACAGAAAAGATAAGGTGAAAATCAGAATCCTTCTGACACTTTAGCTTTTCAAAATTCATTCAAACAACTATCATAAAATCATAAGTGCAGGCTCACTTTACATATCACATTCCACTTATGATCCATTTCACTTCATCATATCTCACTTCATTCATATTTCATTCACTCCATTCATCCATACTTCATTCACTCCATTTCATGATCAATCTCATTTTCATTTCAGAATTTCAAAATTGATCTCTTTCTGCAATTGAGTATTGCAAATCATAAGTTGCAGGCCACTTTTCATATTTCATTTCACTCCACATTTTATGATTTATTTCATTCCATCATATTCCACTTCATTCATGCTTCATTCCACTATATTTCATAATCCATTTTATTTCATCTTATACTTCATTCCATCCATATTTCAAATCATTTCATTCCATGTTTCAAAGCTTTCATAGGTACATTCTGAAGCCAGATATTCTGCAGCCAGACATTCTGCAGCTAGAGTTTCTGCAGCCAACTATTCAGCAACCATGGGTTTAGCAGCAAATTGATCCTGCACACCTATTTCAACAAGAAAAATCAAAAGGATTATGAAGACTGAGAGATCAATGATATTCAAAGGAAAGACCAAGCATATTGAAAAAAAGGCAAAAATCAAGAGAAGGGCTAAGGTAAAATTGTGAAATTATTATGATAACAGATTATGAAAGATATAGTATGGTTAATTCATATGTATGATTCATAAAGTTATTTTGATTGTTCATATTGATCAAGCCTATCATAAAATCCTTGGACAAATCCCTTCCATCCCGCCATATCAAATCATCATTTATTAAAAGTTAACGGTTAGTACTTGAAGTGACCTATTAGGTCACGTCACTAACGCGAAATATTCAGTGATGATTTTGAAATCCTCATGGGATTTCTCCGCGGTCTTTTACTCCATGACAGCTCTCAAACTCATTTATTCGTGTGATTTACCCTCACTGTATTTCACTCATCCCATAACCACTTCATGTCATTTTTTCGTAGCCAATTCTTGTCTGCAGAAACAGAGAGGTCATCTTTAAGGTGAAAACAATCCTCTAAAACCATTTTTACCTTGAATAGGAAGCAGTAACAGAGCAGTAAATTGAAGTTGAGGAGGAGAAGCCATGGGACTTATTGTAAGGTCTGAACCAGTCGGAACCAAATATCTAGAAGGTTACCCATAAATTAAAGAGATGTTACAGCAGGTTGGATGGCTACAGTTTTTGGAGAAGTTCAATGGATTTCATAAGGAGGTCACCAAGTCATTTGCCCGGTCATTCAACGGGTTAGAAGTTGAAATAGGTGATGTCAAGTTCATTATCATAGAATCCTTCATAGCAAAAGCAGCAGAGTTACCAAGGCAAGGTGAACGATGGTTCAAAAACAAGGAATTTCACAATGAAGCATGGAGGCAGATGCTAAAAATACCAGGTATGGATATTTCAGTTTTCAAGAAAGGCATTCCTAGTTCAGCCTTAAAGAATAAATGGTGAAATATGTTGTTAATTCTGCAAAAGTTTATAACTTGCGAGGGAAGGTTTGGCACCCTATATGTTTATCACATTCGACTTGTGATGCATTTCCTAGATGAAGAAATAAATTTACCCTTTTTCTTACTCCATAGCCTAAAGAGGATGGCTTCTAATGTCCAAAAAAGGGTTCAGTTCTTAGAAACCACCTTGTATCACCATGGCCTAGTTAAAATACTGATTGAGCATCATTTGAAAAAGGTGAGAGACAGTTGGGATGAGTTCCTCTTGAGGAATCATTTTGAAGAACCTAAAGAAACTCTATCTGAAGGAAAACTTGTAAGAAGAAGCAGGAAAGGAAAAATTGCCAAATCTGTTGAAATTAAAACTGATAAATCCATACAAGAAGAAAGCAAGGATATTATCTCTGAAAAATTGTCTGAAATCAAGAAACAACTTAAAAAGGAAAAGATAATAAGAAAGTATGCTAAGGAGAGAGGTGAGGGACCATCTAAACTAAGAAGAAGCCATAGGCTTAGAGGCATATTGAAGAAGACAGGAGTTAAGCAAACAAGAATCATAGATATTGAAGATGAAGAGACACCAACTAACAGATCTCATGAGTATCAGTATGAAAAGGATCTTGATAGAGGAACTCTAGAGGTAGACCCAACCCAACAAAAAATCTATAATTATGTTGAGTCATTAGAAAAGAGAGCCTCAGAAAATAGAGGAAGAACTCCTAGCCCACAAAAATCTTCAATTGAAGTGCTGAGAAGAGATAAATATGAATTGGAAGTACTTAATAGGCATATAAAAAATGAAAATGAAATTTTAAGGGAACAAGTCAAACTGAAAAGTGACATGAACACAACTCTCTCTCTGCAAATGGAAAAATTATACAAGGCTGGTGAGAAGCTGAAGAAGAAAAACAAAAAGTTGAGCAAGGCACCTATAAATCTGAGGTTCAAATTGGTCATAAGGAAGCCTAGGATGCCATTGAACACCAAGAAAAGCATAAAAAGGAAGTTAGATGTCCTGGCAGAAGTTTCAGAATACATGGATTGATTGCATGAGGACATGCAAAAGCTTTGCAGTGGGGGTATGTTGAGCCCTAAATATGTCCTTTCCTTTCACCAAATTTCACTCCATTCCATTTTTCCTTTATCAGTTATAGGCTTAAAAGATCAATAGGAATGATTAAAGTCACTTTAAGAATGCATGCAATGACTGAATTATTATACTTTTTTGGTTTTGTTATCGTAGTGATTTTTTATTAGACTTAGCTATAGAATGCAGCCATTCTGTAGCTATTCACATATTTCGCAGCCATATTTATGTTCACAAAGGTTACAGGTGTCATTTGAGGGAAAAACACATATGGTTAAATTCCAGAACACTCCTACATCATTCCTTGCCCTCTACGAAGGTTGAGAAAAAATCTGCAAGTGGTTATGCACGTGGAGAAAACCAAAACTAAGAAACAGACTTCTACAAGGATAAGGACTCTGCAGGTGTCTTCAGCAAAATACAAGTCCTCAACAGGAGTTCTAGTTCGATTTTGATTGTAAAAGATGCCTATGCCTATTTCTCCTCAATGACAGTTATGTATTTGCTTATAAGAATAACTCAGTGAACCGAGAAACAGTTAGTTAGTTGATGTTTTATTTTTAGTCCTCCAAGACTGTAATACTCTGTTTCTGAGTGTTTTCCTTTAATGAAAGAAGTAAAACTTTAATGCATGATCTGAAGAAATTTTAAGGAGTTAAGGATTCGTGTGCCAATCTGATGGTAGAGGGCCCCTACTGTCCGAAAGGCTTTGTGCATATTTTCTAGATAAGTGACCTTTAGCTCTGTTTCATTCTTAACTTAGACAGTTTCTGAGTTTTTTCTCTTTCATCATGCTTATGTCATTTACTTACATTGAATATTACAGTCAATCTTGTTCTCATGAGTTGTTCCAATATATCACTAACACATGAATGAGAAAGAGTTGTAGTACTATTGAGTTAATTGCATTTTAGTTCAGTTCTGTTCATTGTATTTCAAGTTTTATTAGTTAATTTCATTCTAGTCCTGTTAATTAGACTTAAAAGACCCTCATTATTTTACAAGTTTCTCGTGTTCTTAATCTCTTCTAACACATCATTATCATATGGACGAGAATTAGTTACATCATTTTGAGTTCTTGACTGTTCTATAATTTCTCATAATTTTACAAACAACATTTTTCCAAAGTTATTCCAAGATATTTCTAACCCTTGAATGAGGCTTAATAGTAACATTTTGAGTTGTAGAATGGGTTAATTTTAGTGTCATAAGTTATTTTAGCATAGATTTCCTTACTATGTTGCAGATAATCTTTTCTCAAAATGTTCCAACAGATTTCTAACAATGGATGATATTTTCTCTGTGATATTTTAAGTTGTTGTTTACTAAAGAAAACCTCATTACATCAAACTTACCCTTTTTCTCAAGCTGTTCCAACATACCTCTAATGAATTGAATTGGACTGAGTTTAATGTTATGAGTTACTTTTCTTGTCAAGATTTACAATCTGTGGATTAGCATTTTTTGTTCTTAGGTGCCATACATAGTTTAGAGTAGATTTTGCTCTGTTTTAGTGTGATAAATAACTTCTCTTTGCCAATAATTTAGTTATTTTCCTCGTAGCATAAAAACACAAAATCAAAAACACTAGAAAAACACTAAACACAACGAAGTAGGAAGAAGATACCTAGGCACATATAGTGCACTTCACTTCAACAGTTTACTAGCCCTGGTTGACAATTTATGACATCAATTTAGAAACACTAGGTTGAGTAAACACCATCTATCTTAGATTCCACGCCTTTCTTCAAACCATCCATCTTAGTTTCCACACCTTTCTTCAAAACTTCCATGTCATTTTTTGTTTCTCTTTGCGAGAGCGAAATTTGTTTCACGTGCTCTTGTAATTTTGATATGTCATGTTGTCATTCTTCGTCTTCATGAGTCATAGTAGAGACTTCTAAAGGCTTAATGGGTTTTGAATTCCTTTTAGGGTCCATTTTAGAAACCAATACTAATATCTATTCTACAATATTCCCTTGGAATCAATTCAACTTGATTCTTCAAAGAAGACTTATGCAATTCGGGAAACAAAATACACACCTTTTACTTGCTTTTGCAGAGCTCTATATTGAAATTAAATTATCTCTATAATTACATATCCTCAATATATGAAATTTGGCCCTGTAGAAGTCCTCTAAAGCTTCTTTAAAATGCCACAGGTCTGACTTGATTTGGATTCTTCAAGACAAAGTTATGTCCAATGTCCCACAATGACCTAATTATGGACTAGTTCAGTAGAGAAAACTTGTATGACTTGCCACGTGTCACTGTTTTCTCCTTTGGCTTTGAAATGTATAGATAGAAAACTATAGTCTGTGTAATTCTAGTCACTCTTTACAGAATTCCAATCTGATGTTCCGAGAGAGAGTTATGAATATTTTCCCACGATCACCTCTTTGAGATGAAATTAGGGAGCCTGCAAAAGACCTAACTTCCACAGATCATATCTTTGAAAATATTGCGGACCAATATCTGATATTTTGCGATGATGTTCCTCGGGATCTCAGCTTCATGCTCTAAAAATTTTAGCTTCTGAACCTTCGCATAAAAAAATCTATAGCGAAAATGCCACGATGACCTTTTTAAGTGAAATTTAGGAGCCTGCAAAAATCCCTACCTTCAACAGATTATATCTCTGGAAATATTGCAAACGAAGCTCTAAACTTTTTTGATGATGTTCCTCAAGATTTCGGTTTCATACCCTAAAAATTTCAGCTTCTGAACCTTCGTATAAAAAAAGTTATAGCGAAAATTCCACGATGACTTGTTTGGAGCAGCAAAACCCTAGAATCCAAATCTCTTATACCAAATGTTGTGAAACCAACTCCAAAAATAGAATAAAAGAGATATCAACACCTTAGAAATAAGACACTTTGAGGGGGAAACCTCCAATACATTACATAAATGAAAAATTCTTGGATGATTCAAATTACAAAACCTCCTTTCTATATATAGGAGTCCAT
The DNA here is from genome assembly GCA_034641835.2 of Pinus albicaulis. Taxonomy (NCBI): domain Eukaryota; kingdom Viridiplantae; phylum Streptophyta; class Pinopsida; order Pinales; family Pinaceae; genus Pinus; species Pinus albicaulis. The sequence continues at coordinate 433,561,855 of CM076583.1, forward strand.
GGGGCCACAATGTAATCCTAGCCGACCTAACAATAATAATTTAAGGGCACAATAATAACAATATGGGGGTTACAAGGGTACAATATTAATAACAATAAGGGGGTTACACTAACAACAATAAGGGACTATAATAGTAATATAGGGACCTAACATTCAATTGATGAGTAGTCTATATGGATATGACTATGCCTTTGTTTCTCATGTAATATTTAGCTTTTGAAAGGATATAAAAGGTTTTTATATTTACAAAAAATAAGAGTTGAATGATGCATATCGATTCATGGGTGGCTTGAATTAGGAAATTCCAAAGTACCTTTGGCGAGGAACCCAATCACCCACGTTATTCATAATTAGAAAAATGAATTGGAGGAACCCAAATTTGAGGAAAATCCTTTTAAATATGGTTTTATAATATTCACTTATTTGAGAGTGTAGTGTAGGAAAATTTCTTTATTTGTGATTGTTTTATTATATTTTTATTATTACATGAAAATGTGGACACTTGGAACATAAATAAGATTATTGAAAGAGTTTGAGATTGTTTTTTTTTAATTAAGAACTTTTTGAGTCCCAAATTTTTTTTTATTTAGTGGTTATGGTATTTTTATAAATTTTTGAATTATATTTAAAACCTAAATGGGGAGTTTAGTAAAAGTGAATTCAAATATTTGAAGTTATAGATAAGTTTGATATATGAAAAACCCAACAGAAGCATGGTGAGCACATTGTGAAATACATGGAATGTAAAAGAAAGAGAGTAGTAAAACAAGATGCTAGGAATACTAAGAAAGAGATATTTGAGCTAAAGAAAATAATGAGTATTTTGATGAAGTTTCTAAGAGAGAGCATGAATAGTGGTTGGAAGCTTAAAAAAAGAGTTAAATGACTTATTGTGAAATTATATGCAAGGAATGTGATACACAAGGTGAAAGTGTGGGTTAAAATAGAGGAAAACTTAGTAGAGTTGCATATGGATAATGATCCATGAAAAGAGGAGTTTTGTTTTGTGAACTAGAGCAAGGAGCAATGCTTGGAGAAGATGAAAGACTTTATGAAAGTCTTATGGAGTGTTGTGAGGATTTAGACAAACAGAAGGAAGAGATGTTAGAGGCATCAAGAAAGATTGATGAGTCTCATGATTTTCAAACTAAGGATTTGTGTGTGTATGTGGGTTATGTAGGTTATGAATATAGGAAACCACTAAAGGTTATCATAAAGGAAGAGAAAAATGTAGAATGTATTACGTAGGAAAAAGTAAAAAGGAAAGAGGAAAGAAAATATTAGCATATGGAATTGAAGGTAGCAAATTTGTGATAGAGGAAGAGAATGTAGATGCTAAATGAAAGGAAAACACTCAGATGTCATACCGATTAATTATGATGAGTAGTAAAAGCTTCTATAAGAGTGGATAAGAAACCCAAAGATGGATGGAAATTATAGCATAACGGAATATGCAGTAGATGAACAAGATAGATTGATGAAGAAATTGACAAGGGATGCAAATAATGAATCCATGAAAACAACCATGATTATTTTTTTATGAATTAATGAAGCAAAAACTATAAAATAACAGTATAAACCAACAAATAATAGTATTGGATAATGAGTTGGATTAGTTATGGAAGCTTATCTTGAAGGTCCCTAGGTGGAGGTATAATGAGTTAAATAAGACAACAAACAAAAAAATATAGTTGGATGAAAGGAATTATGTAAGAAAAGTATGTGGAGAACATCAACCTAAAAGTATAGTATCTGGGTAGAATGCAACTAGGAGGAGACCCATCAATAGGATTCTAGGAGAAACAATGAAAGAGGAAGGGGTGGAATAATTTACATTCAGATGCAAGGAAGTGGCATATGGGGTTATTTGGTTATTGGCCTTCTTGGGGGGTTGTTTCTTAGCATTTCCAACTCTAGAAGAACTCCTTGTTTCATCCATCATGACTTCATTTTCATTTTCCAATCTAAGGTTGCAAGTTTTGGGTCAATTATTTTGCCAAAAAAAAATCCTATGCATTATTCTTAACCTCATAGGTTTTTTCCTCATGGTATTCTTCACATAAGTTACACCATGGTCGAAAAATAAGGGAATTCATATGATATGTTTTGGAAGGGTTTCTGATGGGAGTTGTGGTAGAAGTTTCAACATGAAATTGTTCCATGACCTTATTATCAAAGGATATCAATTGACGAGTCATGTCTTGCATGAGTTGAAGAACAAAAGATATTTCAAATTCATTTATTGAGTTCTCAAGTGGAATAAAAATGTGACATAATGTATTCCAAACATATATATAACTTAGACCCCTAGTTATTTTCATTTTCTCCTCTAACCCATGGTGATAAGAGGGATGTAGAGTACTATAGTAGTGCATCATGGCTGCTTAATTTTTTGGCCTGATGATCTCCAAAATTTTGTTATACAATTTGGTGAAACACTGATTAAATGATTTAATCGTTTCACCTTTGGTATAGGTAACGTTATTGTATTCTCAAAGGAGATCAACAGGGCTCTAAGGTTGGCCATAACTAGACTTAAACCAGTACTATAGATTTTTCCAACTAGAGGATCATTTGGGTAGAAGTTTAGAGAATCGACTATTGATTTTCCACCCAAGGAGTTCATAAATAACTATATGCAAGTGTCATTATCATTGGCACCAATATTGTGACATGCATTAGAAAAAGCAATCAAGTGTTCATTGGAAGTTATGGTGCCATTAAACAATAATTTGGGAAAATTATCCTTGAATTTGGGTAAAGGAGTGGCATTTACATCCTCTTTGAATTGGAATAAACTATACTTCCTTATTACCTTGGCAAGTATTGTGGTAGATTGAACTGGATTAAAGGAAAAATAAAGATTTCCAATTTGGATTGATGAAGATGAAGTCAATGAGGATTGCAAGGAAGTGGGAGTAGAATGAGAAGAAAATTGGGTTCCTAACACGACTCTTTGAGATGGAGAGGTTGTCTAATAAGAACAAAACAAATATTGATAAAATTAAAGACGATTTTTAGAAAAAATGATATTCATTAAATAAATTTTTAGGTCTAAAATGGGCCTCCTAAAGAATGTTATAAAATAATAGTGGAAATAATAAAATAAGATTAGATTACATCATCAAGTTTTAAGGGGAAGAAAGAAAAAATTTATTTTTTCAACTCATATTTTCAACTTATGTCCCTATGGTTTTACTCAAATTTCAAGCAGAAGCAGTCATTGGATGTAGAATTTATTTCCTAATCCAAGGAGTACCCATATTGCATACTCGATGGACCCTGCTACATGAAAAATGAGAAATACATGTAAAAACATGATTGAAATCACGTATTTCATGTATTTCTCATTTTTCATGTAGCAGGGTACATCTATAGTATGCAACATGGGTACTCCTTGGATGAGGAATTAAATTATGCATCCAACGAGTGCTCTTGCTCAAAATTTGACTAAAATCATAGGGAGATAAGTTGAAAATACGAGTTGAAAAAATAGTTTTATTATTTTATTATTTTTTAACCTTTTTACTTTTTTACTCCAAAAATGGTGAATCATCTCCCATGGTTGAAATCATCATATTTAATCCTATTAGTTCTTATAAAGTGTATTTTGGTTGTACATTTGTTATTTGGGACCCATTTTAGACCTCAAAATTTATCTAATGGTTTCTCCTTTGGATTTCATCTAAGGGTTTGTATTTGGGTTTCAATACATGGATTATTTTAGAAGCACAAGGTTCACTAGTGATATGAAAAATACATTTTATCAACACAATCTTTGAGACACTTCTCAAGGGCTTCTCTTCTTTTTTTAAATTCAATACCTTGAGCTATAACAACCCAAACGTTTTCTAATTTAGCAAGAAATTTATAATTATTGAGTATGAAATTAAGTAAAGAAAGAGAAATACTCCTTTTATTTTTTAACTAATTAGGAAGATCAAGATTATTCACATATTGTATGATAATGTAGGAAGGTATATTTATAGAACTAGGGATCAATTAATCGATTCCCCATTATGGTCGCCAAAAGCTTGTTGATGAGTGGAGTTTCTTATGCTTCGTTTCCAACACCCTAAAATCTCACTAAGTTGGTGAGATAATGGGGCTACCCCTAGGGTTTAATACCCATAATTAAAGTAAAATTATTTACAAGATATTTTTACAACAAAATAAGGGAAAAATATATATAGTGGTGAAAAAAAGAGACCATATAAACATCCATATACATTTCTAAAGTAAATAAACTCTTTAAACAAATTAATGAAAACCTGATAAATAAAATTTTAGGCATATTTTTTAAGAGCATACCCTACCAACCATAATACCACACAAGTATGTTATAAAACATGATATATATTGACTGACAATTTTAGCCAATAGTATCATAAAATTTTCTTTAAAATTTTGAGAATATCAAGTAAAATTATTGGATAAATGTGCTAGAAAAATATCAACTATAAACCATTGAAGTTATTGATAAAAATATGAGAACAACATATCGTCTTGTGAGAATCAGGACCAGAAATCAAATTCAAAATGTCAAAGATGTGACAAAATGCATACATAGACACTCGTAATGCCAAATAATAAACAAGACAAAATGTTGGGTAAATTGGATTCTTTCAATAAGATTGGGTCGAAAATATTTTCTACAAAAAATGCACGAGATAACACTGATATAATAAATATTAGACCTTTTATTAACACTAGTTAACCAAGAAATAAACAACAACCTTACTAAAAGAACCAAAAATTTGATGAGATCACTTTCTCCTTGTCACTCCTTGAAGGATTTTTGTTGTCACCAAAAAAAGTAAGATCTAGTACTCTATAACAAATGAATCAAAGGAAAAATGATAACTTTCAAAACTTGTGCATGCCTCTCGTCAATAGTGTTTTCCATTATACTAGGATGAGGACTAGGAACGTTTTATAAATCATGCGAGGTAGGAGGAGGGGGAGGAGGACCTTTGAAGTATAAGTGTCTAGTTTGGGTAAGTAGGGTGAACTCCTTAGAGTATGCATCAAAATGAATAAAACATCTGATCCTTTTATTCCTATTTTCCCTCCCTGAAACATTAGTTATTTTTTTTTGTCCTCTTATGTTTCATCATGAACCTATGCTAAAGAAAATCATACTTTATTGTGAGCAATATGAATTATCGACTTTTAGATTATTTTCAAGTAGTTTCTTTGATTGGTTGTGAGGTCCACACTAGTGGTTAGAGTAGTGGTGAGCCTTGGGATTGCACCAAGAGTGTTGAAACTCCTAAGGGCTACTAAACTTTATTTATCAACTTGAGGTTCATGCAAACTTCAAGGTGGCAGTGCTATATGCATAGTAGATGGATTCTAATCATGCCATCCTCAACTAGATATTTTTATCAATAATGTTTCAAGGCCATTCCTCCTACTGAATTAGAGTGAAACTAGCTAATGTAGATGCAATGTGTAAACTACTTCTCACTGAAAAAAGGGAAATGCTATCAACTTCAACTTGCAAATGCCATTGAAAAAAATCATGAATAGGAAAAATCTAACCTACTTGCACAAAGGAAATTACACTATCTTGTAACCATCTATCTAGTTATCAAACCTATTTACAGAAAAGGAACTACTTTCTCTTGCATAACCTATCAAACCATAAGTCAATATTCTATCTACAATTTAACTAGATCACACTTGCATATAAGTCACTATTCTATAAATCAGTGATAAAAACATTAATGCTATTCTATTTTTGCAGCAAAGGAAAAGGAGTGTTTGGAGTGACCTAGGAGTCTCTACAGGTCATAAAACCACAGTTGGGGGTCAGTTAAATCCTAACGTAAGTTCAAGTTGTAGCAAGGATCAAAACTGGATGGAGAATGAGGACCTACAAATATGCTACAAGATGCTACTACAAGAGTCTTGCATTGCTACAGGAAGCCATGTAATGGTACAGGAAGGCTTCCGAGAAGGTTCAAGAGGTGGAGAAGATGGTTTGAAGGTGTGGGAAGGTAAATGGAAGTGAAGGAAAATGGGTAAAAGGTGAAAAACACCTATAGTTAAGCTCAGAGTCCCTTAAGGGCCTGTTTTGCACTAGAAGAGATGCTCTTGGTGATCATGTGGAAAATAACCTCATAAAACATAATTTTGATGAAAAAATTTGGAGTTTGGAAGAGGAAGTGATGGAGTCCAAGGTGGACGTGGTGAAGATGCATTTGCCTGAAAATTTAAAAAACCCTGCAATAATCACATGCATACATTCAATTATCATTGAAAAAATGAAACAACTAGAAGTGGAAAAGATGAGTTGAATAGGAACGTTATCTAATCTATGCCAAAATTCTAATCTAATAAAAAAATTAACTTCTAAGCTACAAAAAACATATGTAGAACAAGATAAATAACAAAAAAATGTTTCCAAGAAATCATAAACACAATTTGTGTGGCCTCTGGTAGGAATTCCTTTTACTCATGCTCCCATGAGAGAGATAATGTAAAGGATGCAATTAAAAAATTTAATGGAGTATTCTTCTACTGAGATGCAAGAAACTAAACAAAACTCTGAAATGAAGAGAAAGATACAAATGCACAAGAGGGACCTAAGCCACTAGGTTGGGACCAAACCCAAGCATCTCATCCCTTTGGAACTATCTCAATAATGAATAAATAGAAATTTCTCATTATCATTGAATCAATGTCTAATACATCACATAACAGTAAAAAAAATAACAATTCCCAAGCTCAATAGCTACCTAGATGAAATCAAAACTTGAATCCCAATGAGATCTTCTATATTTTAATTTATACAAGATGGTAGCTACCAACGTATCCCTATAAAATAGGAATATTGTCTCTTAAAAATCGAGGAGAGTGGAGCTTAACTCCTCATGACTTTCAATTGATTGGTTTTCAATGACTCGTAGCTGATGAGAGAGATCTTGATGTGATCTTGTGCTGATTGAGGGAGTTAAGGAGGTGGACAACCTCTATAATCTCTCCTTGTTTTCTACTCTAAGCACCTACATAGAAATTGTCTAAAAAATTTCTCCATTTCCTGCAATTAAACCATATTAGGCTACATGATAAGACAAACATATTTCACCCTTCTCACTAAGCATAATATGACAAAAAATGTAAATAAATGTGAGAAAGAGATAGTTCTAAAGCTGGAGGATCGAATTATGACCCTTTATAATGTACCTATTGATGAGCCTCATCATCACCCCCTTAATGAAATGGTTTCTCATCCTCTGAGAAACCGAGTCATCCATGTTCATCTCTATCATGGCCATAGTGGCCTCCCTGACATCCCAAGGCACCTCATATGGAGTGCCTTCTGGTGGGTTGAATCCTGCATTCCTTTCTACTTCAATCGGCTCATTTTGCTCTTATGATTGGTCTCTTCCTTCATGCAATCCCAGTAGCAAAGGTGGATTGAGTTTCAACCCTATCCATTGGATTCTCATTCTTTGCATAACTCATTTATATAAGGGTGTCTTCTCCAAGGAATTCTTCATCCTTTCAGGAGAGTCATATTCTCTATGTTGCAAGCTTAGTGGTAAATCATGACATCTCCTCTGGAAAGTCTACAAACTGTCCCCTCCCAACAACCTAGAAGTATCTTTAAAATACATAATGGCATGATCCTAGGTTTCAATGTACTTTGGTGCCAAAACAACCTCATTGGAAATGAGGCTATGATTTCTAATGACAACCTTAGGGCTCATTAGCTAAGGTCTGACGTATACGGGTTCCTTTTCTTCTTTTTCCATTACCCTTTTTACCTCGTATGCTCTTTTTTATTCATGCACTAGTCAAGATGCCAAAACCATCAGTTGCATGTCACCTAATATGGAATTAGGATCCCAATGGTTCATGTCAGTCATTATGAGATTATGCATATAAAACTCAACCATATTTTCTCTATTCTCAATACTAGCTTGTTTGAAAATCCAAGAAACTGTCTCTAACTTTGAAAAGGCAGAAAACCATGTTGAGCTAGAGTTATAATTTGAAATTGTAACCATTTATTTTTGAGTAAGAGAGCATAAGATTTGGAAGGCTTCCTGCATTTTATTTCCTCCATACTGATACTTGTCATGGGGGAAAGTTGGGTTTCTTTCTCTTGCAACTTCTCTTTCAACCTAAATTTCTCTACCTGTAGTTATTCTTTCACCATAGACTCCCTGAGTCTCAAATTAGGTAATTCCTTCCCCATATCCTTGAAATTTTCCTCCATAAATTCCACATCTTCCACATTATTTTATTTATAAATTTTCATCCATCTGTGGGTCCTTCCCCTTTCTATCTCTAGCTCATAACGAAGTGGGATTATTAATTTTTCAGGGATGATTCTCCCTCCTTCAATAAATTTATAATAAGACTCGAAGCTAGGTTGTACACTAGGCTCTTGTAGCTCTAATGAGTCATTTTATAATTCTTTTGGGGAGGTTGTTGCCTCCTGTATCTCACGTTCCTTCCCCTTTTCTTTCTGTGGCATACCTGGCCCCTCTTGTGGCAACTCCTTCCCTTCTAATTGCATATTCTTTGCCTCTTGTAGCATGCTTTGCCACTCTTGTAGCACAACCTCTTCCTCATGTAGCACACCCTACCCCTCCTATATCATGCTCTATCCCTCCCATAACACAACTTGTTGCATGTTAGTCATTAGTAATTTTTACCTATTTAGATGACTAAATGCTTTTCCAATATTTCTAGAAACAAAATTCAAGAAATCTTGTGAGTTCTAGAAATCTCATTGCCTTCATTATCCCTAGGATAAATTTTTCACTATCTTGCTACTCTGTCAAGGCATGGCCAATATGTCACCCGGAGAAGACCAAATCATGGAATGATGTCCCTCATTCTCACTATATTTTCCACCTTTAACCTTACCACTCTTATTCTGTTTTTCTAGCCTTCTGTTTACACCTTGGATTGCCAAGTGGTCTGGCCTTTTCCCCTAGTTCACCAAGTGCCTCAAGCAGTGGCGATTTTAAACTCCCTTTCTAGGCTCTTTAGATAAATAAAAGTTTTAGTTGTCTAGGATAGCAATGCGTTAAGGTGTGTCAAAACCCTTTTTTCACCTCTAAACCCTGATTCAAGTCTTCAGCCAAACACCTGATCCAAACATAATCCCACTAGGTCATATAAGGTCCCCTAGGTTATGCATTGCTTTGGTTTCCTAATACTCACTATTTCCACATATGCTCAAAGGTGAAATCAGGTGAAAAGCAAAATGAGCTCATGAATGTCCAAAGGGTATCAAAGACCTATGAAATTACCTCCTTGATCAAATTAGAGTCTGCAAAAGAACAGTCTACCTATGATAAAGCATTTCTGCAGGAATGTTCTATAATAGTTATCAGCAGAAGAAAGACAGGGTAAGAAGCCTAACTCAGTGATGACATCCACAGCAAGAGAAATGTAACATGTCTAAGTTTCAAGAAGTATCAGTGTAAAGGTTTCTTTAGATTCTCAATCACAAACACAGGTCTACAAAATAATCACAAGAAGAGAAACAACATGCACCAAGTTCACAAAGAGTATCAGTGGAGCTGTAGCTAGTTAACATGTAATGTTCCAAAATTTTATGGAACATTAAAGATTTTTGTTCTTGCTTTAGAAGGAGAATAAATGGATAAGGAAACCCATTGATAATAAAAATATGAATAAGGAACCCTTATAATTTGAAAAAGGATCAATAAAGAACTAGATTTCACACCCCATTTGTGAAAAGAGACAATTACAGGTGGATAATTCTAGAAGAGGCCAAGTTAACTGCGCAGGTTGAGAAGATAAGGTTCATTTAGTGGGCCAGTGTAATTTGCATGAGAGGGAGATCATTCTAGAGATGAAACCCTAAGGTTTGGGGCCCATGGCAAAGCACCTTTCACTAGTTTAAAAGGAGAACGAAATAGCCATTCTCATTCATGCTTTTCATTATCATTTTGCTTGTCTTCTCCGACAAGTGCATTCTCTGGTTGTTTAGCTGAGATGCAGTGCTGCAAACACAGGGTGTTCTCGGACGGGAATCCCATCTCTTCCATAGAGTAGCTCTTGGAAGAGCTTGTTCTTCATATTCCCCATATTCTAGCTTGAGGCCAAAGCATTTCATTTAGCTCCAGTGCAGTCTCCATTGGTGGTTGAGTTGTGTTGCTGGGTGTTGCAGGGGAGGGTTCCTCAACACCACTTCCGACACTGTATTTCAGAGGAGGGAGTCTCCATTCCTTTGGGAGATCATTGAGGGAGTTTCTGATCTTCATTCCATCATCTTTGGCATCAGGCCAATCATTTTCCATCAGCATAAGAGCATCCCTCTTCCTTGACTGCGCAGTTTCTAGAGAACATTTGCAGTGAGGGTTGCAACATTTCAGTGGGTGGTGAGATCTTCAATGAAAGGATCAGCCTTTCATTTGGGAGATTAAGCAGAGGAGTTACATCAAATATTGAATCATCTTCATCAAGGCTCTTCCTATTTCCAGTTTCTATTGAGTTGCAACAGCTGCCCAACAACTCCGTCATTTTGGTTCCTATTTCCATCATACCAAAATGGAAATTTTACCTCTTAAAGGATTGTTGTATTGTCTTTTCATGGGTTGAGGCCTTGATCCCCCTTATTTATTTGAGCTTAAATTTTTGTATCATTCATTTTTATGTATTTACTGCTGCAGTACCTCTAGAGACTACGCAGTCCTAGTTGAGAATAAATTATGTAAGCAGTGTTTCCTCCATTTCTATGCACATGTCCCATTGAGATTATTTACTTGATTTAAGTAATAGATTCCTCAATAGTTTGTCTACATTTTCTACTGCATATGTATTTAAATTCTTATTACATCTTCATGTGACATGTATCCCTTGAAATAACGCTATCATTTCCTTGTTTGAGCAATGTGTAGTTGCTGCCTCTTATTTGGGCACTTTCTAGGAGATCTAGTTTGGGGAGATCTATATAACCCATCTGGATTCATTTCTTTGAGCTCAAATTCTGTGTAGGAGTTGTATGATACATATTTTAAGGCATCCTAGCATTGGTTTTCCTTATTTTTGCAGGGGCGTCCTTATACAGTGTCCCCTTGGACACTGTTGCAGCGATTCCTAAGGAAGGAATTTCACATATCTATTGACAGAGTCTGTGAAGGGCCAGGTAGCCTCTGTATCTCACCCTTCCTCGTGAAGGTGACATATCCAAAAAATTCCCCCACTGTCTATCTCTGGAATAGACTTGTGATATTTCCGAAAAGGGAACATTACAGTGGTATCAAAACACCTTTCTTGGCTCAGCCTGTGGCCTTCAAAGCCCAATAAAGAGAAAGAAGATGAAGAGGATGAGATTGATCTCATCCATTTTTGAAAATAAGAAAAACCTCCCCAAGGAGGAAGATCAAACAGAAAAGGAAGACCCCTGCACTTCCTATTATCATCTAGAAGGAAATAAGGAGTTGAGCAGGAGAGAGACTCCATCTCTTGGAAGAAAGGAGAATAAAATACTCACAAGTCTTCTTCCCAAATCTATGCAAGTCACACATGAAGATTTAAAAAATTTTAGGAGGGAGATTGATAGAGAATCTCAAAGAGGGTTCGAAACTGGAGGAAGCCCTAGATTTTCACATGGTGAGGGTAAGCATGTAGCCACACACCATGATGAACAACACAGTCAAAGGCCCAGCATTCTTGTGAGGGAGATGAAAGAAGGAGGAAAGGTGACTAAGGAGGAAACCCTTAGTGATTGCTTGAAGGAGTATGAGTCTCACACTCATGGATTCAGAAATTAGCCCACTTTTTCTGAGTTTTGAAAAAGCAAGGTGAAGGGGAAAGAGCAGCAAGATAGATTTCATCTATCTACTCTTGGAGGTTCACCTTCATATTCAGCTAAAGATTGGGTGGAGGAGCCAAACACCTTCCAATAGCAGCACCACATTTCAGAAGAGGAAATCATCAAGGTTGCAGCACTGCATTTGAGAGGTAAGGCTCATGCATGGTGGAAACTTGAGTCCATTTATTTTGAGAATGTTAAAGCTTCATCTTATGTAACTTTCACTAAGTCATTGGTGAAAATATTTGATCAAAACATTCTTGAAATTCATGTAATGGAGTTAAACCAAGGGGCTCAAACAAAACCCCTGCATAGGAACGCAGAACCACCTCAAGAAACCATTGGAGGAGCTGAAAACTTGCATCAAGCCTTGTTGGAGGCCAAACTTTCATCCCACACCTTTGAGAAACAAAACAGAGAGCTCTCTTTTTCAAAGGTTGATCAGATTACTGGGATGTTTCCCAACTTTATTACAGAGACAGAGGGCAACAACGCTGCTAAATCTAGAGAAAATATAATGCCTCATGTAGAGGAAGAAGGAGATTTTGCTCCAAATAAAGGGATTCTTGTAACTTTGCAAGAAGGTCACCAGGATCTCATGCATGGAGATCAAGGCACATTTCATGATTCACATGTGCCATTAAAGAGGAGGTGTAAAACCATGAAGAATCAAGGAGAATATAGAGGAGAGACCCAGCATCATGGGATGAGAAGGGCTCATCTCTATCCATTTTTGGAGGTCATTACACCTAGGGAGGTGATTAAGCTTCGCAGTGAAAGCATGGACATGGTTGTTCATCAATATACATATTCATATTCAAATGAGAATGTCTCATTGAGTGGAGATATCACACCAAGGACGCCACTGGCTCAGATGAGGAGGATAGATGCTTCAAACCATGAAGCATCAGTCACTAATTTCAGCAGTGTAAAGGCCTTGGGACAGCTTGTTGTAGCGCTGGGGGTTTTGGGTAAAACCAAAGTACAGAGTAGCATCCCCTCACTATCATTCTTACCCACTCTCCTTTCAGAACTTGTGCTGTGGCAGGGGAAGCAAGGGAGGGACAACAACCTTCCCACTTGTACAGTTGGCATGGGAGAAGTATATTCACACCACTCTTTGGAGGAATGGGCACAGTCACTTCTTTTCCTTGGGAGGAAGAGGAGAGATTCATCTATGAGTTGCTCCCTTTGCATGAGAAGAAAACATGATAAGGATATTGCTCATTTATATGTTGATTCCTTAACCATGTATATGCAGGATGTTGCTCCAAAGAGGAGCATTCTTTGTCAAAGGCTCCTTGGTCTACTTGGGGCCAAGAGCATAGTTGATGGCCATCCCCTTGATGGACCTGGGGGAGATTTGTATTTTGGAGGGCATGCTCCTCATGTCTCATACACCATTCATTGCCTCCAAATACATTAGGAGAATGTAGCAGCAAACCAATGGTTGAATAACCACATCTTTTGTCATTCTCTCTTGAAGTTTACGCCAAAACTATGCTAGTTGCATAAGAGGGATCAATGTCCCACTCACTTGCTATATATGGAAACCAACATGACTTTTACTTTAGCTCTCTATGCTTCTATAGATCATACTATTGTTGGGAGCATGATTGGGAGAAAGGCACATGGGATGGATGTGTCCTTTGGGGGAGAAGATCCCCATACTTTTTGTAGGGCATGCTCTGAGAGCATGGGGAATGATGTGGCCACCATAGTTTAGCATTTATTCTTTCTTGAGGTGAGCCATGGGATTTATGGGGAGTCATATGATGGTGTTGATCTCCTTCCCATCACAAAGGAGAGGCATTGGGCCAGCTTGAGTCACAATGGAGGAGGGAAGATCCTTGAAGATCCAAACCTCATCTTGCCATTTGAAAGCAACATTTCTGCAGCCCAAGAGCAGCCTTCACTCTACACTTTTCATAAGTGGAGAGGTGAAAAACGTGGGGTAGGCTATGATGCCTACCAATTTCGGATTTTTAGCCCACCTTCTTTGTTGGAGCTCAAGGTGGAAGAAGATGTTCAGCAGTTGCCTTATCTGGAGGTAACTAGATTCATATGGATGGTTGCTTGGGGATGGAGGATTCACATGAGGGGAATGTTATTCCCAATTAATTTTGACACCATGCCTCAAGGAGACCTCTGGACAACACCTTATTTCCTTCTTAAGTACATTCCATTTTCATGATGATAGCCACACTGGCTAGTTTACATGCTTGGGAGGAGCAGTATGGAGACTCTTTGTTGATACAACGTATCATTATTTATGATGAGTTCATCATAAGTAGTTGCTACAATTGGAGGAAGAGGACATCCTACAGTTCTATCCTTACAATTTGCTTGAGGGCAAGCAACATTTGGGAGGGGAGGACTGTAATGTTCCAAAATTTTATGGAACATTAAAAAAATTTGTTCTTGCTTTAGGAGGAGAATAAATGGGTAAGGAAACCCATTTATAATAAAAATCTGAATAAGGAGCCATTATAATGTGAAAAGGGATCAATAAAGAACTGGATTTCACACCCCATGTGTGAAAAGAGACAATTGCAAGTGGATAATTCTAGAAGAGGCCAAGTTAACTGCGCAGGTTGAGAAGATAAGGTTCATTTGGTGGGCCAGCGCAGTTTGCATGAGAGGGAGATCATTATAGAGAGGAAACCCTAAGGTGTGGGGCCCATGGAAAAGCACCTTTCACTTATTTAAAAGTAGAATGAAGCAACCATTCTCATTCATGCTTTTTATTATCATTTTTCTTGTCTTCTCCGACAAGTGCATTCTCTGGCTGTTTAGGTGAGATGGAGTGCTGCGAGCACTGGGTGTTCCCGGGCGGGAATCCCATATCTTCCATAGAGTATCTCTTGGAAGAGCTTGTTCTTCATATTCCCCATATTCTGTCTTGAGGCCAAACCATTTCATTCAGCTCCAGTGCAGTCTCCATTGGTGGTTGAGTTGTGTTGTTGGGTGTTGCAGGGGAGGGTTCCTCAACACCACTTCCAGCACTGTATTTCAGAGGAGGGAGTCTCCATTCCTTTGGGAGATCAGTGAGGGAGTTTCTAATCTTCATTCCATCATCTTTGGCATCATTCCAATCATTTTCCATTAGCAGAAGAGCATCCCTCTTCCTTGACTGCGCAGTTTATAGAGAACATTTGCAGTGAGGGTTGCAGCATTGCAGTGGGTGGTGATATATTCAATGAAAGGATCAGCCTTTTATTTGGGAGATTAAGCAGAGGAGTTACATTATAGATTGCATCATCTTCAACAAGTCTCCTCCTATTTCCATTTTCTATTGAGTTGCAGCAGCTACCCAGCAACTCCGGCATTTTGATAAAATTGCCATTTTGACTAGTTTCCAGCCAATCCTCTTAAAGGATTGTTGTATTGTATTTTCAGGGGTTGAGACCTTGCTCCCCCTTCCTTATTTGAGCTTAAATTTTTGTATCATTCATGTTTATGTATTTACTGCTGCAGTACCTCCAGAGACTGCGCAGTCCTATTTGAGAATAAATTATGTAAGCAGTGTTTCCTCCATTTCTATGCACATGTCTCATTGAGATTCTTTACTTGATTTAAGTAATAGATTCCTCAAGATTTTTTCTACATTTTCTGCTGCATATGTATTTAAAGGCTGATTACATATTCATGTGACATGGCTCCCTTGAAATAATGTTTTCATTTCCTTGGTTGAGCAAAGTGTAGTTGTTGCCTCTTATTTGGGCACTTTCTAGGAGATCTAGTTTGGGGAGATATGTATAAACCCTCTAGATTCATTTCTTTGAGCTCAAATTCTATGTAGGAGCTATATGATACATTTTCTAAGGCATCCCAGCATTGGTTTTCCTTATTTTTGCAGTGGCTTCCTTATACAGCGTCCCCTTGGACACTGTTGCAACAATTCCTGAGGAAGGAATTTCACATATCTATAGAAAGATTCTGTGAAGGGCCAGGTAGCCTCTGGATCTCACCCTTCCTTGTGAAGGTGACATATTTGGAAAATTCCCCCATGGTTTATCTCTAGAATAGACTTATGATATTTCCGAAAAAGGAACATTACATAGCACAACAAGTGACTGCTCAATAAAGGATCTATCCAAGAAATCACAAGGACAAACATGCATTAACACCATCAAACAACACCAAAGTTTCTAGGAATGATAAAAAGGAAAATGAAAAATCCCTTTAAAGATAGAAACCTAGAAGGGTAGGCCAAAGTGACCTAAAGGTCATCAACCTCCAACGAAGGTCTTTTTCTTGCTCAAAGTTATCTCTTGCACAAAAGAGAAAAAGAAATGTCAGCAAAGGTAAAAATACCAAAGGGAAAAAACATTAGCAAAAGTGGGTTTTTACCCCAAATTATTTCTCCCAAAGGGTATTAAATATTGTGGCTATCATTTAAAAACATTACTCATATGCAGAGAGAGAGAAAACTCCCAAAACGTAGAAAACAGGGTTTCTGGCAGAGTCTTTGGGCGAAGGATTGTTGCTCTGCACTCCTGTGTGTTTGTGCTACGCTCTTGTATCCTCCCCTAGTGATTTTTTTTACACGGCGCTGCACTCCTGTACAATGGCATTGCGCACATGTAGAAACAACAATGTGCACTCACTGCCTGGGCTTGACACATTTTCTATGCACCCATGCGTGCAGTCTCTGCCCAGGGCACACCCGACAGTGCATTCAGGAGGTGCCCGGTTGACTCGCGCTGCACTCCTGCATGTTCAAGGCCACCCGGACACACACGACAGTGTGGAGCAGGTGACCTGTTGTGCTCCTAGCCGTTCAGGAGTTGCCCGACAAGGTTTTCAACAGTGGCCAGGAGACCGGACTCAATGTGCATGAGGCACCCGTGCTGCGCTCCTGTCCATTTAGGAGCTACCCGAATACTCGTGCAAAAGGTGCCCGACTTGCCCATGATGCATTTTTTAGCCCTTTTCTCCAACTAAGAAGATTTGAGAGGTATTTAGAATTTTTTTACCCACCCTTTAAATACTATTTAAAGGTAAAATATAGGGAAGTGTGGAGATATAACTTAAAGGGAATTTGACAAAACCCAAGAAAGGAAGCAAGGTTCCCTTGTTTACAGACATATACAATTGAAAATTTTGACAGTGGTGAGACAAACCAAAGGCCTAAAGAGCAGCAGAGGAAGGGTGGGAAGGAAAATATGTTTGAGCCTATAAGAAATAAAGAACTGATATCCTCTCCTACTATAGTTTCCTATTTTCAAGAAGTAGGATGCTATGAGTTCTGTGAGAAATTACAGAGGATCCAGAGTCACGCTCAGTTGACCAAACTATTTGCCCTAAACCTCCATAACCACCAAGTACACCTAGCTGAAGTGAAGTTTGAGCTAGCCACCAATGCCATCTCTATGGCCACTAGAATACCTTGCATGGGAGAAAGGTGGTTCAAACAAGTGTATTTGTACCTAAGCCACTATCACCCATTCTTGAAACCAATTTTTCAAACTGGTTGCAAAACCATGTTCCCCTTTTCTCATTTATTGGACGTATATGCTCCCCTAATGAAGATCATTATGAAATACTTCACCTGTGAGGGTAGGTTCTCCAAAGTCTATTCCTACCACATAAGAATACTCATGCATTTCACCAAAACCAAGTTGCTACATTTTCCCTACTACCTTTGTAAAAGTATTGAGAAAATGTCTTCCATTATCCAAAAGAGGCCTCCCTCCGAACAAATTTCAAGCCTTTTTCATCATTCCCTCATCAAAGTTATTGTCTTACACCAACTAGAGCAACAAGGCATCCCATGGGAAATTTTCATCACCCATGATGATTTCACAACTCCAGAACCTCTCCCTCTACAAAGTCTTCCATCATCATCTCAACTTCCTCCTCACACACCTCCATCACCCTCCACTGACCATGATTCATCCTCTTCACATGAATCATCTCCCCAAACAAACCTCCCTCTTTCACCTTCTCCTAAAAAATCAAAACATGAAGAAAGCAGTGAAGGAGAAGAAGATGAAAGTGAAGAAAGCAGTGAAGGAGAGGAAGATGAAAGTGAAGAAAGCAGTGATGAAAGTGAAGAAATCAATGACAAGGAGAAAGGGGATAGTGACAAAAGTAGTGGGCCAAATGATGAATAATATGGCACTGAAGATACAAAGACAGAGGAATATTATAAAGAAGAGTAACATGAAAACAATGAGGAAAGGACAGATCAAAAAAATGAACCAAAAGGTGAGCAAGAAGACCAAAACGGTGAGCCTAATGATAGTCAAGAAACAAATGACAGTCAAGGAAAAGAAGACAGTGACAAAGATGGCAAAAGCAACCAAGAGAGAGAGTTTGAAAGTAATTACAGTGGGAAAAACAATGAGGACAATGATACCAATAATGAGGGTAAAGAACCAGACAGTGAAGAAGAAGCTAGCCAAGAGGATAGTATACATGATAGGGAAGGGAAAAATTCTGAAGACAAGGACAGTGAGCATAGAAAAAATGAATATGATGCAAGTTATGAAACAGAGGTTGAGTTTGACAGTGAACACGGTGGGTCAAATGATGAAGATGAGGACAGTCATGGAGATGAAGATGTACCAAGCAATGATGAAGACACCTCTAGCATTGCAAAAACAGAGGATGATAGTCTTGAAGGTCTTGGTAGCGATGCTAGCATAATAGATAGTGAAAGTACCTCTCAAGAAGGTAGTCAAGAGCAAGGTGAAGAAGATGCACGTACAAAGAACATCAATGAGAAGATAAGCAGTCCTAAAGTCACCAATGATCAAGGTTTTCAAGTAAAAATTTTTGCATCTTTTCCTCTTACTTATGAAAGAGGAGAGAGGCATGTGTTTGCTGCCTCCAAAGGGCAAGGGGCCATGCCATCCACCTCAACTCAAAATATTGATAAAGGTAAGAAAAAGATGAAGGAGGAAGAAGAAAATCATGAAGAGGAAAGGGAGTTTGAACTCATTCACATAGAGAGTGATAAGGAAAATGAAACAAGAATTGCAAATTCCCTTCTACAAGACATGAATGTACAAATAAGGGACTTGTAATTTGGATTAGAAAAAGCTAAAGATGTCATTTACTTCCATCAGACGCAAAACAAACAGATGAGTGGATAATAGGCCATTTATGAAGCAAGAGCACTCAAGTACTGGAAAGAAGCTCAAAGGTCACAAGTAAAGTTAGAGGAATTCATTGGCACTTATGAGGATAGTAGTGATGAAGAGGGTAAAACTAGAAGGAGACCTAGAACTATGGGTCTTAGGAAAGCATTGGAAAAGTAGAGAGAAGAAGAATCTGCCCAAGCACAACAATTTCCCCTCGCTGAACTCCTTGCCATGGAAATTGATCATGATAGGGAATCATGGCTTGAAAGGGCTAACTTACACCTTGAATCGAAGTTGGAGAAGGCCAAAAAAAACTTGGACTTACAGAGGAGAATGGCTAAGCACTATGCACAAAGAAACCAAATTGCAAGGAAAAAACTCAGAATTGCCCAAAATGAGGTCCAAGTGATAAAGGAGGAAAAGGACCAAGCTAGCCTTGATATTCTGGCCCAAGCTTCTCTATAGGTCTCCCAGGATTCATGAGGCACTCATCCACCAAATTTGGGAGAAATTGAGCAAGTTTTTGTTTTCTGCAAATTTTGAGGCTAGGAGCGTAGCACACCCTGTGCTACGCTTTTTCCCAAGGCATATTTAGGAGGAAATATTTGCATTTTTTGGTTCCTAATAATTTATATATCGTTCTCAAAAAAATTTAGCCCAATTGGAGTTGTTTTGGTCCCCCAAAAGGGTAAAAAACACCCACTTTTTCACCATTTTGCCTGCTTTTTAGGACATGTGTTGTGCTCCTGGAAGTCTTGGAATATTTACTTTTTCGATAGGATTCAGAGGTCATATTGAGTAACTAAAGGTAGATATGTAAATTAGACTTCAATGGCTTTCCAACGAGCCATCACAGAGCCTTTTCCGACATCAGGAAGGTCTCCAAAACACTGTTATAAGAAGACCTATTTTTCCTGTCTCTGTGTTGCGCTCCTAGAATAGATTCAAATTTTGACACAGTGTGCTACGCTCCTGTGGTTGACAAGGTATAATGTGTGTTTATCAAGTTTTTATATGCTTTTCAAGGCCTAAAATTCAATTTAATTGCTATATATGGCCGAAAAAGATATTTGTTTAGATATTTTTGTGCCTTGGGCCTTGCAAGGCCTCAAGGACAATATAGATATTTCTGATTAGCCAATAGACTTATAGATGATCTACTAGGATTTCCTCCTCCTTTATTATTATATTTATCATGAGTATTCATTGTAAACAGGGGGATTTTGATGTGTTTAAGAGCAATACATGGTTTTCAGAAGTTGAAGAACAATCTAGTGTTGTGGAGCTTGTGGATGATTTTCCTTGATTGATAATGATGAAGGCTTGCTTGAAGGTTTCCTGAGTTTAGTTAATGGTGAAGTATCTCTTATTTTTTCATGCTTTTCTTGTTTGTCATATGTCCATCTTTCTATATTGTAATAGCTTAGAAGAGTATAGGATGAGAAATGCTGTTAGAGGCACCTCAGTCCTCCTGTTTGCTATTGTCTTCATGTTTTCTTCTACTGGGTTAGTTTAAAGAATTCTTAGTTGCTCCTTAGGCCCACCTAAGCTTGTCTATTTAATTATTGGATTAATATGCTAGTTTACAAACATGATTCATGGTGAGCCCTGCTTGTTTTATGCTATCTAAACTCTGTCTTGAAATCTCTCTTTGATGTATTGATTGATTAGGTTAAGCCAAAGAGGTCTTGTTTCGATCTTTCCCTTTGTATATGCTTATCATTTTGATTCAAAGTTCTTTATAGTTGAATGAATGATGTTTAGGAGTTCCCTCTTAATTTATTAATGCTATTTTCCATCTCATATGTTTTCAAATCTTGAAAGTAGAATCATTGAAGTTAGATAAGTTGTCTTACTTCATTTGCTCCACTAGATTGTATATCTTGAATGTGTATTGTTTAAAAGTATTGTTATTGAGTAAATGGTGTGCCCTACCTCATGAATAATATATTTTTCTTATCAATATTCAAGATCTCTCTGTTCATAGGTATTTGACAAAGGATTCTTAACTGCCCTTTTCCCTACCTTGGTTCCCAAACTTAATGTCTATTTCACCTCACACATAAGCTTTAAAGATCCATTAACTACACTAGATTTTCCCTGTGATTTACCCCGATTCATTATCAAGATATAAATTACTTCATAAACTCCATAACCCAATTGATTTTATAACCTCTCACTCCACCTATCCTATTTGATCATCTTACCCCAACCAAAACAAACAATAAACCTACACTTAACAACTAGCCTAAAATCAAACACTTAAAGCGAACAAGTTCACATCCTTCGCACAATAGAGAGAGCCCTCTCTGAGTCTCGGAAGGCTAGGTCCTAGGACTCCAAAGACTGGTCTGATGTTACCCTTTTCATTTTGTCTACCAATATGCTAAATCGAGGGACACTAACATAATGGCGATCACGGTGGGACATTCTGAGTTAGTGACAATCTAAGTACCCCTTAGGACTCCAAAATCCCTTGATTAAACAGTATCCTGTGATTTATAGCTACCTCATCACTATCACTAACACAATGGTGATCATGATGCAAAATCTGATGTTAGTGACAATCTAATTATCCCTTAGGACTTTAGAAACCTTTATCAAATCATAGAGAACTCAAGTTAATAGCCAAAGAGTATAATCTGGTTGTCTCACCATCCTAGAAAAACAATGACTTAGCTGTAGGACACTCTTACAAACCTTACGGCTACATATAGGAACTTGGAAAATCCCAAAACATTCCTAGATTGGCTTCTTGTCAATATTGGTGGTGGACCATAGACACATATCTTCAAAACAACTAAAAATATCCACCTGGCGACTCCACTAGCCTCCAGTAGGCCTTCTAACTTTACTAGTGTCCATATAATCCTATAGGATTGTGTCGAATCAACATTGAAAAGTCTAGAAATCTAGTCACACACTGTGTGAGTTTAGCAAACCCAAAAAGAGGTAAATTTTTCAAAAAAGTTCAAAACTTTCAGCCTCTCTAAATTTAGAGTTTGAAATCTAGCTTCACAAAGAATCAATACTAGATCTCATCCAGACCCAACCCTCCTACTATAGTTGATGACCCAGAAATGATTTTGTGGCAAACTTCTGAAACTGGAAACTTAACTACTGTTAGGACCATTCATAAAGCAAGCTCTGTACCTGAACATCTTACAGCCTTCCAAGACCCCCAATTTGACTTGCATCACACAAGAAACCTTTTTAGAACCAAGTCACAAAGTAGGATTGACCATACCGACCTTGAGCCCATAGGCTTGCAGCAGAGTCCTAGCGGAGAAGCTTCTCCTTCCACACCACCTGATTTCCAACTTCTCCACCACTTTGGCTCTTTTCACCCCAAGTTTTCTCAGAATAAGTTTACTGTTCCAAATACTTCCGCCACACCCATTCACACCTCCACTGTGCAAACCACTCCATCTCATATCACAAATCCTCTGCTTGTAAATCCACCATTTGCTCCTATCATGGTAGCTTGGTATGCCCCCCTGTTTTTACCGCAACCTTTGGTAACTTTTCCTAGTAACTATCAGTCCAAAATCCCACACTTTATCGGGGCTGCATCTACCACTTCCCAACAACATGTAGATAGAATAAATGATGCCTTTGACTACATGGAATTAGAAGAGGAAACCATGAATATGAGGATATCTACCCAAAGCCTAGGAGGAGAAGCTAAAAAAGGGTTTAAGAACTTGAATCCCAACAACATACATGAACTCCCTTCCCTTTACCAAAATTTCATAAACAAGTGGAAAATCAAGAAAAACCCCCTCCAGATCCTTTCTGAATATAAAAATCTTAAGAGGAATACGAGGGAGAGTGTCCTATATTATTGCACCAGGTTTAATAGTATCTACAATGCCCTCCCACCTCATATGAAACCCCCACTGGGCCTAGCCTTAGCTAAATTCCTAGAAGGTTTTGACCCCAACATGGCCTATCAACTAAGAGAAATAGAGCCCCTAACTTTAGAAGACATGCAAAAGGGAGCTATAAGTGTAGATGCCAACTTAATTGAAAAAAGAGCTAGGCTAAGATCATAAAAGAGGGTAACCTACAAAGATGACACCATGCCCTCAACCTCCTCATCTGATTCCAATATTGACAACCTGCTTAGAACCATGGAAAGAATGATGGAGAGAATAAGCATAAACAAAAGACCATCCCCTAGGGACAACCAACCAAATCCCCAAAACAGAAACCGAAATCAGAACTTTAGAAGAGACCCACCACAAATCAGAAAAAGGGAAAATGATCAAAAAATTAGCCACCCTTCCAAGATAACTATGTTGATGAGGGGGGAAAAGATATTGAACGAACAAATGAAAATCATCTAAACTTAATAGGCTCTGATAGCGAGGGTGATGTTTTTCTCACAGAAAAATAACAAGGTTTTTTCTCCTCGAACCAAGATGAAACAAGTTATAAAGATTTCGAAGAGCATGAATTGGGCTTAGAAAATGCCATAATTGAAGTCCACCAGCAATATGACCTTAGAAGCAAGAAAAACCAAGACAACTCTAATAAAAACAACTTAGACACTGTTGTTAGAAAAAATCCCAAAAACATTCTTAAAAGAACAGTAGACAATAACAGCAACATGGCTAAGAAAAATGATCCTAACAAAGGTAAAATTAGCCAACCAAGTGGTGACAAAAGCTGCCCTAGTACCTCTACTAGTGGCCCTGACAAAACTCTTTTGACCAAAGCCCCAAATCAGAGTCAGCAAATTAAAAATGTAGAAAAATTTATGGTTGATAAAACTGATGTAAATATGTCTAAAACCCAAGTACCTTTCAATTTCGAAGTAGAAATTGCTAAAATTAAGATAACTATACCTCTCACTGAACTGGTAGTGCAGGATATGTATAGTTCCCAATTTCTGAAAGTTCTAAACATAGGAAATGATACCAATACTCAGAATTTGACAGACGACAAACCAGAGCTATTGTTTAATCCGAAGTAGATGGAAAATACTAAGAAGGAGCCATTCCCCCTTTTTATGTTAGCCTAAACATACATGATAAAATCCTACATAATGCCATGCTAGACTCTAGTGCCTCTCACAACCTCATGCCAAAGGTAGTGATGGAAAAATTAGTCCTAGAAATAACCAGGCCCTACAAAGATCTATATTCCTTCTATTCAAGCAGAGTTAAGTGCCTGGGCCTAATCAAGGATTTGTGTGTCAATCTGACCCAAATCCCTGCTAAGAGCCTAGTCATGGACATAGTAGTGGTTAACATTCCCCCCAAGTATGGCATGTTTTTGTCCCGATCTTGGGGAGCCAAGCTTCTAGGAAACCTCCAACTTGACATGTCTTATGCTACCATCTTGATTTTTAACCAAACAAGGAGACTCTACCGAGAATCTCACATGAAGTATATGGTAAGTAGCCTTGATAGACCCAACAACACCCCTATCTATTCCATTCATTCAGACTTGGACTCATTCATCTTGTACAATGAAAATGACCTTGATGAACAAGTGAATGAAGATCATGAAGATATAGGCACACTACAACAGCCAAATCAGTCCCTCTATGATAAGTTCGACAGTCAGAACTATCACGACCCTGAACAACCACATGATGATAAAACTGAACTTGAATTTCTACAAATTTAAAATGAAATTTCAAAACCAAAAATCAGTCTAGAATATGAAACAGGTTTCTCAAATGAAGGAAAAAACTCAAAAACACAATTGTTCCCTTTTCCCAATTGAGAAGAGCTAAAATACTCTCACGTAATAGAAAATTTTTTGAATTTGAATCAAAAGAGTTTGATGCTTTTACCTTATATAGACACTTCATTATCAGAAATTTTAGTCACCCCAGAAAAGATATTGTCTCTCACAGATATTGCTATGAATCCCAAAGGAATGTCTGTTGAAACTGATATAGAGACAGATAATGTAGGCAACCTAGGAAGGCCCAAAATGATTAAGTTGTCCAGAACCTTGTCATTACACACAAAATTGAAATACATAAGGTTATGCAAGAAGTTTCAAGACACTCTTGTATATATGAGTAAAATCTTAAAGCCTCATAACATAGACATTGTTTCTACAGGGTATTCTCTCAAGAAAGACCATGAGAACCTTAGGCAAATTATGTCACTTAGAAAAAAGACAAAAAGACATAAGCTGTGTGTAGACTTCAGATACCTATATCAACCCTTCCTAAAGGATAAATTCCTTTTTCCCAAGATAGATCATGCTTTACAAAGGGTAGGATTTTCTAACCAAATGGCATTGCATGATAGTGTTTTAGGTTACCATCAGATGATACCACTTTAGATCAATCAGCTTAAAGAATTTTTCAAGTTTCCTAACAACAATTACATATTTAACCAAATGATTCCTGGGCTAAATAATGCTAAAGACACCTTCCAAAGAAATATGGCTTCTATTTGCAATTTGTTCACTATGGAATACATTGATGACATCATCATTTGTTTCAAAGATGATAAAGAATACTTCTTCTACCTAAAGAAGATCTTTGACAGAAACAAATTTGGGGAGCAAGAGTCAAAGAAGAAACACCAAGGAGAACATGGATTGTTTGATAATTCTTGGAAAAATCCTTATACCACATTTTCAAATGAAGGTAACTATGGTTTATGTTTACAAGGGCTGAATGGACAGAATGTTAGTAGATCCTTTTGAAGCCATGATGCTCAAACACCATTATTGTAAAAATCCTTAGCTTTAAATTTTCACTCATTGTACATACCATTGTGTGAAGAAAGGGCCACAAACAGAAAAACACAAAAACATAGAAAAGAATAGAAAAGAGGGGAGATTTAAATAAAAGGTACAACCCCGTACCCAAAAAATAGTACAACTGAAAGTGCGCAAGCCTAAATGCCACTACTGGTGCAAAAATAATGTCTTGTTCAGTCATCTAGCCTAATCATGGCTGAACATGTTTTAAATTATTGTTGATAAGTTAGTAAAAGAATGTTGGTCAAATCATTTAAGCTTGAATTTTCAGAAGGAAATAGATTAGGAATGAAAGATACTGGTTCCACATGCTTAAATATGAACCAAAGAGAAGGATAGGAATGATTAGAAAATGATGAAACATAGCCCTCACACCTTCTAGTTTTGTTTACTTATGAAAATAATGTTTGTGTGGAGCTTGTCTCAATGCCAAAACTCATGATGAATCAGATTTCCTAATCCTGGTTCAATTCATGCTTTAAATTTCTTCTCAATAGCTTAGAGAATGAAGTTTTTCATACTGCTTAATCTTGATAGTCCAATAGTCTACGTAAGAATAAGAAGAGTTCACTAGCATAATCTGAACTCTCAGAAGAAATAAGTGTATAAGTAGATAGTTTGTTTTTTCTTTCAAAAGAAAAGATATCAATGGGTTTGCAAGTTCAAATGCACCTAAGGAAGAAAAAATTTTAGGAAAGTAGGTGGGTAGGTAGAAGTGAAGATGAGCTAATCATGTTTTCAAATTATCAAAATCACTACTTCAGGGAAGAAGCAACAAAATAAAAGAAGAAAATCCGCCCAATGGATGAGGTATTGGTCTTCATAGACCAAGAGATCTGCAATTCTAGACACCTCCTGAAAAGGAGTTGCCCTCCCCAAGTGGAGCCACTGTTAGTCATCAGTAATTTTTAACTGTTTAGATGACTAAATTCTTGTCCAAGATTTCTAGAAACTAAATTCAAGAAATCTTGTGAGTTCTAGAAATCTCACTGCCTTCATTATCCTTAGGATAAATTTTTCACTATCTTGCTACTTTGTCAAGGCATGGCCAATCTGTTACCTAGAAAAGACCAAATCATGGAATGATGTCCCTCATTCTCACTATATTTTCCACCTTTAACCTTACCACTCTGCTTCTGTTTGTCTAGCCCTTCTGTTTACACCTTGGATTTCCAAGTGGTCTGGCCTTTTCCCCTAGTTCACCAAGTGCCTCAAGCAGTGGCGATTTTAAACTCCCTTTCTAGGCTCTTTAGATAAATCAAAGTTTTAGTTGTCTAGGATGGCAATGCGTTAAGGTGTGTCAAAACCCTTTTTTCACCTCTAAAATCTGATTCAAGTTTTCAACCAAACACCTGGTCTAAACATAATCCCACCAGGTCATATAAGGTACCCTAGGTTATGCATTGCTTTGGTTTCCTAATACTCACTATTTACACATATGCTCAAAGGTGAAATCAGGTGAAAAGAAAAATGAGCTCATGAATGTCCAAAGGGTATCAAAGACCTCCGAAAGTACCTCCTTGATCAAATCAGAGTCTGCAAAAGAACAGTCTACCTATGATAAAGCATTTCTGCAGGAATGTTCTATAATAGTTATCAGCAGAAGAAAGACAGGGTAAGAAGCCTAGCTCAGCGATGACATCCACATCAAGAGAAATGTGACATGTCTAAGTTTCGAGAAGTATTAGTGTAAAGGTTTCTTAAGCTTCTCAAGCATAAACACAGGTCTACAAAATAATCACAAGAAGAGAAACAACATGTGCTAAGTTCACAAAGTGTATCAGTGGAGTTGTAGCTAGTTAGCACAAAAGGTGACTACTCAGTAAAGGATCTATGCAAGAAATCACAAGGACAGACATGCATTAGCACCATCAAACAACACCAAAGTTTCTAGGAATGATAAAAAGAAAAAGGAAAAATCCCTTTAAATATAGAAACCTAGAAAGGTAGGCCAAAGTGACCTAAAGGTCATCAACCTCCAACAAAGGTCTTTTTCTTGATTAAAGTTATCTCCTGCACAAAAGAGAAAAAGAAATGTCAGCAAAGGTAAAAATACCGAAGGGAAAAACATTAGACAAAGTGGGTTTTTACCCCAAATTATTTCTCCCAAAGGGTATAAAAGACTGTGGCTATAATTTAAAAACATTTAGTCATATGCAGAGAGAGAGAAAAACTCCCAAAACGCAGAAAACAGGGTTTCTGGCAGAGTCTTCGGGCGAAGGATTGTTGTGTTGCGCTCCTGTGTGTTTGCACTACGCTCATGTCTCCTCCACCAGTGACTTTTTTTACGTGGCACTGTGCTCCTGTACAAAGGCTTTGCACGCCTATAGAAACAACAACATGCACTCACCACCCGGGCTCGACACATCTGCTACGCGCCCACCTGTGCACTCACCGCCTGGGCCTGACACATCTGCTACGCGCCCACCCGTGCACTCACCGCTCGGGCCCGACACATCTGCTACGCACCCATGCGTGTAGTCTCTACCCAAGGCACACCCAATAGTGCATTCAAGAGGTGCCCGTCTGACCCGTGCTACGCTCCTGCGCGTTCAGGGCCTCCCGGACACACAGGACAGTGCGTTCAGTCTCCACCCAGGGCAAACACAATAGCGTGTAGCAGGTGACCTGCTGCACTCCTAGCTGTTCAGGAGTTTCCCGACAGGGTTTTCAGCAGAGGCCAAGAGACCCGACTCAATGTGCATAAGGCGCCCGTGCTACGCTCCTGTTCGTTCAAGAGCTGCCCGACTACTCGTGCAGAAGGTGCTCGACTTGCCCATGATGAAATTTTGATCCCTTTTCTCCAGCTAAGAATATTTGAGAAGTATTTAGAATTTTTTTACCCACCATTTAAATATTGTTTAAAGGTAAAATATAGGGAAGTGTGGAGGTATAGCTTAAAGGGAATTTGACAAAACCCAAGAAAGAAAGTAAGGTCCCCTTGTTTTTAGACATATAAAATTGAAAAACACCTGTCCATCCACACATTGCAAGCACATTGAGGACAAAAATGTCTGGAGAAGAAAATGTTGACAATGGTGAGACACACCAAAGGCCTAAAGAGTAGCAGAGGAAGGGTGGGAATGAAAATAGGTTTGAGCCTAAAAGCACTAAATAACTGATAGCCTCTCCTACTATAGTTTCCTATTTTCAAGAAGTAGGATGCTATGATTTCTGTGAGAAATTATAGAGGATCCAGAGTCACCCTTAGTTGACCAAGCTCTTTGCCCTAAATCTCCATAACCACCAAGTACACCTAGCTGGAGTGAAGTTTGAGCTGATCACCAATGCCATCTCTATGGCCACTGGAATACCTTGCATGGGAGAAAGGTGGTTCAAACAAGTGTATCTGGACCTAAGCCACTATCACCCATTCTTGAAACCAAGTTTTCAAGATGGTTGCAAAACCATGTTGCCCTTTTCTCATTTGTTGGACAGATATGCTCCCCTAATGAAGATCATTATGAAATACTTCACCTGTGAGGGTAGGTTCTCCAGAGTCTATTCCTACCACATAAGACTACTCGTGAATTTCACCAAAACCAAGCTGCTACATTTTCCCTACTACCTTTGTAAAAGTATTGAGAAAATGTCTTCCATTATGCAAAAGAGGCCTCCCTCTAAAAAAATTTCAAGCTTTTTTCATCATTCCCTCATCAAAATGATTGTCTTACACCAACTAGAGCAACAAGGCATCCCATGGGAAGTTTTCATCACCCATGATGATTTCACAACTCCACAACCTCTCCCTCTACAAAGTCTACCATCATCATCTCAACTTCCTCCTCACACACCTCCATTACCCTCCACTGACCATGATTCATCCTCTTCACATGAATCATCTCCCCAAACAAACCTCCCTCTTTCACCTTCTCCTAAAAAATCAAAACATGTAGAAAGCAGTGAAGGAGAAGAAGATGAAAGTGAAGAAAGCAGTGAAGGAGAGGAAGATGAAAATGAAGAAAGCAGTGATGAAAGTGAAGAAATCAGCGACAAGGAAAAACAAGATAGTGACAAAAGTAGTGGGCCAAATGATGAAGAAGATGGCACTGAAGATACAAAGGCAGAGGAATATTATAAATAAGATGAACATGAAAACAGTGAGGAAGGGATGGACCAAAATAGTGAACCAAAAGGTGAGCAAGAAGACCAAAACAGTGAGCCTAATGACAGTCAAGGAAAATAAGACAGTGAAAAATATGGCAAAAGCAACCAAGAGACAGAGTTTGAAAGTAATTACAGTGGGAAAAAAATGAGGACAATGAGCCCAATAATGAGGGTAATGAACAAAACAGTGAAGAAGAAGCCAACCAAGAGGACAATATACATGATAGGGAAGGGACAAATTCTGAAGACAAGGACAGTGAGCATACCAAAAATTAAGATGATGCAAGTTATGAAACAAAGGCTGAGTTTGATAGTGAACACAGTGGTTCAAATGATGAAGAGCAGGGAAGTCATGGAGATGAAGATGTACCAAGCAATGATGAAGACATCTCTAGCATTGCAAAAATAGAGGATGACAGTACTGAAGGTCTTGGAAGTGATGCTAGCATAAGAGATAGTGAAAGTACCTCTCAAAAAGGCAGTCAAGAGCAAGGTGAAGAAGATGCATGCACAAAGATCATCAATGAGAAGATAAGCAGTCCTAAAGTCACCAATGATCAAGGTTTTCAAGTAAAACTTGTTGCACCTTTCCCTCTTACTTATCAAAAAGGAGAGAGGCATGTGTTTTCTGCCTCCAAAGGGCAAGGGGCCATGCCATCCTCATCCACTCAAAAGATTGATAAAGGTAAGAAAAAGATGAAGGAGGAAGAAAAAAATCATGAAGAGGAAAGGGAGTTTGAATTCATTCACACAGACAGTGATGATGAATGAAACAAGGATTGCAAACTCCCTTCTACAAGACAAGAATTCACAAATCATGTACTTGGAAGTTGGATTAGAGAAAGCTAAAGATGTCATTTACTTCCATGAGATGGAAAACAAACAGATGAGTGGCCAACATACCATCTATGAAGCAAGAGCACTCAAGTATCGGAAAGAGGCTCAAAGGTCACAAGTAAATTTAGAGGAGTTTATGGGCACTTATGAGGGGAGTAGTGATGAAGAGGGTCAAACTAGAAGGAGACCTAGAACTATGGGTCTTAGGAAAGCATTAGAAAAGTAGAGAGAAGAAGAATCAGCCCAAGCACAACAATTTTCCCTCACTGAACTCCTTGCCATGGAAATTGAGCATGATAGGGAATCATGAATTGAAAGGGATAACTTACACCTTGAATCCAAGCTAGAGAAGGCCAACAAAAACTTGGACTTACAGAGGAGAATGGCTAAGCACTATGCACAAAGAAACCAAATTGCAAGGAAAAAAACTCAAAATTGCCTAAAACGCGGTCCAAGCACTAAAGGATGAAAAGGACCAAGCTAGCCTTGATATTTTGGCCCAAGCTTCTATACAGGTCTCCCAGGACACATGAGGCACTCATCCACCAAATTTGGGAGAAAATGAACAATTTTTTGTTTTTTGCAAATTTTGAGGCTAGGAGCGCAGCACACCCTGTGCTACGCTTTTTCCCAAGGCATATTCAGGAGGAAAGGTTTGTATTTTTGGGTTCCTCATCATTCATATATCATACTCAAACCGTTTCAGCCCAATTGGAGTTGTTTTGGTCCCCCAAAAGGGTCAAAAACACCCATTTTTTCACCATTCTGCCTGCTTTTCAGGACATGTGTTGCACTCCTAGCAGTCTTGGAATATTCACCATTTGGAAAGGTTTTAGAGGTTATATTGAGGAACTAAATTTATATATGGAAATTAGACTTCAAGGGCTTTCCAACGAGCCATCACAGATCCTTTTCTGACATCAGGAAGGTCTCCAAAACACTGCTAGGAGAAGACCTATTTTTCCTGTCTCTGTGTTGCGCTCTTGGCATAAATTCAAATTTTGACACAATGTGCTACGCTCCTGTGGTTGACAAGGCAGAATGTGCGTTTAGAAAGTTTTATATGATTTTAAAGGCCTAAAAGTCAATTTAATTGCTATATATGGCTGAAAAATATATTTGTTTAGATATGTTTGTGCCTTGGGCCTTGCAAGGCCTCAAGGACAATATAGATATTTCTGATTAGCCAATAGACTTCTACATGATCTATTAGGCTTTCCTCCTCCTTGATTATTATATATAGCATGAGGATTCATTGTAAAAATGGGGCTTTTGATGTGTTTAAGAGCAATACATGGTTTTCAGAAGTTGAAGAACAATCTAGTGTTGTTGAGCTTGCGGATGATTTACCTTGGTTGATAATGATGAAGGCTTGCTTGCATGATTCCTGAGTTTAGTTAATGGTGAAGTATCTTTTATTTTTTCATGTTTTTCTTGTTTTTCATATGTCCATATTTCTATATTGCAATAGCTCAGAAGAGTATAGGATGAGAAATGTTGTTAGAGGCACCTCAGTCATCCTGTTTGATATTGTCTTCATGTTTTCTTCTACTGGGTTAGTTTAAGGAATTCTTAGTTGCTCCTTAGGCCCACCTAAGATTTTCTATTTCATTATTGGATTAATATGGTAGTTTACAAACATGACTCATAGTGAGCCCTGCTTGTTTGATGCTATATAAACTTTATCTTGAAATTTCTCTTTGATGTATTGATTGATTAGGTTAAGCCAAAGAGGTCTTGTTTTGATCTTGCCCTTTGTATATGCTTATCAGTTTGCTTCAAAGTTCTTTATAGTTGAATGAATGATGTTTAGGAGTTCCCTCCTCATTTATTAATGCTATTTTTCTCTCATATGTTTTCAAATCGTGAAAGTAGAATCATTGAAGTTAGATAAGTTGTCTTACTTCATTTGCTCCACTGGATTGTATATCTTGAATGTGTATTTGTTTAAAAGTATTGTTATTGAGAAAATGGTGTGCCATACCTCATGACTAGTATCTTTTGCTTATTAGTATTCAATATCTCTCTGTTCATAGGTATTTGAAAAATGATTCTTAACTACCCTTTGCCCTACCTTGGTTCCCAAACTTAATTTCCATTTCACCTCACACATAAACTTTAAAGATCCATTAACTACAATAGATTTTCCCTGTGATGCACCCTGATTCATTATCAATATATCAATGACTTCATAGAATCCATAGCCCAATTGATTTGATAACCTCTCACTCCACCTATCCTACTTGATCATCTTACCCCAACCAAAAAAAACAATAAACCTACACTTAACAACTAGCCTAAAATCAAACACTTAAAGCGAACAAGTTCACATCCTTCACACAATAGAGAGAGCCCTCTCTGATTCCAGAAAGGCTAGGTCTTAGGACTCCAAAGACTGGTTTTATGTTACCATGTGCATTTGTTCTACCAATCTGCTAAATCACGTGACACTAACATTCTGCATGTAACACAACCTGCCCCTCCTGTAGCACACTCTTTTATTCTTGTTGGAGGGTTTTCATTGTCTTGAGATTCTTGAAAGAGGTTGATATAATGGAAGGCCTCCTCACATATGCTATAGGAGTAATTTTTTTTTTTCTTTGGAGAGGTGACCTCTTGAATTTTTCCTTCAGTTGTTCCTACCTCCTCATTCTTACTTGGGGACTCCTCAATTGTGATGGGAACCTTTGTGGGAGTTTTTTGTTTCGCTTGCTTGATCCTAATGCTCTTTCTGGTCTTGAAATATAGAGGATTTTGCCTTGGTCTCTTTATTTTGGGTCTAACTGGAGTGCTTAAGGCATCCAAAGTTGCATCTACCTCATTTTAGTGTTTCCTGGAGACAAGCTTAAATTTTGTGGGGACATCTATGTTTCCTTGGGCTCAGTATTCCTCTTAGGACTCAATGTCTCCTTTTCTTGTTCTTCCCTTTCTTCATTTTCATCTTTTTCTCCTTCTACCTCTACCTCTACTTCTTATTCCTCTATTTCTATCATTTCTTAATAATGTTTTTTGTTTTCTACTTCTTCCTTCTTTGTTCTTGTATCTTCCTCCTATTCTGTGTTTACCTCTCTACCACCAATGATAGAGGAGGGTGTCTCTCCAAGAGTAATATTTTGGGTCTCTATGAAGGTTTCTCTATCTATCTATATGAAACTGTACCACAAGATAGGTATTCTCAAATTTTTCAAAGTATAAACCATTATCAGTTTGATAAGGCCATGGTGGGCTAGGTGTTGGTGTTTTCCCTCTCTTACTTTTTGACACATTTCCCTAGTGGACTGTAGGAGGAATTATGGCACACGAAATCTCTGAGAAAGATAATATTTTGACTTAAATTTGAGTTCATAAAGAAACCTAAAGTAGTAGGAATATACCACACTCATTCTCCCCTCACAAGAGATGTATTTTAGAATATTATAAGCCACCTCATCCCATGGATAAGGTAGGATTTATCTCCTAACTCCATTTTTTTCCTCAATTGGATTTTCTTCAGCAAAGAAAAAGTGTTTTTTGGCAGTGATACTGGTGTCTTTATGCTCTCAGCTCCATTTTATCCCTAAAGGTAGGGTGGTTACTCTGATAATTATATCAGGGCTTAGAGATATAGCTAATCCCCTCAAAACAGGGGTGGAAATGTCCTCTTTTTGTGAATTCAAATCCATGGAAAACCCAAGGGCAAGGTCATCATCATACCCCTTTAGTAGCTCGAAAAATCCCAGCCACTGATGTCTTCTAAAAATTTTTACCACAAGAGTGTGTAGGTGGATTCTCTTGGCATCTGAGGGCTCTATTTTGTTAAAGCCTCCTCCTATATTCCATTTATGTCCTTAACTAAGCGAGGGAGAGATGTTTCATTTATGACTTCAGTGTATAGTTTAATCGTAGCAGTGGGTCAAAAATCCCTTGTCACTCCAATTACTTATGCTTCAACCACTATCCTCTTAAAAAAAGATTTTAATTGCACAATTATACTACCATTGTCTGTAAAATTTTAAGAGAGTTTGCATGTAGTTTTGATGGATGTATGAGGGAGATGGTGAATATTAATTCTTTGACAAGTTATCTGAGATGAAGATGGAAATTTTGGAATCAATTAGAACCTTTGTTGCTCATTTCCACCCTCTCAGTATTCATGTAGCAGTGTCTTGACTCTCTTGTAGCAATTACAATGCTTCTTGTAGCAATAGAGATTCTAGGTTTGAAGCTCCTTGGTGGCACACCAAGCTCATCCTCTCTCTAATTGTTCTTGAAAAGAGTGATTATGCAAAGGAAACCGATCCCAAGTACATAATATTTTATTTTTAGTAGGGTCTCAGAGTTGTGATGAATTTCCATTCACACAAAGTTTCCTCTTTTGGAACTTTGTCCCCACTCTGAGTGATTATTTCTCCTTTCCTCGTAATCACCACCCACTATTTGTGACCCACATTCATTTGATGTGACACCTCCATGTTGCATGAGTACTTACCATCACTTTTAGTTCACAAGTCGAGAGTGGCCAAGCTAATTTGCCACTTTTTAATATTCCCAAATGGGAATATCAGCAATATAGGCACCAAAAAAACATTTTTCAGAAAATAATGCTATAAAAGTCAAGAATAGCCTATGTATACATTATTTTATACATTATAGCAACCAAATATGCAAGGAGATTAAGAAAAAAATCATTTTTTCTTAGTTAAACGGACCTCCCAAGCCCAGAACAACCCAAAAACACTGCAACCCCATGACTACTACAACACAGAAATTATGAAGCAAGTAAAAACGTAGTTTAATGAGGGTTTATACTATAGAAATAAAGAGACAAATGGATCTTCTGATATATTACTCAAGTGAGCTGAAAATTTGAGATCTAGTCTCTTTTACACAATTCCAAGAAAACTCGACAAGGATTTCTTGATAGACCTGAGATAAAAGAAGTTTATGCTACAGATCTATGGCTGAATAACACTTTCTAACTGAAGCTATACATAAATATGGCTGAGAATACAAATAAATGTCTATAGCTCCTCCTTACTAGCTCTCCTGGTGAAAGGTTGATCCTTTCACTAGGAAACTAGCTCACAATCAAGGGTTTTGAACCTTCCACTACAACACCATGAAAAATAACATAGTTCCTCCAAGTGACTATGTTGTGGTTGTATTTGACTGCTTTCCCAATTTTGGATGGTGGAAATGAAGCCCAAAATCCTCCTCTCAAATTTCTTCAACAAGTCCTCCAAGAAAGAGTGGGGAATTCCCGCATGAGAATACCCTTGTACTAAATAGTACAGAAAACCCAGCTAAACAGATGAAGCATGCAATAAGTCATAAGACTCAAACATAAAAAATATTCTAAATACCTCATATGGCTTCCATTCCCTCCATTATATACTTGATGATGTAATATTCCTAAATTAGCTTACAGCTAATAGGAATATTAATTTTTCTTTTGAAATCTAGATGGATGAATAATTGGGCAAGGAGGCTCATAATTTGCTCAAGTATGAATAAAAATCCCTCATGGTGTGAAAAGGGATCACAAAATAACCAGATCAAGCATCCACATGTGTGAACCATGTCTAAACTATGTGGACAAGGTCAAGTTTGACCAAGTCAACAACAACTATTCTCAAAGAGTGGATCCTAAATAAAGACACCTCAATGTGAATGGAAATCAGGCTAACCAGTTAAAATGAAGACACCTTGAGTGTGGAAGAGGTTGATCACTTGACCATGACCATATCCACAGCGCAATATAGATGCATTGAACCTCTTAGAGGGACAACACAGTTCTAGAAGGAGGTCTTACATGTGAAAGAGGCTAAACTAATGAAGTGGTTTAGGGTTTTGAAAAGGCTCCAATCTTATAAAATGAGGAGGAGAGAAACAAGAGGGGGTTGTTGAAGATTATCATTTTCTGAAAGTATTGTCTGCTCAGACATCCCTTGTTGGGTCTTCCTGTTCAGGAATCCCAACTCCTTACTTGAGCAGCTCTTGGAGGAGACTTGTGAAATCTTGTCCACTATCAGGCTTGGGCCAAGCTTCACCTTACACCTACAACATTGATCCTATTGAGGGTTGGGTTGTCCTTGTGAGTTGCAGCAGTGGAAGACACTAGATCTGTTCATATCTAGCCTATACTAGTGGCTCTTGTCAGTGAGTGTGTCTTTTAACCTCCTGGAAGAGTTCATTAGCTGATTGTGCTTCAGATCTACATCTTGGCATCAGGCCAATTCATTCTCAGAGGCTACAATGCAGTTCCTCTCCCTGGACTGCATTATTTGCAAAGGAGAAGTTGCAGGGTGTTTTGTCTGCATTTTGGAGGAGAGATCTCGGGTTATGGGATCCTCACTTTCACTGTGGTGATCCGTGGATTGGCCAAACAATCCATGTTGTTTCAGATCTGATCTACTGTTCCATTGTAATATTCATAAATTTCTGAATCATTCTGCAGATCTGCAACCTTAGATCTCATATCTACTCTCTGTGCTTCATGTTTTGCACAAAACCCCAAGGGGAATGTATAGATCAACATTTCTTGTACATAGATCTATATTAGATCTAAATTTTTATGTAAAAATATGCTCTAGATCTAAATATTAATAAACTGCTGCTTCAGCCCCTGAAAATAACGCTGTCATGGTTATGCAGTCTTTTCTTATGGTTGTAGCACCTCATTTTTGAGGATTTTTCCTATATTGCCTCATTCTTTCTCTTGTGCAATGTATGGGCTGTAATGTACATCTAATTTGCTGTTATACATCTGATTTTTGAACCTCCATATCAGTTTCCTAAGGTGCTTCAGTGGATCTTCATTATTTCTGAAGCATTCCTTTGCATATAGTTGCAGCCCCTCTGTTCGGGTGATTTTCAGCTATACTAGTTTGTGGGAGATCTGTTTAACCCACCTAGTCTGATTTGTTTTTTCTCTCCTTTTGGATTTAGATCTTAGATGAGATGATATAAGGGATCCAGGAGCTGCAAACTCATTTCTATGCACACAATTCTCAGAAGTGCACATTTTCAGCAGGCTTGCTGAGTTGTTCTAGATTTGGAATATTACAGTGGTATCGGAGCAAGATCTTTGGCTCAGCTTGTGGGATTCAAGCCAAAGCGCTGTAAAAGAAAGGAGAAAGGTTATAATGATGAAGAATATGATTTTACTCTCATCACTTTTCAGATCTAGTAAGAACCTCTCCAAGGAGGTTGAACAAGAAGAAGGAAGAAGGAGCAGTGAAATTCCTAGGAAGTTTCAAAAGCGGGAAGATCTTCCAATCAAATCTACAAGATCTATACATGAGGAAAATTATGAATCCTCATCTTGTGGATATGTGCACTCAGCCATATCACCAAAGCTTCAACGTTCTGTCTGTGATTTCTTCATGAAGAGGAAGAAAGGAGGTGTAACCGAGAAGGAGACTCTTAGAGAGTATTTGCAGGAGTATGAAGCTCACTACAAGGAGTTCAAAGATAACTTGAACTTCCAAAGGTTCTGAAAGATCAAGGAGAGAAAATGCACAAAGAAGGAGCAGCATGGTATGGGTAGATTCTTTCTATGTATCTGTTAGGTCCCTATATTACTAGTATAGTCCCTTATTGTTATTAGTGTAACACCCTTATTGTTATTATTGTACCATTGTAACACCCATATTTTTATTATTGTGCCCTTAAATTATTATTGTTAGGTCGGCTAGGATTACATTGTGGCCCCATGGACTCCTATATATAGAAAGGAGGTTTTGTAATTTGAATCATCCAAGAATTGTTCATTCATGTAATGTATTGGAGGTTTCCCCCTTGAAGTGGATTCTTTCTAAGGCGTTGATATCTCTTTTCTTCTCTTTTTGGAGCTGGTTTCACAACACTTGGTATCGGAGCTTTGAGATTCTAGGGTTTCGCTGCTCCAAACAGGTCATCGTGGAATTTTAGCTATAACTTTTTTTATACGAAGGTTCAGAATCTGAAACTTTTAGAGTGCAAAGAAAAACTCCTAAGGAACATCATCACAAAATTTAAGAGCTTGGTTCACAATATTTTTGGAGATATGATCTATGCAAGTTAGGTCATTTTGCAGGCTCCTGAATTTAACCTAAACAGGTCGTCATGGTATTTTCGTAATAATTTTTTTTTCTACGAAGTTTCAGAAGCTTAAATATTTATAGTGTGAAGCCACAATCCTGAGGAACATCATCGCAAAATTTCAAATATTGGTTCGCAATATTTTTTGAGATATGATCTGTGGAAGTTAGGGATTTTTTAGGCTTCTAAATTTCATCTCAAAGAGGTGATTGTGGGAAAATGTTCATAGCTCTCTCTCTGAGCATCGGATTGGAATTCTGTAAAAAGTGGCTGCAATTTCACAGACTTTAGTTTTTGTTCTATCAATTTCAGAGCCGAAGGAGGAAATAGTGACACGTGGAAATTCGTACAATTTCGCTCTACTGAACCAGTCCAAATTTGGGTCATTGTGGGAGATTGGACATAGCTTTGCCTTGAAGAATGAAAATCTGATCATACCTGTGGCATTTGAAAGAAGCTTTAGAAGGCTACTATAGGGCTGAATTTTAGATATTGAGGATCCACAATGATAGAGATAATTCAATTTCAATATCGAGCTCCTCAAAAGCAAGTAAAAAGTGTGTATTTTTTTTCCGAATTGCATAAGTCTTGTTTGAAGAATCAAGTTGAATTGATTCCAAGGGCATATTGTAGAATAGATATCAATATTGGATTCTAAAATGGCCCCTAAGAAGAATTCAACACCCATTAAGTCTTTAGAAAGCTCTACTATGACTCATGAAGACAAAGAATGGAAACATGACATATCAAAATTACAAGAGCGAGTGCAAAAAATTTCGCTCTCGCAAAGAGCAACAAAAAACGACATGGAAGTTTTGAAGAAAGGCATGGAAACTAAGATGGATGGTTTGAATAAAGGCATGGAATATAAGATGGATGGTTTGAAGAATGGCATGGAATCTAAGAGAGATGGCATGGAATATAAGATGGATGACATGGAAGCTAAGATCGATGAGAAAAT
Organism: Pinus albicaulis; assembly: GCA_034641835.2. Lineage (NCBI taxonomy): Eukaryota > Viridiplantae > Streptophyta > Pinopsida > Pinales > Pinaceae > Pinus > Pinus albicaulis. Next base: position 433,601,456 of record CM076583.1, read on the forward strand.
GGAAAACATGAAGAATGATCTAAAAGTAGACATGGAAGGTTTGAAAAAGTTGATACAAGAAATGTTTCCTAATGGTGAAAACATAGTAGAGAAAACTCATGATGAGAAAAAAATAAATGTTAATCGTGATTTCATAAAATCTAATGTGGGTGGGAAGAACCACCATATTCCAAAAATGGATATGAGGAAATTTGATGGAAAGGATATTGTAACATGGATACTACAGATGGAGCAATATTTTGATCTCCATAATGTGAAAAACACACAAAAGGTACGCATTGCAACTTTACATTTAGAAAAAAATACATTTGTATGGTATCGATGGCTTTGCTCCCGTAAAAAAATTGTCACTTGGTCAATTTTTACGGAGGAAATGATAGCACATTATGTGGATACAAAGAGCAACACCTTCTTTAGCCAATTGATAAATCTCAAACAAAAGGGTTTAGTGGGGCAGCACATTGAGGACTTCCAAAAATTGAATATAAGGGTAACTGATATTCCAGAGGAACACAGGATTGATCTCTTCATAGGCACTTTAAAGGATAACATCCAACATAAAGTTCGCGTTTTGGAACCTGATTCATTGGAGAAGGCATTCAGGTTGGCAAGAAAAATTGAATGTAAAATTATGGCGACAAGGAAGCCTACCACTCACTTCTATAAAGAGGGAAGTGTTTCTACTCCTAGATTTCCACAACCTACAAGGTTGACACCACAACATTTGGAAGAAAAAAGAGCAAAAGGACTTTGCTACAGTTGTGATAAGAAATACACTAAAGGTCATAAGTGTGCTGAGAAGAAATTATTTTACATAGATTTTGAAGAGGAAGAAGAAAATGAACAAGAAGATGATATACACCAAGAACCAACCCAAGAAGAGGAAGAAATGAGTCTGACCATATCATGTAATGCATTGGCAGGAATTACCACTCCTCAAACTCTCAAGATAGAAGGACATATCAAGAAGAAAAAGGTAATAGTGTTGATTGATTCAGGTATTACCCATAATTTTATTCATTGTAAGGTAGCCAAGGAATTGAATTGTTTCCTATACCCAGCACCAGAATGTCAAGTGATGGTTGCAAATGGAGGAACTATAAATTGCTCTGGAAAATGCCATAATATCAACCTAACCATGGGGGAATATGTATTGAATAGTCCAATGCTTTCCATTCCTATGGGAGGTGTTGATGTTGTACTAGGAGTACAATGGTTACAATCTTTGGGGACGGTAGCTTTTAATTTTTAAGAACTTTTCTTGAAATTGTTTTCAGAAGGAAAGGAAGTCGAATTATGGGGTATTTCAGGGAAGCCAGGAAATATAATAAGATCTAATTTCATGACAAAGCTTCTAAATAAAGAACAACGAGGCATAATTGCACAATTATGCTCACTAGAAGTTCCAACATCAAAATCATCTATTTTTGCAAATCTCCAAAAAAACTTGGACAATCATTCCAAGGTTTTTGAAACTCAAAAAGGACTCCCACCTATTTGTGATCATGATCACGCTATTCATTTGATTCAAGGAATTGTTCCTCCAAACAACAGGCCTTATATATATCCTTATGTCCAAAAGAGCGAAATTGAACGTATGATTGCAAAAATGTTAGAGGCGGGTATAATTCAACCTAGTCAAAGTTCTTTCTCTGCTCTTATAGTATTGGTACACAAGAAGGATGGATCATGGCGCATGTGTCCGGATTATAGGGAGCTCAATAAGCTCACCATTAAAGATAAATTTCCCATTCCTGTGATTGATTAATTATTGGATGAATTACATGGAGAAATTTATTTTACCAAATTTGATCTTCGTTCAAGGTATCATGAAATTAGAATGAAGACTGAAGATATTCTGAAAACAACATTTCAAACTCATGAGGGTCATTATGAATTTTTTTTCATGCCTTTTGGCCTTACCAATGCACCTTCTACATTTCAAAGGTTGATGAATTCCATTTTCAAACCCTTCTTTAGAAAATTTGTGCTGGTATTTTTTGATGATATACTAATCTACAGCAGGTCTTGGAAGGATCATGTTCAACATGTTGACAGGGTGCTCAAACTATTGCAGGAGAAACAATTATATGCAAAAACATCCAAATGTTTCTTTGGAGTACAAGAGGTGGAATATCTGGGTCATATTGTATCTCACTAGGTTGTTAAGGTAGACCCTAACAAAATTAAAGCCATTAAGGAATGGAAAGTCCCCACAACCATAAAGCAGTTGTGAGGATTTCTTGGGTTAATAGGGTATTATCAAAATTTTGTTAAGAATTATGGGAGAATAGCAGCGCCTCTAACAACATTATTGAAGAAAGATGCATTTTCATGGACTGCTGAAGAAACTAAGGCCTTTGAACATCTTAAAGAAGCAATGTGCCTAGCACCAGTCTTAGCTACGCCAGACTTCTGAAAAACCTTTATTATGGAATGTGATGCCTCAGGAAATGGAATTGGTGATTTTTTAATGCAAGAAGGAAGACCCATTGCTTTTGAAAGTCATCCAATCAAAGGAAAGTATTTACATAAACCTATTTATGAGAAGGAAATGTTAGAAATACTGCATGCACTAAAGAAATGGAGAACTTACCTAATTGGAAGACACTTCAAGGTAAAAACTGATCATGATAGTCTTAAAAAAAAATTGGAACAAAGACTATATTCAGAAGAGCAGCAAAAATGGGTCACAAAGATGTTGGGTTATTACTTTGAAATAATATACAAAAAAGGGAAGCTAAATGTTGTTGCAGATGCACTCTCAAGAAAGAATGAAGAGGTGGAAGAATTTCTTTGTGCCATTTCTATTATCCAACCAGATTGGATAACCAAAGCAAGAGATGAATGGAAGAAGGATGAAGACGGGTGGACACTCATTCAAAAGTTGCAGTAACATCCTAGTACATCTGATACATTTAGTTGGAAAAATGATTCCTTATGGTACAAAGATCACTTATATCTTTGTAAGAATTCCCAACTAAAGCAAAAGATTCTTTTCGAATTGCACACTTCTCCTTTAGGAGGACACTCAGGATTTTTAAAAACTTACCACAGGGTGAAGAAAGAATTTTTTTGGGATGGCCTTAAATCTGATATTCAAAAGTTTGTGGCAAAATGTTTGGTTTGCCAGTAGAATAAAGTTGAGACAATTAAGACCCCGGGTCTTCTACAACCTTTATCCATTCCAATTCAATGTTGGGAGGAGATTTCTATGGATTGTATCACAGTTTTACCTAAGTCCGAAGGAAAGAGTGTCATCTTGGTGGTAGTTGATAGAATTACCAAGTATGCACACTTTTGTGCATTATCTCATCCATTTAAAGCAAGTACAATTTCTACTACAATTATGGACACAATTCAAAAGCTACATGGAAACCCAAGGGTTATTGTGAGCGACAGAGATTCCATTTTTACTGGAAATTTTTGGACGGAGTTATTTTCTTGTGTGGGTACTCAATTAGCTCATAGCTCATCTTATCATCCTCAATCCGATGGTCAAACTGAGATAGTAAATAAATGTTTAGAAGGATATCTTCGTTTTTTTGTATCTGATAAACAAACACAACGGGTCAAGTGGTTACCTCTAGCTGAATGGTGGTATAAAACTTCCTTCCATACTACAGAAAAAATGACCCCATTTATGGCACTTTATGGATATCATCCACCATCCATCACATCATCTTTAAGAGAAAATTCGAAGGTTCAAGCAGTGGAAGATCACATCGAGCATCAACAAGAAGTTCTCCAACTCTTAAAGGACAACTTGAATTTGGCACAAAATCGAATGAAACAATAGGTAGATCAACATCGCAGCGAGAGAAGTTTTGATGTAGGAGACTGGGTATTTTTACGGCTACAACCATACAAACAAATGTCCCTCAAGTAAGCTAAGAAGGATAATAAATTATCGCCAAAGTACTATGGTCCTTACAAGGTCTTGCAAAAGATTGGTACTATGGCATACAAATTGGAGCTTCCTGCTTCTTCGCGAGTACATCCAGTTTTCCATGTTTCATGCTTAAAGAAGGTTATAGGTGAAAATCTTCCAGTTCAAACAATATTGCCAGAACTTGATGAGGAAGGAAAATCATATTGGAACCTGAAGCGGTCATGGAAACAAGAACTCGACAGCTACGGAATCGATCAATTTCAGAGTATCTCATCAAGTGGAAGAACTTACCCACTGAAGATTCTAAATGGGAGGATGAGAATTTTATACAGAAGCACCTAGAGCTACTCAAGCATTGAGGACAACAATTTTTTGAAGGAGAGGGGCATGTTAGGTCCCTATATTACTAGTATAGTCTCTTATTGTTGTTAGTGTAACCCCCTTATTGTTATTATTGTACCCTTGTAACCCCCATATTGTTATTATTGTGCCCTTAAATTATTATTGTTAGGTCAGATAGGATTACATTGTGGCCCCATGGACTCCTATATATAGAAAGGAAGTTTTTTAATTTGAATCATCCAAGAATTTTTCATTCATGTAATGTATTGGAGGTTGCCCCCTCGAAGTGGCTTATTTCTAAGGCATTGATATATCTTTTCTTCTCTTTTTGGAGGTTGTTTCACAACACTACCTTTGATGGAACACCTAAATATCCAGTTAGGGTTTGGGTGGAGGATCTAGAAAAAATTGTGCAACAACATCAAGTTTCAAAGATTGAAGCCATCAAAGTAGCAGTGCTACATTTTGAAGGTAAAGCATATGCTTGGTTGTTGTTTGAGTATTTTTCGTTAAAGAATGCAAATACACCAACTTATGCAACGTTTATTGTAAGATTGATAGAGAGGTTTGATGAAGCTCCATGTGTAATATCTTCTGTTGACTCTATCAAACCATATCAGACAAATATTTTGCATGAGTTGGAAGGGTCTATGAATCCAACTCCATTTCTAAAGACCATGAAAGGAGGTGTAAATTTTTTTGATGCCTTGCCAAGGACAAGACCTCCTTTGGATGGAGGATTCTCTCCCAAAAAGGAAAACATGAATATTCCTTCTCCAAAAGAGAACCAAGATCCAAGGTCTCTTATTAGAGATGAGGCAAATTCAACTATTGAAGAGGAGAAAGGGAAGTCAGGGGAGGATAATTTAATCATGACAATGGCACCTCAAGCACCTCATGAAGAGGAGAATGGAGCACTTTCTCCAAGGAAAGAAACTCTTGCACTCTTGTAAGGAGTTCCAAAAGGTCTCACACATAGAGCTCTTGGCATAACACATGAGCAGCATGTACCATCATTGTCAAATGATGAGATCTTGAAGATAGAAGGAGGAAGAGAGGAGGAAGGGCATCAAAAGATGAAGAGCATGGATCCTTCTCTGTTTCAAAGCTTGGAAGCACAAAGAAGGCAAGAGGACCTATGTAATAGAGGTAGGGGAAAATCTGTCTACCTACATCCACATTCTACTCTATGCCTTGACACCTCTTTGCAAGGAGGTATTTTACCAAGAGCACCTCTTGATGGGAGAAATTATAAAGTGTTCTCTCAACTATGGGAAGAATATGCATACTTGGCTAAGGAGGGAGCCTTGGGAGAAGCTAGCGCAACGCAGAGAATATTTCATGAATTCAGAAGAGAGATGAGCAATTTCTTGAAAGGGTCATTGCTAACTCCCACTCAGCTATCTGCGCTGAAAGAGGAGAAATCAGAAGTCTATGATGGCATGAGCATGAGGACACATGGAAAATCCATATATTTGGGGCAGCCCATGATTTCTTCATTCACAAAGAATATTTTTGAACATGGCAAGGGGATACTAACCCTCTTGTATGAATGGGCCAAAATAAGGAAGTATTGGAAGACAAGGACTTTCCGAGGGGAAGTTGATTTCCAGATGCTTCAATCTTGTCTTGAGAAATATCAGCTACAAGGGAGGCAATAAAGGGGAGATTATGAAGCTTCAACATGTGAATTTGACATCAAGAATGTCAAAGGAGAGAACCATGATATGGCAGAGGCAGCATTTTAGACTTCTACAACACTGTCATTTTTGGGGAGTCTAGATCCTTATTGGGATTCCCAACTCATGATGGAATACTCCAAGGACCTTTTCACATGTGGGGTTCTTGATGGGGAAGTAGTGGATGAGAGTTTTAAGGTAGTTTATGTATTCATCTATTTCTATAATCTTATCCTTTTGAACAGAGACTCCAAGCTCAAGGAGAGACTACTAGATGCAACCTATGAGATCCTACTTTCCAAACCCACTGGTTTGATTAGAGCATATCATACTCTCTTGGGTGGATTCATATGGGAAGGTTTCAAGGAAGAGATGCACTCTCATATGAAGATGTGCATGGATTACTTGGTAGATGAGGAGGAACATAGCTCTTGGGGAGAGCCATCTTTCACACCTCCTTACTCATTGAGTGTGAGAGGGAACTCATCCATAAGTTACCTCCCTGATGTAAAACAAGTATATAGAGAAAATTGTCTTTCTGAATATTATCATGTATCTCCTATATGCTTGTATTTTTCTAACAGTAATTGGCAAAACATTGCTCCAAAAGGGGGCACTACTTATGATGGGTTTCATGGGCCACTCAAGGCCATGAACTATGTTGATGTAGGCCATTCCTTGGAGGATCTTGGGAGGCTACTATATTCTTTCTGGTGTGATTCTTTTACACCAACTATGATGCACATTTTCCAAGAATTCAGAAGGGATGGGGCAGCAAGAAAATTTTGGGAGAGGCACTTGTCATATCCTATTCTATGGCAGTTAAGGGTGAAACTGCATTGGTTGCACATGAGGGAACATCTTCCTTCTCATTTATCATACATGTCAGCTAGCATGATTCTAATCATGATTCCATATGATGAAAATTTTCTTACTCTTGGGAACATGGTTGGAGGAGAGGCACATTGGTCGGATGTGTCCTTGGGGGAAGGAGTTCCCCACTCTTTTTGCATTGCATGCTTCAATGGGAGCATGATATATTGTATGGCCACTATGATAGATCACTTACCTCTTTGTAGAGTGAGCCATATGTTTTTTGAGAAAATGCCTCTCATATGTATTGAGGAGGAGTTTTTCTATGGATTTCCAAGCTGGGAGGTGATCCACTTCATTTGGATGATAGCATGGAGATGGGAGCCTTTCATGAATCATGAAATTATCGATGATTGTCATCACTTCTATCTTGAGGAGGCCATGGATCAACACGAAGGTTTCCATAACAACCTTCCATTCTTTCATGATGAGAGCCATTGGGTTTACTTACTAAGGACCAACTTGCACATTGAGGAAGGACCATTAGGAGACAGAACAATTGCAGAAAATTCAGAGCAATGGTGGAGACTATTGGATGAGGAGGCCACAAGAGAAGAAGGGGAGATTTTGTAGCACCCTTGCAGTTGCCTGAGGACAAGCAACATTTGGGAGGGGGAGACTGTAATATTCCTAAATTAGCTTACAGCTAATAGGAATATTAATTTTTCTTTTGAATCTAGATGGATGAATAATTGGGCAGGGAGGCTCATAATTTTCTCAAGTATGAATAAAAATCCCTCATGGTGTGAAAATGGATCATGAAATAACTAGATCAAGCATCCATATGTGTGAACCATGTCTAAACTATGTGGACAAGGTCAAGTTTGACCAAGTCAACAAAAATTATTCTCAAAGAGTGGATCCTAAATAAAGACAACTCAATTTGAATGGAAATAAAGCTAACCAATTAGAATGAAGACACCTTGAGTGTGGAAGAGGTTGATCACTTGACCAAGTCAACCATGACCATATCCATAGCACAGTCTAGATGCATTGAACCTCTTAGAGGGACAGCGCAGTTCTAGAAGGAGGTCGTACATGTGAAAGAGGCTAAACTAATGAAGTGGTTTAGGAATTTTACAAGGCTCCAATCTTATAAAAGGAGGAGGAGAGAAACAAGAGGGGGTTGTTGAAGATTATGATTTTCTAAAGGTATTTTCTACTCAGACATCCCTTGTTGTGTCTTCCTGTTCAATAATCGCACCTCCTTCCTTGAGCATCTCTTGGAGGAGACTTGTGCTATCTTGTCCACTATTAGGCTTGGGCCAAGCTTCACCTTACACCTAAAGTGCTGATCCTATTGAGGGTTGGGTTGTCCTTGTGAGTTGCAGCAATGGAAGACACTAGAAGTTCAGATCTAGCCTATACTAGTGGCTCTTCTCAGTGAGTGTGTCTTTTAACCTCCTGGAAGAGTTCATTAGCTGATTTTTCTTCATATATACATATAGGAATCAAGCCAATTCATTCTCAGAGGCTAAAGTGAATTTCCTCTCCCTGGACTGCGTTATTTGCAAAGGATAAGTTGCAAGGTGTTTTGTCTGCATTTTGGAGGAGAGATCTCGGGTGATGGGATCCTCACTTTCACTGTGGTGATCTGTGGATTTGCCAACCAATCCATGTTGTTTCAGATCTTATTTACTGTGCCATTTTAATATTCATAAATTTCTGAATCATTCTGTAGATCTGCAACCTTAGATCTCAAATCTACTCTCTGTGCTTCATGTTTTGCACAAAACCCCAAGGGGAATGTATAGATCAGCATTTCTTGTACACAGATCTGTGTTAGATCTAAATTTTTATGTACATATATTCTCTAGATCTGAGGATTAATAAAATACTACTTCAACCCCTGAAAATAACTTTGTCATGGTTATGTGGTCTTTTCTTGTGGTTGTAGCACCTCATTTTTGAGGATTTTTCCTGTATTGCCTCATTCTTTCTCTTGTACAATGTATGGGATGTAATTTACATCTGATTTTCTGTTATACATATGATTTCTGAACCTCCATATCAGCCTCCTAATTTTATTCAGTGGATCTGCTTTATTTCTAAAGCCCTCCTTTACATATAGCTGCAGCCCCTCTCTTCGGGTGATTTTCAGCTAGACTAGTTTGTGGGAGATCTGTTTAACCCACCTAGTCTAATTTGTTTTTGCTCTCATTTTTTATTTAGATCTTACATGAGCTGATCTAAGGGATCCAGGAGCTACAAACTCATTTCTATGCACACAATTCTCAGAAGTGCGTTATTTCAGCAGGCTTGCTGAGCTGTTCCAGATTTGGAATATTACAGATGAGCTTCCTCACCATGGGGCCCACCCATTTATGAGGTTACTTCCATGAAAAGACTCCTCCTTCAAAACTATGTTGTCTCCACTAGCTCTACTGTCTCCACTAGCTCTAGCCCCTATTCACACATCAGGGTGCTTTATCCAGCTATGAATATGATCCCTTTTCACATTAAGAGGGATTTTATGCCTACTAAAGAGATTTATGGGCCTCCTTACCCATTTATTCTAACTATATGTGAAGAGAAAAATTAATATTCCAATTAGCTGCATGCTAATTTAGGAATATTACAATCTTCCCCTCCCAAATGTTGCTTATCCTCAAGCAACTGCAAGGGTACTAAAAAATCTCCAATGGATATGTCTCCTCCCAAACATACAAGTTAGCCTTTGGTAGATAAACCAAATAGCTATCATCATGAAGAAGTGGGAGATATATGGAAAGAGTTATATGCTATCCATTGGCCTCCTCAAGGCATGAGAGATGGTAAATGTTAGGTGCCTCAACCCCAATGAGAAATTCCACTCTTCATGCTATCATCCAAAAAAATTGAGCCATCCTTGGTAGCTCATAGAAACAATCACCACTCCCCTGCTCCTGCAATGTATAGGGGCTACATGGATGTAAAGGAGAGATCAAGTTATTCAACTCACGATGTCTCTCTCTCTATTTATGATGGATATGGAACTGCTGGTCTTGGGCTGCAATAATATGGGCATTAAGAAGCCAAAATGTTTTTGGAATCTCATGATCCCACTCTTTGGTTCTAGGAACCTCTCTTGCCCAATTTACCCCACATATAGTGAATAGAGTATTATCATCATATGGGTCCCAACATAAATATGGACTAAGTGTCACATGACATAATAAATGGTGATAATATCCCCTCAAGAGATTCCAGCGTTGTTCTTCTTCTAGATGTTTCAAAACATGATATGATAAGTGGCCATCCAACCACCTAATTTCTGCCATAAGCTTCTCAAAAGCTTGAAAATAGTATAGGAAAATAGGTGTTGGCTGAATATGAACCAAGCAAAAAATGTTTTTCCCAAATCCCTCCATGAAGTGGTTATTCCCATCATTGAATGTAGTTCCAATAGGACTGTGATACCCAAAGAGAGGCTTTCCCTCTTGTGGAGTAATGTGTTGCAATTTCATGGTAAAGAAATGCACATACATTGTTAGTTGATAAATAAAAATCAAAATACAACCTTTACCATGTATTGAAGATAATTTGGTGAAGAGGTCCATAGATGATCCTTCCCATTTCTCCATCAAAAGGAAAAGTGATTGTAACAACCTTGCAAGGTGGTTGTTCTCCTCCTCATACATCAAAAAAGTTACATATCTCTTGATTTGTTGGTGCACATCTTCTTTGAGATCCTCCCAATAGAATCCATTCATGATGGTGTGATAAGACTCAATGGAATCTACATGTCCTAAAAAGAGTGCCTCATAAGCTACATGTAGAATCTCCTTCTTGAGCTTGGAGTCTCCAGTCAAGTATATTTGATCATGGAAATAGATGATTCCATCAACCACTCTATATCTCCTATCCCTCAACTACCCATCAAGAGCCTTACATGTGAACAGGTTCTTGGAATATTCAACCAATAGTTGGGACTCCCAATATGGATCTAGGCTTCCCAACAATCACAACATTGTGAAAATATGAAATGAAGCACCTGTCACATCATTAGTTTCCGCTTTGACATGCCCAATTCAAAAGCCACATGTTGGAGTGTTGTTACTCCACTTTTGTTTCCTCCCTTGCAGTTGATCTTGCCCAAGACAATATTGAAGTACATGGAGGTCAACCTCCTCTTGGAAGGTATCTTCCATCCAAAACTTCCATAGTTTTTCCAATGCAAGCAAGAGTGTTAATAACCTCTTGTCATATTCAGAAATCTGCCTCATGTGTGGAGGCATCATTTGTTGCCCCAACACTACTACATTTGGCGGAAATTCCGACACTTGGTTCCGATGCTTTTGACCAAATGTCAGAAATTTCCCCAAATTTTTTCCATCCCGCCCGAAATCGTCGCTATACCGAAGTTTATAGAAAAGTTTCGCAATACCGACACTTAGAAAAGTGTTGCAATTGAGACGTTTGGAGGAAGACGTCGCAATTGCGACACTATGGCCCAAAGCGTCGCTATTGCGAAAACTGCCTCCAAACGTCGCAAGTGCGACACAATGTCTAAGTGTCGCAATTGCGACGTTTGGAGGCCTTCGTCGCAATAGCGACGCCTTTTCCATCGTTGGTATGATGACACTTATATGCACGCTAAATAAAAATACGAAACTTATATGCGCGCTACATAAAAATGATTTTATTGTTTCGTATCCATCGCAATAGCTACATTAACGTCTGATATCATGCGCGCATTCGCCCTCCGCTCTTGCAGAACAGCATTCGCCCTCAACATTCGCCCTCAGCTCTTGCAGAACAGCATTTGGCCTCAGCATTCACCCTCAGCGTTCGCCCTTAGCTCTTGCAGAACAACATTTTCCCTCAGCTCTTGCAAAATGGTAAGTTCTTACTGCAGGCCCTTCCTCCTATAGTAGGGTTGACTCTATTTGGGTTTTTTTGGTCAATTCCATTGGATTGTGTTAGGCTGTAGGGTTCTCTAGATGTCAAGAATCAAGATTCAATACCCTCTATTATCTTCATCACCCAATACAAGATTTAAATTTTTCCCAAAGAAACGCTTATTAATTTGGAAGCCATTATTTCTCCCTGCTTTAAAAACCCTACATTTAAATGAAAACAAGCATTGCATTTCAACTACAAAAATATATTAGTGTTCAAATGTACATGTGTGCTACATTAACGTCTGATATCACGCGCGCATTCACCCTCTGCTCTTGCAGAACATAATTCGCCCTTAGCATTCGCCCTGAGCTCTTGCAGAACAACATTCACCCTCATCATTCGCCCTGAGCTCTTGCAAAACAGCATTCGCCCTCAGCTCTTGCAGAACAGCATTCGCCGTGCATTCGCCCTCAGCTCTTGCAAAATGGTAAGTTCTTACTGCAGGCCCTTCCTCCTATAGTAGGGTTGACTCTATTTGGGTTTTTTTGGTCAATTTCATTAGATTGTGTTAGGCTGTAGGGTTCTCTCTAGATGTCAAGAATCAAGATTCAATACCCTCTATTATCTTCATCACCCAATACAAGATTTAAATTTTTCCCAAAGAAACGCTTATTAATTTGGCAGCCATTATTTCTCCCTGCTTTAAAAACCTTACATTTAAATGAAAACAAGCATTGCATTTCAACTAAAAAAATCTATTAGTGTTCAAATGTACATGTGTGCATCACTTGTGTAGGGTATTCCTTTTCCACTTTCACATTATCCAAGAATGTGTGCAGTATAGTTCATATATTTTGTGATTTAGATTATCTTGAAAAAGGAAAGGTAAATTATTTCCCATGGAAAAAGAAGGTTTTCCCTTTTTACTACTGGAAATGGTACAACAAAGTTCCATTTCTACCCGAAACTCCTATGAAACAAGAACCAAATAAAGGCCATGTCCTCAATGGACATCATTTGGCTTTGAAAATTGCCATTGCACCGTGTTGTTTCTTATATTACATCACGATAGTTTCTTAGGTCATTTCTTGTTTCTTGAGATGAAAAACAACCAAAGAAATTGTGAAGATCGTTTCAAGAAATAAATGACCATTTCTCAATCATATCTCAACTATTTTTTATTTTATTCGGTGGTTGCTTACTTTGAGAGAAATTTGACACTTTAATAAGGAATATAACATAAAAACACAAAATGGGAAGGAATGGATGAGGTATATGACCTTTAGTTGTTGTCAATTAAGAATTGATAATACACAATGCATGTTCTGTACTACAAACTAGATTCCTTCCTAGAGTTAGGACACAGAGTATTGAATCAAAGTTGTAGTTTCTAACTTCTTGTATTGGTTCATCAATTTTGAAATTCATACATTGCATGTCTTCATTCCTTCATGTTTGAATAATTTGCATCATATCGTACAATAGGAAATTAGGAATTATGATTATTATTACTTTATGGATCTGTTAAGTTACTTTTAAGTTTGCATGGTTTAGTGTGAAATTATTCTAGTGTGCCCCTAGGCCCAGGTGAAGGAATGCCAAGGACCGAGAACCCTAGTTTTTAAATGGTATTGTTTCTTATACCCAAAAACCCCTCAACATCACTTCTTATTAGTTCTTAACAATAGTGTTGTAAACAATTTGAGAATTGATAAAGCAAAATCTCGCACTTCTCAAGATAAAGTCCTAAAGCTAAAGTGTGATACCATGTGTAATTCAATAGCCCCATTGTCACCTCACCAACCTCTTTTCACTTCGGGCTAGCTCTCCTCCAACTCAAGGGGGGTTCTCCCTAGTAGATGTTAGGGATCTAATGGCCCAACCAAACCAATTCAAGATCCCCCTAACTCTCTATGTTTACTACTATCAATCAAAATATTGAACAATAGGGTCAGACATGCATCCTGAAGATAAAATTGCCAAGGTATTTTTGGGTAATTTCAAAGGGAAAGTCCCCAAACACATATAATTAAGGAATTATAACGTGATTTCAAACATTAAATATCAACAAAATCGTTTAAAGGATATTGAAAGGAAAAAGGTGATGGAAGATAGAAAGTGCCTTAGTTAAATGCTCTAAGGATTTTTCAATAGTTGCTCCAAAAGCTTCACTTCAAGGCCCTTCAAGATCGTCTCCAACAATGCTATACCATCAGCTTCAACAACGTTGCTCCAAAAATGTCCTCAAGGTCTTCACAACAAGTTTACTAGAATTTTCTCCAACAATATATTCAGTAAGGTCTTCATTGTCAACTCGTCTCTTGTTTGGGTACCTTAATGTGCAATGACATGTTTCCAGGACTGAATTCAATGCAAGGCATATTTGAAACTCTAACTCTGTCTTCCAGTTTCTTATTAGAAATTATTTCAGTTTTCATTTTGTGTTTTCAAGTTAGATATTGTTTTCAAGTTTTTACATTTATAATTTTATTGCAATGTGGCAGATTGATCAGAGCAGTGCAGGAACAACCCCGAGATGGGATGATCGTGGAAAGAGGCCAGTGGAAGAACATGTAAAGTGCCAACATTGCTCTATATTCAGGTATTTTAGTTATTTACATAATTGAAATAATATTAATTTTATTCAAATATGCAGACACCTAGCCATGGTACGCCTGATGATTCCCTCTTTGAGGAAGAGCTTTCTTCATCCCTATCTCCAGTTTTCTTGTTGCGAAAAAAGGCACGAGATGCAAGGTCGGAATTTAATACTTTGATAGACACGCCTCAAACACCTGAAATAGAAGAGAGGATAAAACAACTTCTGAGCCAACTAGAAACATATCAGGTAATAATAAAAAGTCAAAAGGATATTTTTTTTGTTTTGCATGAGATGAATTGTGATAGTTTGATTTTTAATTTTTACATTGACTAAACTAACAAAAAGTTCTTTTGTATGTAGCGTTTTCTGGCACTTGCTAAATCCGGTGTTGGTGGTAGTGGGACACAAGGGCAAGAGATTGCCCAACAACCCTCTCGTACACCTTCTACTCCTTTAGGTGCCAGCCAAGAAACACACCCTGCCCAAGAAGACACCCAGCAAACCATTGAACGTGTTGGCAATGATGAGGCTGATATGGCCAACTACATTATTGCATTTCCTGGAGCTACACGTGTCAGCTCCACAGGGACCATTAATGGCACGTTGTTGGTGAACGATGAAGGTGTACCTATAAAGCATGTACAACTCCCAGGTAAATTTTAATATTTTAACTATTTCATGTACTTTATCTAAAACATATTTATCATGATTTTTATTTTTAAATTAATGATAATATCTTTCTTTTTTTCTGTGTAGGAAAAAATGAGTTCTACAGGTATCTGGAGAGCCATGCGTTGGTAATTTTTGGCCCAACCATACGCACAAGGTGGAATTCCCAGAGTTCCAACCTGAAAAAAGAACTTCTAGATTATCTAGAAGCCCTTTTTGGGGTCGGCACATTTGACAGAACAACAGTGGCTCGGGTAGCCGACAAATATTTGAAATATACCAGGGACACCTATAGGACACAATTGCAATTTAACCCTAGATATGAGTGTCCTCTCATAGTTCCATAAAGTGAATGGAGAGCACTCATCCATGACGGAAAAGAGAAAAGGGCAAAGAAAGAAGGAAAAATGCCAACTGGACCCGCAAGGTAAATTAAAACTTTAATTCAATAGCTTTAATTTTCTCTATGTCTAAAATAAAGTGTGCTACGTCATATCTGACTTTAATATTTTGATGCTAGGTTGCCTGACACCTCAAAGGAAACCAAAGCTAGGATTGAAAAAAAGGGCCATCACAAACTAGGCCAGGGTGACTACTTGAAATTGGCCGCAAGAATTGTAATTAAGTAGTTAAACATCTTATAATTAATTGTATCGCCTTCCAACATTTTTGTAATCCTATCAAATATGATTAAAAATACACAATCATATGTAATGTAGGGTGATGAATTCGGAACAGAAACTACAGAGGAAGATAAAAATATCGCTTTCCATTTCGGCTATCAAGTCGTAGTTGAACGTCGCATAAGCTTGGGGCAAGTCCCAAGATCTAGAATGCCTGATAAGGTAAAACATTAACCTTTCAATATGTTTGTTTTCATCCATAGATTTAATGTCTAACAACTTTGTTTAAATCAGGGGAGAAACACTACCGACAACGCAAATAACCCAGTTTTAGAGCCAAATGTAGATGATCCTCACGTGCAACCTGATCATTTTAGTAGGGACCAGGCTGACAATGCTACTATCAGTGAGGGTCGTGACGGTAATTAATTTCCACTTATAATTTTTTCTAATTATACCTTGATGGTTGTCCTTATAAAAATTTTTGTTTAAATGACAGAGAATGTTTCCCTTGAGGATCTTACCACTAGAGAGGAAGATAGGGCAACAGTCCCAATGGTGACAACTGGTGCACCAAGTAAATAATCTCATTGCAATTTTTTTTATTAATATTACCGAACTAGTTCAATGATATTTAGAAACTGACAATTAAAATTTAATATTATCTGTTTTTGTAGGCAATTCCCCGTCACTGGATGAGACCAGACATCGTGACTACGCAACTAAGTCAACGGTGACAACTGGTGCACCAGGTAAATAATCTCATTGCAATTTTTTTTTATTAATATTATCGAACTAGTTCAATGATATTTAAAAACTGACAATTAAAATTTAATATTATATGTTTTTGTAGGCGATGCCCCGTCACTGGATGAGACCAGACATCGTGACTACGCAACTAGGTCAGCAGCAACAACTGGTGCACCACGTAAATAATCTCATTGCAATTTTTTTTTATTAATATTACCGAACTAGTTCAATGATATTTAAAAACTGACAATTAAAATTTAATATTATCTTTTTTTGTAGGCGATGCCCCATCACTGGATGAGACCAGACATCGTGACTACGCAACTAGGTCAGTGGCGACAACTGGTGCACCAGGTAAATAATCTCATTGCAATTTTTTTTTTATTAATATTACCGAACTAGTTCAATGATATTTAAAAACTGACAATTAAAATTTAATATTATCTGTTTTTGTAGGCGATGCCCTGTCACTGGATGAGACCAAACATCGTGACTATGCAACTAGGTCAGTGGCGACAACTGGTGCACCAGGTAAATAATCTCATTGCAATTTTTTTTATTAATATTACCGAACTAGTTCAATGATATTTAAAAACTGACAATTAAAATTTAATATTATCTATTTTTGTAGGCAATGCCCCGTCACTGGATGAGACCAGACATCGTGACTACGCAACTAGGTCAGCAGTGCGGGTCGAAAGGCACGAAACAGGAGCAGAGCACGATGATATTGATGATGTAATTAGGAGCTTTAGAAATAGGAAGAAGAAAAAGAAAAATTGATAATGTAAAATATTGTATTATTATAAGACAAACGTTACCATACTTGGAACGTTTTTTGCGTTATATAAAAAACTCATTTATCATACTATTTTTATGTCAAGCATTAATTGCAATGTTTCCTCGCGTACTTTTTGTTGAATTGTTTTTTTATTAGTTATTGAATATTTTTTTTTATGCTCATGAAAGTAAAAAATGAAATATAGATTGGGTATTGGGGAATTGAGAGTGATGTGAGAGGGGGGGGAGGGGCCATAAGAGCTTCCACCTTCACGTGGTTGGCCCTGTTTTGTAGAGAATAATTTATTGGAGCGATTTAATCTTGGAGCAAACCTCCCTTGATCCAGCGTAGCAACAAAAAAGTCACTGTTGACTTAGTTGCTACTCTTTCAGATCGTGGGAGGCTTGTCCAAGTTCATGCGACTCTAATAAATTGTTCTTGAAACGAAGAGGAGCTTATTCAAGTATGTTTTGACATTTTCAACATATGTTCTAACATTATCATAAGAATGCATCTTAGAGTAAAAAATACTACATCAATTACTTGTATTTATTGTATAGATAATGATGGATTTTGATTGACTTGGCAATGTAGGTACAAATCCTCTTGCATCATGAGCAATACAACTTGCCAACCAGGTTCATGTCTAGGATATTTTTTCTTGTGGGCTTGACCAGGTTCGTAATGTCACATTTTGTAAGTTCCTTTACAGTTCATAATTCAATATTAAGCTTCTTCATGATTATTATCTAGGTTTTTTGTATGTGTTTTTTCATCTATTTGATTGTAAGCAACTCTGCATGTTTCCTGTTGTTCACTATGATTTCTCCCATTACCACTCCTAGGATGAATCCGAATTTATTGTTACACAGGTTACTTTATTGTTACTATGATTTCTCCATTTACGATTTCATAGGTTACATCATGTAAAGTTGTCAATCTCAGGTTGGTGATGAGCTTTAGTTCTCCAGATTTGGGGCTTTTCCGATATTTTCTCCCTCATGTCATTCCTGCATCACCTCGTTGTTTGAGCATGCCAATTGTCTACCACTTGTACCAATTGGCACATGTCAATCTCTGAGTGGTGCCACATTTCACCTATTTTCAATGAGAGTTTAGGGTTTCTCTAACATAGCTTCAGAAATCCGATTCAGTGCCTGCTTGAATATTGTCACATAATACTCATGGTTTGGATTGATGAGAATGTTCTGAATGGTTGGTTGATTCATAAGAACCACCCATATAGTCATCTTGAGATATTTCAGAAGTTTTCTCGGGTTTCCTTTTTCACCGTTTCTAGTGGGTGGGATGGTGTGGGGCGATCCATCAATACTGGTGCTCTTGTAGTAGGGAATTTGTTTTTGGGGATATAAAGGAGCATTTGATGTAGATATCCCATTGGATGCATTCATAGATGGGCACGAGAGGTCAAGAATTTAAATTAAAAATATGCAACCTCTAGCATGGCAACCCGAAGGCCGCGAGAGACACTGGTTAAAGATTGTTTTGTGCTGGCCTTAATATAGTCGTGATTTCTTTCTATTATCTTAATGCAAATATATAGTCCGGTCTCATTAAAATGAGGATCGTGGTTGTATTTCTCTTTGGTTGTTTCTCTCTTAATGCTCTAGAAGTTGCCAAAAGTTGCGATAGTTGTTTAGTTTGCCTGTTACAACTTAAAAGTGGTTTTTAGCAATGGGAGTCATGTTTTTTAAGGTTCATACTAATATGAAGATCTTGTAATTCTATATTCAAGATAAGAGAAGATGGCCTCTGCTTTGGGCAGTATGACAAAAATTGCCACATCTACCTCATTGGGTAACAATGGAAAGGGGAAGAAGTTGGGTGCAATGTTTGATAATTATGGCAGACAATTGTCTTCTCTTTTAGTTTTTTCACCCATTTCCTTTAATCGCTCAAGCAGAAGAGGGACTCTGAGATTACGCGACAGAGAGAAGGTAGTTAATACAAGAGCTATGGAAAAGGAGTTTTACTTCAACAAGGATGGCTTAGTGACAAAAAAATTGCAGGTCAGAGAAAAAATTATGTTTAAAGGAAGGTCACCTGCACGTGAAACTTCACTGCGGTGTATCTTTCCTTGTCCACTTATATTCGATTTTAATGTGTTATTTTAATTTTTCATGGAGGGTTGTTTTGGCATATGGTCTGGCATTCAATTGCACACTTACCGAAAGCATTGTCAATTTGTCTTGTAGGCGGTGTGAACAAACTTGCTGATCTTGTTGGAGTCACCCTTGGGGCGAAGGGAAAAATGTTGTCTTGGAGAGCAAGCATGGTTCTCCGAAAATATTTAATGATGGTGTGACAATAGCTAAGGAGGTAATTTGTAGATGTGTGCTTTGGTTTTCTTTTTAACGTTGTATTAGTTCCCCCTCTTAAATGTCTTAGATTTGGTAGGCATAATTTGAAAACTCAAAGGTGAAAGGAAACATATTTGTTACCCAGTGGTCTACTTGGCCTATGGACTAGCCACATTAAAGTAATGCATAAAGATTTTCACAACAATAAAAGGAAAGGGTTATGGTTGAGTCAAATTTTATTGTTATTGACAGTGTAATGAAATGTATCTCAATGCTATGGTTTTGGCCTTTTTATTGGTTGAATTAGAGGACCCAGTTGAAAATATTGGGGCCAAGTAGGCCGGTTTTCCTTTTTGCTGATGGTTTGGTGTATCTAATTGAATTAGTTGCCTAAGGTATTTTTGGTTGCAAACTCCTTTTCATTTTTCATACAGTATTGGCCTTGTGGAATACATTTGATTGTGTCGTCTTGTTAGATCTACAACATTTGTAGTTGTTTAGTCTTATGGTCGAGATGCACTTTTATTATGGAAATAGTTGATGCAATATTGTCATTTAATCCTTACCGCAAGGTAGCATGTTGAGAAGTTTCTTGTGAAACATTTGGTATTCAAAATGACACTTGATCCTATACAGCATCATGCACTTGACTTCAAAATTCATATTCAAAGTGTGCCAGACAATTCTTGCAAAATTTCAAATATTTATGTTGTTTTAAACCATTATCTTTTTCATGTATTAGATGCTAAAAATGTGAAAAAGACTTTGGTATGAAACCAACTGGTGAATAATTTCCAGCAAAACAACCACTTCCAAGACATGATTTAGAAGTAGAACATATGTACTTATGAAGCATAGAAAGATATCCTTGATGCATTGTCAATGTTTGGCTAGGCTTATTTTTGGAGAAAATAACTCCTCATTCCCAGAATAGTGATCTTCAATACAAGTAAATGCCAGAGAAGAGAGATCATCGTGTGACGCAACAAAACTGAAATTGGACCCCTAAGGAGAGTTGGTGTGTCTACAATCACTCTGTCAGCATTTTCCCTTGGTTTACCCCGTTCTTTTCCTCTAGCCTGAGTCTTAATTTACTTCTTCTTTCTTCAGGTTTATTTATCAAATTCGTAGAATTTGATAAATAAATACTATCCACAATGGTTGGAATTTAATTTATATTCCCGACTTTATATTATCTCCAAGCCTTATAACCAATGTTTAGCTTTCAACACTTTGTATTTATACTCCACATTTATTTTTAAATAAATAACTTGTAATGAACTTTCGGCTCTATATTTCACCACCCAGCCTTACAACAATCACGCTCCAGACTTATGCTAATTATCCTCCAATCATTTAATTAAACAATTTCATTATACTCCGGCCCCACCTATATATATCAATAACCAATCAAACACTCGTATCATACCTGTCTATCCTCCGCACACCTTAGTTAACAACTAGGCAAGTTCAACGTGCGACCACCGTCCGATGGCCCTTCTCCAAATCAACGACTCTTGGAAATTTCGCTTGGCTTCCAACGTCGGGCTTTAACGTGCGATGGCACGGGTTAAACGGTGGTTTTCCGGGGGTCACTTCGCCATGTGTCGCATTCCCTATGGAATTGCTCGTGAATAGGAAATACCACCTACTCCGCAAAAGCGGTGCGATATGGGCAACCCGCTTTTGTGATTCCGATCGTGGTTTTGGTACAGGGCTTGACCACGGGTGCAAGTCTGGTTCTGCTATCCTTTTATTTGTTAACTCATGTCCAATCCTCGGGTCGAGTTCCGAAAGCACAACAATATTGTCTCTTTATTAAGCGGGATTTTTATATTTGAATAGTGTTCACGACCCCGGTTCTCTATACAGACCTCGCCTTCAGGTGGGGTGAGTTCACAGGGTTATCCAACAATTTACGAGAATTCAAAGACAGAAGAATGGAATTATCAGTGCCCAATCGCCTCACAGTTAAACAATTCTTCACAATTAGCAATTCGAGATAATTCAATGGCAACTAAGCTTGGAAATCATTTAACTGGAAACAATTGTTCACACACAAAGGTTTATTGCAGAAATCCCCTCTCTACTCTCCTCTTCCCTCTCTACTTTTATTCATCCGAGGAATTACACTTTATATACATAACATATGGCTCTTCGGTTTCTCTGAGAGGACCGTTCTAGAAATCAAAATGTCTAATTATAATAATTCAACTAACTAAAACTGTTCGACTCCTACAACTCTGACTAGTCTAAGTAATACAGTCAGCTGAGGTATTGACACCTAGTTGTTACAACTCAAATGTTTTCGAACCCTCCTAGCCACAACATGTGGAAAAAACCTCCTACATTGCTGGCTAGTGCCTAATGCCCCTGCATCATCGTCTGACATAAACCTATTAACAAAAGTGAACAGGGAATGATTATTAATTATGGCATACTAAGTTGTCAGTGATTTTGAATATTTGTCTTTAACATGTAAAAATGTTAAATTCCAAACTTACATCATCATGGTTTGGCATCATGAGCTTGACTAATTGTCCACCATGCTCATAATTTCATTGTTGTATTCATATCTATAAACAATGTTTCAAATAATAATAATAAAGTTCTATAAGAAAAATTCAGACCTCCATGCTGCTGCTCCTTTTGAGACAAAGTCAAAATTGCATTACACAATATGACACATAAGAATCTCCTATATCCCGATGGTATGTATCCAAATTATTATAATAGTGTCTTCAAGACTTATGTTGACATTTCCAATGAGATATTTAAGCAATGAAAGATGGAGCCTTCTTCATTGTTGTATATGTAACAATATTTTATTAATATAAAGAATGATGGTTTTGTCTTTCTGAAAATGAAATGTAAAAATAATTTATTGTGGTCAATTGAAAAGTTTTTTTTTAAAGCTTTTCATTATGGAAGGGTGACATAGATATATGCCCTTCTAATTGAAATTCGGACCTGCCCTTCAAATTTTATCACTGTGTGGGACCTTAACAAACAATAAAACTATTCCGCCACACGTTATATAAAACATATAACAAAACCTTTGTCAAAACTTCAAACGAACCCTTTAGCCGTGGGTATTTCATCATGAATTGATCATTTTACCATGTACCTTCTTCTAGAGGAATATTCTTCCATTTGATTAGGTACTTCATAATGGTTATATGTCAAAGAGATACAGAATTTTTATCTATAACTTTTTTTGGTTCAAGAATCAACTTTCATTCTTCATCTAATTTTGGAAGTTCTATTTACATTGGCATATTTTTTCCCAAAACCTTTTTTAGGCAAGATACATGAAAAACCTTATGAATGCAAGAAGAAGGAAAATATAACTTCTATACCGCTTGTGCAATCCTATGAATAATTATTTAGGGCCATAACAGTTTTGCAGTGTGGAAAAAGTCGGCAAAAAGTCCTGACTTTTTGAAAAAATCCCGAATTTTTCCCGGAGCCGACTTTATTGGCCGACTTTTTGCCGAATTTTTCATCCCTGAAAAATTCGCGATTTTAACCTCGAAGTCCCGACTTTTTGCCGAATTTTTCGAAAAAATCTTGAGTGAGGTAGTTTCTTTAATAATTTTTTAATTTTTTTTGAAAAAATCAGGATTTTTTCCAAAAATGAATATTTTTGTATTTTTTTAGTTTTTCAGACTTTTTCAAAAAACTCCCGACTTTATCGAGTATTTCAACTTTTGGATCCTTGCCAATTTAATCCCGACTTGGACTTTTTACACATTGCATTTTTTAGCTAATTCTTTATTCTTCTTTTTCTTGAATGAAGATTGCTTATAATGCTATAATCTAAAAAATACCCAATTACCCTCCTCAAATTATCTTTCACTTCAATGTTGTTCCCCTTGTTGTTTTATCATGTTTCATGTCATTTGGAGGTTTTCCATAATAATTTTCAAAGTTTCTTTAGTATTTTCCATATGTGACTCCGTTTCCTATACTTTGGACTTATCTTGCAAAAAGTATGAGATACTAGGAGTTGGATATCCATAAAGGGCCTTAAATGGGGAAATTTTAGTAGATGTGTGATAGGTAGTATCATATTACCATTCTTCCTTGACAAACCCACTTCATCCATTAAGATTTATTTTCTAAAGAGTAACATTGTAGATAACCTTAAAAAAATTTGTTAACTATTTTTGTTTGACCATTTGATTGTGTTTGATATGTAGAACTCATGGCAGCTAGTGTTTCTCCACTCATATTAAATAATTATTTCCAAAAGTTTCTTGTTATTATTACTTTAGGAAAACCATGAAGACTATGAATTTCTTTCACAGACACTTCTGCCACTTGGCTTGTTGTTTATGTACTTTGAGCTCTACAAAAAAAATCTACAAAATTTGTCTATATAAATGACCACAAAAATGTAATACTTACCTTTATATTTTAGTAACCCTATAATAAAGTCTATTGATATATCTTCTAGTCTTTGAATATGTATGTGGAATGGTTGAAGTAACCCTAGAGATTTTACTATCTCTCTTTTATTTATTATGCAAACCTGACCTTCTCTTACAAAATTTTGAATATCTTTCTTCATTCCTTCCAAAAATATATTTCTTGATCCTTTGAGATGTTTTAAGGAACCCTGCGTCCTACCATCAGAGAGACATGGGACTCCCTTAAGATTTTTTTATTCAAATATGCTTGCGTGCATAAAAATATTCTACATTTGCACCAAATTATATCTCTCTTTCACTCCCAATACTCCATAGATTTCATCCCATCCTTTATAAATTTTAGTTTTTGTTTAGTACTATTGTCATTTTTCCATTATGGCAAGCTTCTTCTAGCCACCTAGGAATAGAAAATGTAATTGGATATAAATTTGAGGCCTCTTCTATTTTAGAAAGAGCATCATGTACTAAATTTTCCTTACCCTTTTTGCAGATTATCTCAAAATTAAAACTTTGCATTTTTTTTCCTCATTTTTGTTAATCTTCCAATGAAATCCATAGCTTCAAAAAATACTTTATGCTATCATGGTATATCTTGACTTTAAAGTACCTCCCAATGATATAATATCCCCATTTTTTATTGCATGTAATATTGCTTCCATTTATTTTTCATACATAGATTTCACGAAATATTTTCTTTGAATTCCTTGCTTTTAAAAGCCAATGATATCCCTTATTGTGTTAATGTTACGTAAATTCCTTGTCCTAGTGCCTCAAACTCTACTATGAATGTTTTACCAAAAGTAGGTGCAACCGATGTTGGTGTAGAAGACATGGCATCCATTAAAAGAGAGAATGCCAAAGTAGCCTCATCATTCCATATAAATGATATTTTCTTCAAGAGATATGTGAGTGGACTTGAAATGCATGCATAATTCTTAAAAAATGATCAATAATATCATGTAAGTCTAAAAATCTTCTAAGAACCTTGATTTTCTTAGGAATAGGTCATTTTGTAATAGCTTGCATCTTTTGAGGCTCCAACTTCACTCCTTCCTTTAAAACAATATGAACCAAATACTCGAATTCTTATTTCCCAAAATCACATTTGGATATTTTTACATAAAAATGATTGTTCTCAATAATTTATATAACTATTCCACATGTTTACTAGTGTGGTATTCCCATGATTTATTATAAATATGTGTATTATCAAAGAAAACCAACACAAATTTTATAAGATGGGATCAAACAAAATTGTTCTTAAGTCGAGCCCGCCGGACTTCAAACGGCGATAAACCATAATTCAAACCAAATTCACGTTCCAAAATAGCCTGCTAACGTCGGCCAATTTTGTGACGTGAAAACCAAATGAACTCCGCCCTAATCTTTTCTGGGTCCGAATTTGGGTTGGTGTACGGAGGGAGAGTTGTGACGTGAATTTGTTATCAAATTCGCCTTAATTTTTTTCGGGTCCGGACTTCCACTGCGCGAGCGGCCCAAACAAAGATCTGCTCCTATCCCTCTATGACGAAACCATCGTACATGCTGACGTCATCAATCAAAACCCCCCACCCTTTTGACTTTGTAAATAAAACAAATTACGTCTGCGTCATTTTCATTGTTCCATGCGCTAGCCAGTCTTTCATGCAAAAAAATTCAAAAACCAACTGTTAACGCTTGCTGACCGTTACCTTGCTGAAGAGAATTGAAGCTGAGTATTTCAGGGTTCTTCTGTCATAACCAGCGCCTGTTTAAACACGTTTCATTTCCCGTAAACAGGTATTTATTCCAATTCCCCGCTAAACTCTGTAAAAAATCCCGGTTTTAGTTTTAATTCTGCACTAAGGTCTGAAAAGAAGTTCAGTTTGGTCTTTTTCGTTCCCAGAACTACAATTATATTCCCAAAACTGGTAATTGTGCCCCTTTTCCACAAAAACCCCGAAATTCCATTTATGAATCCACAAGAACCAGAAATGGAAGTTCCTATAGCTCTGAATGTCGTGCCCATCAATGCCCCTCACAAGGACTTGAATTATTTTCCTTTAGCCGATATGGATTTTCAAATTAAGGACTTCCTTCTCAGTGAGAATCCTCTTCGAATATTTTTCCACTGCAGAGACAATTATTTGAATGGTTCTGACATCTTTGGACTTTGGGAATCAAATTTTCCTATGTACCTTCTCCCCTCAGTCCATATTTTTCCTGAGTTAATCCATTATTGCTACGCAAATTATGATCCCAACCAACGAGCAGTTTTATCCCCAAGTCAATATGTCATTTTCCCAATAACTGCTCAGTCCATAAATGAAATGCTACAATTACAACCTGGTCAAGCTCTCACTCCCCTGTCCATGGCTGAATTACTTGAGAAATCTACTAAGTTATCCCATGAAGAGTTAAACCGCCTATGCCAAACCTTCATGTTACCAGAGCATCAGCCTAAAAACCCTCCCCCTTATGGTTATACTTTCTTTATTGATGAGGGTAGACTTATTTTAAACATGATATCTTCCATAATGGGCTTCAATACTAGTGAGTATGTTGATCAGTTAACCCTAGTATTTTTATCCATTTTTACCCCTGGACAGCCTCCTGCTGTCAAGTACGATTTTGCATCTTATATTGCTGACAAAATCCATGATCAGTTCATGAGATTTGAGAATGAGAGAGTATTTAAGTATTCTTCTCTCATATATCATCTCATGATTTACTTTCAGTCAGAAAATTTCCCTTTTTATGTTAAGAAACTTGATGCCAAAGGGAATCCTAGGTCAGTCATCTTTTGGTCTTCCATTACTCACAATTCCTCTGATTCTCCTTATTCCTATAATGAGTTTGTCGACCTTTTTGTTCATCCTGCAACTACCTTGTTGACAAGAGTCTCTCCTCCTAGAATTAATAATGAAATCAAGAAAATCCTTCAGCTCTCAAAGCATTACAAGATAGGTGACTGGTACCTATATCAAAACTACACAGAGATCAGGATATATGGATGTGAATTATGCCCATTCAAACTGCCCAAGTATGTCCCAATGAGACTCTTTGCATTAGAATATTTTAGGCAGATGAATAATTCAAATATAATTCATTTTTGCAATGCAAAGAAAAAGGCTCAACTCAGGATCAAGAGCCAATTAGGTCCCTTCATTTGTAACTCTAGGGAAGCTGGAAAGGAAGCCGAAAGAATTTTAGAAGACTATCTCAGACTACAAAAGAGTTTCTACTGGGTGCCTTACGATCCAAACAAATTTATCTGTGATAGAAGAATGAAAAATAAACTGTCACCATACATCCATCAAAGAATTCCAGAAATAGAACAATATGCTAATATGGATGAATGGACAGAAGGGACATTGGTTGAAAAAGATAGTGAGCAGGTCAATGTTGAAAATGTAATGAAAGATCTTGAAAATATACTTGACCTAGAATCTTTTGGACAGGTGCAGGGATCTTCTTCAGCCAGGACTTTACAACAAAATTTGTAGGAGATTAGTACAGTAGCAGTAGAATCTAAAGGAAAAGGAAAGGAGCCTGATATACAAATAATTGAAAAATTCATAATGACAGAGCAACGAGAGGCTTCTAAAGAACAAGGTCAAGGACAAATTCCTCCTACTCAGATCAGTGAGCCAGAAATTTCTATTTTACAAACTCCTTTGAATATAGAAAAGGGAAAAAAGAGAGAGGCTGAAAAAACTACTCCTATTGGTGGCTCTTCTGAACAGCAAGATGTTAAAAGGCAGAAATTAACTCCCCTTCCAGAAGATGAATCATTTCAGGAAATCCCTGATAGCCAGGGAAGAGAAGACAGTCAGCAAACAGGTACAGGTAGTGGGACATCCACTAATTTTCAAAAACAAGAAATACAGAGGCAACAAAGTGCAGAAATATCTTCTTTCAAACCTCCAGTAAAAACTGCCTGGGACATCAAAAGAACATTCATCAATATAAAGACCAGGAACGATCCACTTAGACTTCAAGTGTACAACCAATATTTGAAGATGGCTCCGAAAAATCAAGAAAGATTGATGTCAGCTTATGACATCCAACAGGGTAAGATGTTAATGAGCCATTTCAAGCCCAAGGTGCAGCAGCCTTAGACAGCTGCAGATTACGTTAGGACTAATTTTCAAGTCTTAGCAAAGGATATCCATCCTTTAGAGAAAATTGAGCTACACAAGAAAACAAGTGAGATGATTTATTCTACTCTGACGGATAAATCAATGATGACCCATAAGTTGCAAGATTCTTTGGATAATACTAATACACAGTTGCAGCTTGAAAAAGCCTCCTCCTAGGCTAAGAATAATAGAATCAAAACTTTAGAGGAAATAATCATTGGTTTGGGTCATAATCCTAAATATGTGAAAGGTATTGAAGTTTTGATCAAGAGAAAAGATGATGATATTTCAGCTCTGAGAAAACAATTAAAGTTACCGGCCTCAAGACATCCATAGACTGCAGAAATCATCAAACAAAATTCTGAGGAAGAACTAATGGATTTTCTCTTAAAACGGCCTCAAGACATCCATAGACTGCAGAAATCATCAAACAAAATTCTGAGGAAGAACTAATGGATTTTCTCTTAAAATTGAATGAGCAACTTACTGCAACTGAAAAAGAGCTTGAGAATGCATTAAAAGATAAGCAGGCAAATATTCTAGTATCTACAGCAGGAGTAGTGACAGGTACAACAACAACAGGTCAGCCAGCAGAATTGTCACAGAGCAACACTGCAAATTTGAACACTAATGAATTAACAAAGTCAATGGAAGATATGAAACTTCAGGCCATAGAGCTTCACAAAACAAAGGAACAATTGGCCACTCTAGAACATAAATATTATCTTTCAAAAATGAGTGTTGTTGATAAAACAAGAGAAGTGAACAAATTAGAAAAAACAGTCAAAGCATTGGAAAAGGATCTCACATTGGAGAAACCTTTAAAAGAAATAAATGAAATTATTTGGGATAATATCATTCAATCAATAAAGGATGTTTGGTCCTCAATTCAAATAATGGATGAACATAATAACTTAGTTAAATTGGCTCTGGATGAGATTGAGAGATCAAGACAAGAGTTGGGAAATATGCCAGAAGAGGCCAATAGACTTATACATTTTTTGAATACTTAGACTAAGAATCAACTTGCAGAAATTGGTATTCAGGACAAGACCGGAACAATTCTGGAAATAAAGAGAGTTTTTACTAAAATAACTCTGGTACAGAATTTAGAACGAAGGTGCTCAGATATGCAAGAAGAAATCATTGACTTCAGAGAAAGATTGAATATTTTGTTAAATAGAGGATTGCCCAGTCCTATAGTTGCAGAAGATAAGCTGATGGACCTTGATAGTTATGTTGAAAAATTGGACAAATATGCTGATAATCAAGCTAGTTCTTCAACCAATTCATCAACAACAGCATGGCCTACAGGGAAAAACCTTCATGACAGATTGGAGAAATTATTTTATCTTGAGCATGAAGTAAATCATTTGTTCCCAAATCAGCCTAATTTCTTCATATATACTGAGGCTGATGAAACACTAAGAAATTTGCAAAGGACAAGAGTGCCAGAAGTTCAATGGTGGGAAGAAATGATGGAACTTTTGTAAAAAATTATCCTTACATAATTTTTTTCCTATTTACCACAGTATATCATGATAAAAAGGATAAAAGGATGAACAAAGTTCAAAGAGTATCAGAGCAGTTAAAGAGTATCAGTGAAACGAAATAATCAACATAGAATTACTGAAGAGGACAGCAGCAAGCCAAGATATAGGGCCTGCCTCCAGCACATTCTTAAAAGAAGGAAACAACACAACATCGGTTATCATTTTTCTTATCTACGAGACCATCTGTCTCTATATTGTTGTAAAATACTTATTAGTTATCCTAGATAATATCTCAATTTGTTATGAGATATTTTGTATGATTTTTTGTATAAATACTCCATCAATTGGAGTAGTAAGTGTGGATTCATATACTTTGTAGTAACATTGAATTTTTCGGAATAAAGTGTTGTTGGAGAAATTTCTTTGTGGCTTGCTGGATGATGAATTGATGCTAGAGACTTTTTACAGGATTCATGTGTCAAACTACGAATCAATAAGTAATTTCTATCCTGTGTTTTAAGTTTTTATATCTGTTTATTATATCATTGTGTTTCATTTCTGAATAATTAATGAAAAGGAGTAAATCAGAAGGTACTTAAGTGTAATCTGGTTTTAATCATTATTATTCTAAATGTTTTCTTCTAAACTAGTTATAAATAGTGAATTCTTAATTGCTCCTGTTTTACTAGTTTAAGCATTTTGATTATTTAGTAAAGAATACTTAAATGCTCTTTATTGATAATCACTCATTTTTCTCTCTTTGAATGTGTTGAAAGATTCTTAATTGCCTTTCATCCATTTTAAATCCATTTCATTCTTTTAAGATTTATAATTGTTTCCATGTTTGACTATCTTGCCCTGTAAAACCATCTTTCGTTAATAAACTTAATCCAGTGAAGCCATTTTTTTTTACTCCATTGCCCAATGGCCTGAATTACTCAATCTTGCCCTTAGCTATCAAATTCCACCACCCAAATTCAAATAAAACCCCTGGACTTTATAACTAGCCTAAATTTTCTAAAACAAAGCTAAATTTTATAGAGAGATCCCTCTCCGGGTACAGATTGGCTAGATTCTGTACCTAAAAGATTGGTTTGTGGTTACCTCGGACCCCTTTCCTCTTTCAACAACTTCAAGGAAAATTTGAGCGATAACATAGTGGCGACTCCACTAGGGACCTGATTAATTTCATTGTTACTATTGTTTATTTTATAAACTACAGACGGAGCCTGAAGATTAGCCAGGTAGCCTTTGAAACTGCTTTTGCTTTGCAATTGCAGAAGTAAATAAATGCTGACGTCCAAAACGTCGGACAACATTGCATCGGAATTGGAACAATGGACGTCGGTACTCTATCTATTTCTTTATTATTCTACATACTGCTATTGCACTTTCTTATAGATGCCTCGGGGATATTTGGATGCTTTCTCAGATTTGTCGATAATCTCCATGTGGACCGTTACTGGGTTTTATATCAAGTCCCTGTATGTGACATGGGGTATTTTTCTATCATTGTCTGGGTGGGACTTCCACTTTTCTGGATGGATATTTGGGTTCCAATCTTCAGATGTGAAAATGTAATAACTTCATGGACTGTTTTACTTCATATAATATATTCAAAACAACGTTTTTTCTCTTGTGGAAAAAAAATGATTAATGTTTATTACTCTGCCTTCAAAACTAGCGATGCTGGTCTATGTCGTTGGTTTATTGATATGGTCTGATGGTCTTTTTATATTTTGGACATATCACACTCCTCACATGATTAGCGTTTTTCTCTGTTCAAGGATTTTGGGTACTTTAATTTGTATTTGGAACAATGGACGTCGGTACTCTATCCGTTGTTTTACTATTCTACATACTGCTATTTCACTTTCTTATAGATGCCTCGGGCATATTTGGATGCTTTCTCAGATTTGTCGATAATCTCCATGTGGACCGTTACTGGGTTTTATATCAAGTCCCCGTATGTGACATGGGGTATTTTTCTATCACTGTCTGGGGTGGGACTTCCACTTTTCTGGATGGATATTTGGGTTCCAATCTTCAGATGTGAAAATGTAATGACTTCATGGACTGTTTTACTTCATATAATATATTCAAAACAACGTTTTTTTTCTTGTGAAAAAAAAATGATTAATGTTTATCACTCTGCCTTCAAAACTAGCGATGCTGGTCTATGTTGCTGGTTTATTGATATGGTCTGATGGTCTTTTTTTATTTTGGACATATCACACTCCTCACATGATTAGCGTTTTTCTCTGTTGCAGGGTTTTGGGTACTTTAATTTGTATTTCGAACAATGGACGTCGGTACTCTATTTGTTGCTTTACTATTCTACATACTGCTATTTCACTTTCTTATAGATGCCTCGGGCATATTTGGATGCTTTCTCAGATTGTCGATAATCTCCATGTGGACCGTTACTGGGTTTTATATCATGTCCCCGTATGTGACATGGGGTATTTTTCTATCATTGTCTGGGGTGGGACTTCCACTTTTCTGGATGGATATTTGGGTTCCAATCTTCAGATGTGAAAATGTAATGAATTCATGGACTGTTTTACTTCATATAATATATTCAAAACAACGTTTTTCCTCTTTTAAAGTTTCATTTTTTTTTTTAAATTGAACCTGCCGTCGCTATACTGATGCCTTCTAAGCGTCGGAATTGCGACAGATTAGAAACATCGAAAGAGCGACAGTATAAAAACTTCGAATGAGCGACATTCAAAACGTCGAACCACATTTCGTCGGAATTGTGATAGTTTGCAAACATCGGAAGAGCGACGTACAAAACGTCGGACCACATTTCGTCGGAATTGTGACAGTTTACAACCGTCGGAAGAGCGACGTCCAAAACATCGGACCACATTGCGTCGGAATTGCGACAGTTTACAAACGTCGGAAGAGCGACGTTCAAAATGTCGGACCACATTTCGTCGTAATTGTGACAGTTTACAGACATCAGAAGAGTGACGTTCAAAACATCGGACCACATTTCGTCGAAAGTGCGACAGTTTACAAAGGTCAGAAGTGGGATGGATTGGGAAACGTCGAAAGAGTGACGCTTGTTTGGAAGCGACGAAAAAAGTGTCGATAGTGCGACACTTTTAATTGCGTCGGAAATGCGATGGTATGGTAAACCACGTTTTGCCCACCCTCGAACTATCGCTCTTGCGATGACTATGTGTCGGAATAGCGACGAATTGGCCATCGGAATTTCCGCCAAATTTTCTAGTGCAAGAAGAGGGAGTATCCCCTTGACACCATCCTTGCACCATCACAGATTCTTGAATATTCATCTTCCAGCACAAATGGATGAGTGGGAGATAGAAATGTCCAAATCAGAGAATTTCTCACCCCTCCTTGGAACCCATCAAAGGTTCTCAGCGCTATGCTAGCTCCTCCCAAGGCTCCTTCCTTAGCCAAATATGTCAAAGTTCCATGTTAATAGAAATATTTATTCATCTTCCAATCAGGGGGTCTCCCTGGTGGAATTCCTCCATGTAATGATACATCAAGGCCTAGAGTAGGCTGTATTTGCAAGTGGACTACTTAGTCCTTACCCTCACTACGCAAATCAGTTTGCC
Organism: Pinus albicaulis; assembly: GCA_034641835.2. Lineage (NCBI taxonomy): Eukaryota > Viridiplantae > Streptophyta > Pinopsida > Pinales > Pinaceae > Pinus > Pinus albicaulis. Next base: position 433,634,452 of record CM076583.1, read on the forward strand.
TCCTTTGTAAATCACACTTCTGAAATTGATAGGGGTGTGTGATTCCAATCATGTGATGCTGATCATCCTCCCTATATTCTTATTTTATCTTCAAGATATCACAATATATCAATGATGTCACATGTTGTTCATGCAGTGTGCTTTGATCCCCATATGTGAGATTCTTTGGAACTTCTTGTGAACATACAAGAACTCCTATCATTGGAGAAAGTGCTCCATATTCCTCTTCATGAGGTGTTATATATGCTCCTGATGTGATAATGTTGTTACCTCCAGCCTTCTCTTCCTCTTCAACATCAATGAGATTTTCCTTGTCATCAATAAGAGGATCCTCTTTTGAAAAATAAATCTCCATGTCCTCTTTTTCAGGAGAGTGTTTTCTATGAAGTAGGGATCTTGCCTCTAGCAAGGTATTCTGCAAAATTTTATCCCCCTCAATAGTTTTCTAAAATGGAGTTGGGTTTATATATCCTTTGAACCCATGCAAAGGTTTTGTTTTTTTTGGCTTGACTAGTTCCACCAAAGATGTTTCAGGATGTTTTTCATCAAACCTTTCCACTATTCTCCTAGTGAACCTTGCATAAGTAGATGTATTTTCATTTTTTAATGAAAAGGATTCAAATAACCACCAAGCATAAGCCTTACCTTTAAGATGCAATGATGCTACTCTAATGATTTCATCTTCTGGGACTTGGTGCTGCTGCAAATAAGTATCAAGCTCCTCCACCCAAGCCCTAGCCAAGCATTTAGGTGACCCATCAAAAGTAGATAGGAAGAATCTACCCTCATCATGTTTCTTGAACATTGTGCTTCTATCATAGGTGCTAAGTCCTTTATCCTCCTTGATCTTGAAAAACCCTTTGAAGTTTATGTGATGTTTGAACCTCTTACATTGAGATTCATACTCTTGCAAATAATCACCAAGCATCTCCTTCTTTGGCACATCTCCTTCCTCCATCTCACTTTCTATGAACATAGGACTAGTAGAGCATTGTAAATCTGATGGTGTGGCTGAATGCCCACACCCATAATATGAGGAACTGGAGCTTTCCTCATATACAAATCTTGTTGAGGGATTTCCATGTCTTTCCCTCCTCATTTCTTTGATGTCCTTGCTAATGTACTGCAGAGTTTGAAGAAGAAGTTTTGAGAACTCCTTCCTTCCCAATAATAAGGTTTTTCCTTAATCTCTTTTGCAAATATTCTCCTTCCTATAAGACGCCTCCTTATATGACATGATGACTAAAGTACACAGGCTGAGCCAAGATCAGAGCTCTCATACCATTGTAATATTCCCAAATGGGGAAGATCAGCAATATAGGCACAAAAAACACATTTTTTAGAAAATCATGCTATAAAAGTCAAGAAAATCCCATGGATCCATTATTTTATACATTATAGCAACCAAATATGTAAGGAGATAAAAAAAAAATCATCTTTTCTTAGTTAAACATGCCTCCCAAGCCTAAAACATCCCAAAAACATTGCAACCCCATGAATACAGCAACACAAAAATTTTGAAGCAAGTAATAGTGCAGTTTAATGAGGGTTTATACTATAGAAATAGAAAGACAAATGGATTTTCTGATATATTACTCAAGTGAGCTGAAAAAATGAGATCTAGTATCTTTTACACAATTTCAAGATAACCCGGCAAGGGTTTCTTCATAGACATGAGATACAAGAAGTGTATGTTGCAGATCTATGGTTGAATCACGCTATCTAGCTGAAGCTCTGCATAAATATGGCTGAGAATACAAATAAATGGTTGTAGCTCCTCCTTACTAGCTCTCCGGGTGAAAGGTTGATCCTTTCACTAGGAAACTAGCTCACAATCAGGGGTTTTGACCCTTCCACTGCAACACCATGAAAATAACACAGTTCCTCCAAGATACTATGCTGTGGCTATAGGTGACCGATTGGCCCAATTCCAGATGGTGGAAATGAAGCCCAAAATCTTCCTCTCATATTTCTTCAACAAGTCCTCCAAGAAAGAGTGGGGAATTCCCGCATGAGAATACCCTTGTACTAAATAGTATAGAAAACCCAACTAAATAGTTGAAGCATGCAATAATTATTAATACTAAAACATAAAAAATATTCTAAATACCTCATATGGCTACCATTCCCTCCATTATATACTTTATGAGCTTCCTCACCATGGGGCCCACCCATTTATGAGGTTACTTCCATGCAAAGACTCCTCCTCCAAAACTACGCTGTCTCCACTAGATCGACTCTCTCATTTACAACGCTATTTGATTTGGTCAAAATTGACTTAGTCTCCATGAATTGTCTCCTTTCACACCCAAGGTGGCTTTATTCTGAAAATCTAAACTGATCTACATTCACACTAGGTTTTCTCTATTGATGATTCATTCCCTTCATACCAGCGTTGTTGACTTGGTCAAACTTGACCTTGTCCACATGCATTAGTCCCTATTCACACATGAGGGTGCTTTATCCAGCTAGGAATATGATCCTTTTCACATTAAGAGGGATTTTATGCCTACTAAAGAGATTTATGGGCCTCCTTACCCATTTATTCATCTAACTAGATGTGAAGAGAAAAAATAATATTCCAATTAGCTACATGTTGATTTAGGAATATTACAAACTTCCATTTTATTAAAACATCTCCTCTCAGCATTCATCCATTTTAGTCATTTAAACATAGGGATAGAGTGAAATACTTCCATACTCGAGCCTACCTCATGGTTGATTTAATGCAGGGACTTGTATGCTGGAGATGGACCTTTGTATTGACACCAAGGGAGTTTGACTTGTTGTCTTATTTCCCTATTTATTTCTTCATTTTCTTCGTGATGTTTGACTGTGGTATTTTTTGTGTGTGTGCGGGTAATTTTTTGATTTCCAAGCTACTGATGTTGGTGGAAATTCTTCCAAGGAGTGCCATGACTCCTCCAGAGTTGTTTCACAAGGTTCCACTGTCTCCTTTGAAAAGAAATAAAACGATGCAATGCTCTTTGTGGTGATTGCACATGTTTGCTACAGGAGGAGGTTCTCTTCTTGTAGCATCCCATTATTTTTATCCTTGGGTCTTCAATTTTCATAAGGTGATGAGGGAAAGTGTGATAAGGTCAGAGGATTGTACTAGGATCATGAGGGAGCGATGTGCACATGTGAAATGAATATGAAGACCTTTGTGGTTGTGTAAATTTTTTTTGAATAGGTAGTACAAAGTGGAGGGTTTGAATGATTTTTTTTGTGAATTGAGATGGATTAGTGATGGATGGATGGTGGAAAAGGATGTAGGAGTCTTATTCATCATTCTCTAGGTCATCAAACTCCTATTGGGTTGTCCTTTCCCACATATTTCTCTCCGGTAGCTTTTTTGAACCCTCTTGTAGCGCCAGAGGACCTTCATATAGCATTATAGGATCCTCCTATAGCAACATATAGAGGAGGTGAAACATATTTTTTGAGCTAATGGGATGGTGGAGAGAGATGAAGATATGAGTGGTGATGATGGAGGAGGAGTGAAGAGATGGAGAAGTGAAGGAAATTTTGAAAATTTCTTTGACCTCTATCCATAATCTGCCACTACACATAATCTTGCAAAATAAAAGAAAGGTAAATGGTCATGGCATCATCTTGTTTTTTTCCTGTTTTTTGTTTTTTCTCTCTCTCTCTCTCTCTTTTTAAGAGAGATATATAAGTAGTCTGCCTCTGAGGAGTTTTTCAACCCACCTTATTGCCCTAAGTGCCTTAGAGGAGGTTTTCATCTAGGGACCTTCATTATTTTACTTCTTCTCTTTTTTTTTTCTCCAAGACTACTTCAGAGAGGTTTTCAACTCTGGAGTTGGCCTTCGATGCTTGTAATATCCCAAAATGGGAAAAGCTACACTATTGGGAATATTTTAAGATATTACCAATGTGGAGATTCAGAAAATCATGAGCATAACAATGTATATCAGTTCATAATATGCACAAGAAACATTTAACTAGCAAATGAATGATCAGTAGCAGAGATTTTCTTCACTATCCTCTCCTGGCATGAGGAAATGCAGCCTTCTGGACCATAAAAACATCATTTTCAGAAAATAACACAATAACTATGGGAAATGGCACTTGGATCCCATGGTTTATACATTATAAAACTTACATACCGAATTTTATCTCAAACTAATCATTCTATCTAAGTTAAACAGATCTCCCCAGCTAGAGACAACTCAAAAACACCCTATTCCCATGACTTTCAATTGCAGCATTTCTGAAGACTATGAGATCATAATTCCCATTAGGTTTTCTACAAAAAATTATGGAATAAGACTGATCAGAAGTTTATATTAATCATATAACAAATAAATGGAGGTTTAACCTCTTATACAGTAGAGACAAGACACTCGGGTTTCCGACATTATGCATGAATAAAAAGCAGCACTGCAGAAAATAATGCAGTTACTACATCTATGTATTACACATGGCTGAATATGACATAAGATAGCTGAAAAATACAGAAAAATGGCCCTAGGCCCTTCTTATTAGAACTCCCGTAGGGAAATAAACACCTCCTCCTCAAACAAGCACAAGGTAGCAGGGTTTAACCCAGCAACTGCTGCAACTGCAGAGAGGACGTAGTTTTTGAAGGGAACTGCGCTGTAGATGAATATTTTTGAATGGCCCCAAGCAAAATGATGAATTTAAGCTCAGATCCTTCCCTCTTGATCCCTTAATAAATTTGACCCAAAGAGAGGATGGAATTCCCACACGGGAATTCTTTGCACTAAGCAGTGCTGCAACCATAGCTAAATAGCTTAAGCATGCAAGAATTCAAAAGACCAAAGATAGATGAATACTGAATGATCTCCATGATGTTATGCCCTCCTTTTTATCTTTTTTGAGCCTCCTCACCCCGGACCCTACACATTATTGAGGTGACTTCCTAGTGAAGATTCCTCCTCCAAAACTGCGCTGCCCTAGTTGGCTTCCCTCCTCTTTGTAGCAGCGTTGTTGACTTGGTCAACTGATACTAATCCACCTGCAATGCCTCTTTTCACACTGAGTGGTCTTCAATCCGGTTCTAATATGTGTGTCTAGGCTGATCCTTATTCACATTGAGCTAGTTTATTTGGGTGATCTCTTCCTCCTCAAGAATGCATGTTGACTTAGTCAAACTTGACTTTGTCCACATCTATTTTGCCCTTGTTCACACTTGGAAGTGTAAAACCCAGCTCCTAAGGTGATCTCCTTCCTTACTAAGGTGGAATTTATTCATATTTTTATTGTTCATGGGCCTCCTTCCCATTTATTCCTCTTCTAAGTGAAAGCATCAAAATCTAATATTCCAATTTTCTTATTTGCAAATTTTGGAATATTACAGTCCTCCCCTCCCAAATGTTGCTTGTCCTCAAGCAACTACAAGGATAGGAATGAAGAGCATCCTCTTCTCCCCTGTAGCAACCTATAAGATGAAATATTCCAAGGATCAGGGTGTTTCATCATCAATATATCTCCAAGTTGCCCCTCCCAAGTGTGCACGCTGTCCTTTGGTGAACATTTCAAATAGCTGACATCATGAGACAGTGAAACATCCATGGAGGAAAAAATGGGCTATTTGAAGTTCCTCTTGGGGCATGAAGGCTGATATAGATTGGGATTCATCATCCCCATTTGAATCTCTCCTCCCCAAGCTATCAACCAAACAAAATGAGTCACCCTCCAGGATGGAAACTCATGAAGGATCTCTTCCACCTTGAGCTCATGCAGAATAGGTGAGCTGAAAATATGAATATGGTAGACAAGATAGCCTACCCCACACCATCTCCCTCTCCACTTAAGATAAGTGTAGAGAATTTGCTAATCTTGGGCTACAATAATACTTTCCTAAAATGGAAAGAAGGAAACTAGACCTCCAAAGGTCCCTTTCCTAGTGTTGTGCATCAAGCTGGCCCAAACCATCTCATGCATGATGGATAAGAAATCACCACCATAGGGCATTCCATCCATCCCATGGCCCTCCTCATAAAGAAAAAAATATTTTGCTGTAGTGGCCATGCCTCTTCCCATGCTCCCCTTAGAACATGTAATGAAAAAAGTGTGGGGATGCTCCTCCCCCAAGAACACATCAATCCCATGTGTCTCTTCTCCAATCATGCTCCTCATAAAAGCAAGAATAATATTAGAAAATAGGATCATGATCAACATCATAATGAAAGGAATACTGAAGGTTTTATGTGGTTCTGGAAGGTTCCAACAGTCTTCACAGTGGTCACAGCGCAGTCTTCCCCACTGCAACTTCAGACAATAGCATGGCAAGTTGTTGCTTGATGGATGGCTAGTTGTGTAAGTCATCACATCTACTAGCAAGTAGTAAATGGCTGAGTGTATCAACTGAGCATATAAGGAGTGACCAAACACTTGCCCCAGATCATATAGTAGATGGTTGTCTCCATCATAATAGCTGGTCAAAAATGGTCCATGGAGCCTAAAGAAAACCTTGCCCCTTTGTAGAGCAATGCACTGCAATGAAATGGTAAGAGCATGAAAATATTGTGGTGAACAATCAATAAATGCAAAAACAGAATTCTTACCATGTAATGAAAGCAAGATGGTGACAAAATCCAAAGATGGAACCCCCATAGTGGTATGACATACCCACATGAAGAGGAATGAACCACATGCTGCATGAAAATCCTCCCCTCATGCCTGGAAACCCTAGTCAAGGAGAACATACCATAATGAAAAATGAGTTCATCCACTCCTCTACCAATCTAACCTCCTTTATGCCCAACAAGTGCATCCATTATGAAGTGATCCTAGGAACACTCCATCAACAAGCCCCTGTTCCAAGGTGACAACGTTGTTGGCCTATGCAAATAGGCTCCTGCCAACTCGTAAATCCATTCTTTGACATACCCCATTTCAAAGACTCTTCCCATAATGCTGTTGCATCCAAGAAATCCATTCCAAGGTGGAAGCACTTCCAAATCATCTAAGGCTAACGAGTAGCCTCCTTGCACTAAGCTAGTGCCATCCCCTACTCCTACAACATCATGCCAAGTGTGAGAGAAAATCTTCCCTTGCTCTCTCCCAATCCTCCAAATCAACAAAAACCCTTGCTGCCTCCTCATACCTCCATCATACAACCCATGTGGTGAAAACATAATTATCACATCATCATAACGCATCCACACTCCTTGCCATATGATGCAAGTACCCTACCAAGTTCTTCCTATCCTCATACCCCTTGAAAAAGGATATGCCTCATGATGGCCAAACTCTCTCAAGAGTAGTCAATGAAATTTTGCCTCTTGCTGCCCTGTATCATAAATTTGCAAGTGGCTTACCAGCCTCTTGCTCTTCCCCCACATCCACTCAACCCCATGTGGATGCCTTCTGTCTTTCTTCACCTTGGCATTCTTCTCATGTGCGCTATCATCCTCCACAACCAGTTCTTCTTATCTGCATGCCATGAAGTGCTGAAATGCATTTCCTTGGAGATCTCTTAGAGAAGATCTCATGTCCATAGCCTTCTTGAATCCATCAAGATCCAAAGGTGATAAAGGAAAAGCCCCCTCACTGCTATTGTTTGAAAGTGCTGATAGCCTCTCCCATGACATAGTTGCTGCCTCAGAATCCATCTCAAATTTCATGACTCCCTCCAAAAGATCACACTCCAACCTCAAGGGTTGTGTGCAACTCAACAGGGGTCCATGAGAATGATGGTCCATCTACTCCTTGAACCATTCAAGCTTGCACAACGCAGTGCAATCCTACTGCTCTATCTCAGCAGTAATGTTGGATCTTGGGTCATATGAAGACAAATTCCCACAATTTCTAGAAAGATTTGCTACAACAAATAAAAGTGGAAATCTTCCCATACCTTGGTGAGATGCAGGAACCTCTTGTAGTGTTGCAAGGGCTCCTCCCTCCAATGTAATGGCTGCCCTCAACGCTGATGTAGAAGGCTACTCTCCCAAGGCTATGACAGTGCTGGTACATGTCTCCTCCCATGGTGGTGTGGGCCTACTCTCCTTTGACCTTTCTCCATCAAAGGTTCTAATCAACCCTCGAGTGAACTCAGAAAAAGAATTCACTCTTGTATGGCTTAAGTGACTAAACCACCAAGCATTGGCTTCACCCTCCAGGTGCAGTGCTGCAAATTATAATACCTCCCTCTCTACCACTGGATGAAGTAGGAAGAATGCATCAAGCTTCCTTGCCCAAGCTCTTGCTGTAGTTGACCCATCAAATTTAGACAATAGGAATCTATTGCCTTTAATTCTCCTTTGCTGCAGGGTCTTCCTTCTTCTCTTAGTTGAATAAACTGAGGAAAATCTAGGGTCTCTTTGAAAGCCATAGGTTGGCACTTGTATTCTGCCAAATACCCACTTCGGATTTCATGCTCTAAGTGTTCTCATTGCTCTCCACTTCCTCTATGAGAACAGAAAGTGCATGCATCTTCTCCTGCCTCCTGAAACCTTCTAGAGGTCTCACTGCAACTCTCTCCTGCTTGAAACCCTCTTGGAGTTTCAATGCATTTCTCTTCTTTCTTCTTAGATCTGAAAATGGATGAGAGTAATATAATCCTCTCCATAATTTTTTTGTCCTCTCATTATTATCTTCTCATTGGATCTGAAATCCACAGGCCGAGCCAAGATAGCAGCTTTGATACCACTGTAATATCCCAAAATGGGAACAGCTACACTATTGGGAATATTTTAAGATATTACCAATGTGGAGCTTTAGCAAATCATGAGAATAAAAATGTATATCAGTTCATAATATGCACAAGAAACATTTAACCAACAAATAAATGATCAGTAGCAGAGATTTTCTTTACTATCCTCTCTCGGCATGAGGAAATGCAACCTTCTGGACCATAAAAACATCATTTTCAGAAATAATGCAATAAATATGGGAAATCACACTTGTATCCCGTGGTTTATACATTATACAACTTCCATACCGAATTTTAGCTCAAACTAATCATTCTAGCTAAGTTAAACATATCTCCCCAACTAGAGATAGCTCAAAAACACCCTATTCCCATGACTTTCAACTGCAACATTTCTGAAGACTATGAGAGCGTAATTCCCATGAGGGTTTCTACATAAAATTATGGAATAATACTGATTAGAATTTTATATTAATCGTATAACAAATAAATTGAGGTTTAACCTCTTATACAGCAGAGACAAGACACCCGACAAGGGCTTCCGACATTATGCATGAATAAAAAGCAGCACTACAGAAAATAACGCAGTTACTGCATCTTTGTATTACACATGGCTGAATATGACATATGATAGCTAAAAAATACAGAAAAATGTCCCTAGGCCCTTCTTATTAGAACTCCCAGAGGGAAATAAACACCTTCTCCTCAAACAAGCACAAAGTAGCAGGGTTTAACCCGAGAACTGTTGCAACTACAGAGAGGACACAGTTTCTGAAGGGAACTGCACTATAGATGAATATGGCTTAATGGCCCAAAGAAAAATGATGAATTTAAGCTCAGATCCTTCCCTCTTGATCCCTTAAGCAATCTGACCCAAAGAGAGGATGGAATTCCCGCACGGGAATTCTTTGCACTAAGCAGTGCTGAAACCACAACTAAATAGCTGAAGCATGCAAGAAGTCAAAAGACAAAATATAGATAAATACTAAATGATCTCCATGATGCTATGCCCTCCTTTTTATATTTGCTGAGCCTCCTCACCCCAGACCCCACAGATTATTGAGGTGACTTCCTAGTCAAGATTCCTCCTCCAAAACTGCGCTGCCCTAGTTGGCTTCCCTCCTCTTTGTAGAAGCGCTATTGAATTGGTCAACTAAGACTAATCCACCTGCAATTCTCTTTTCACACTAATGGGTCTTCTATTCGATTCTCATATGTGTGTCTAGGTTGATCCTTGTTCACATTGAGGTAGTTTATTTGGGTGATCTCTTCCTCCTCAAGAATGCATGTTGACTTAGTGAAACTTGACTATGTCCACATCTATTTTGCCCTTGTTCACACTTGGAAGTGTAAAACCCAGCTCCTAAGGTGATATCCTTCCTTACTAAGGTGGAATTTATTCATATCTTTATTGTTCATGGGCCTCCTTCCCATTTATTCCTCTTCTAAGTGAAAGCATCAAAATCTAATATTCCAATTTGCTTGTTTGCAAATTTTGGAATATTACAATGCCTCATAGAGGTTTTCATCTAGGCCTCATTATTATTTTTTTATTTTTTCTTTTTCCTAGGAGGGTTGTGAACTAGAAACCATGGAAATGGAAATCACATTTACTTCTGTTGATTTCACTAACAAATTCTTCCTTAAACATAGGTCTCATGTATAACTTCAATCTATAACCATTGACAAGTAGATGGATCCCTTCCTCATCAATGGTTCTGATCTTGACAACTCCATTTTCATGAAAATTCTCTATCAGGAATGGGCCTAACCACCATATCATTAATTTTCCTTTAAAATCCTTGAACCTAGAGTCATAGAGCAAGGGAGAATCCCCTTATTGAAAAACATTTTCCTTGATATGCTTATCATGCTAGACCTTCCTCTGTAATTATATAACTTTAGTGTGTAGGAGGGCCTACATTCTGAACTCATCCAAGCCATTTAGTTGGATCAACATTTCTTATTGTGCACTTGTGATATCTAAGTCCAATTTGGCTACCATTCTCAATATGTTATACTCAAAATCAATAGAATAGAGTTGTCTTCCCATAAAAAAAATCATATGGAATGAACCCAGTGGTTGTCTTCCAGGTGGTGTTATAGGCCCAAGTGAAATTTGTCTGCCAAATATTTCCTAATGTTGCTCACAAACTTGGTGAGGATTCTCTCCAATGTTCTATTGGTAACCTCTACTTTCCCATTTTGTTGAGGGTGATAGGTAGTATATTTTATGTGCTTGATATTATTTTGACTCGAGAGATTCTTAATCAAATGTGATTTGAATTGACCTCCCTGATCGGTGACTATCTCCCTTGGATACCCAAATTTGTAGAAAACATTTTCCCTTAAGAACTCAATCACTTTTTCCTCTATTTATGCTTTGAAAACCTTTGTCTCAACCCACTTTTTCAAATAGTCAGTGCACACAATAATGTATTTTATTTGTCCTTATGGTGGATCAATTGGACAAATGATATCCATTCCCCATTTTTCAAATGGCTCTAAGGCCACTTGAGGTTGTAAAGGCATCGCATCCCTGGGTGTGGGTTTCCCCATCCTTTGGCACTAATCATATATTTTGGTATACCTCCTTTCATTTTGATGAAGAGTGGGATAATAGTAACCAAATTGTAGAAATTTTAAGCTTGTCCTCTTAGCAGAAAAATTACCCGCACATGGCCCATCATGGCATGCTGAGAGCGTTTCAAATACTTCCTCTTCAATTGCACATCTCCTTAAAATCTCATCTGGAGCATGAAAATATTTCCACCAATCGAGGTGAAAGGGGCACTCTTTCTCACAATTCTTCTCTTCTCCCTGGATAAAATATTTGGAGGAAATATTCCAACAACCAGGTAGTTGGTTATGTCATCAAACCAGAGAGAGATAACTGAGATAGAAAATAGGTGCTCATCTGGAATTTGATCATTGAATGATCCCTTCATCATCTGCAGGCAAAGTGAGGCTAGACAAAAAATCTGCAACTACATTTTCTTTTCATGTCTTATCAATGATAGTCAAGTCAAAATGTTGTAACAATAACAACCACCTAATAATTCTAACATTCACTTCAGGTTTTTAATCAAATATTTAATTACTTCATGGTTAGCATTCAAAAGTATGATACCCATTGATATAGTGCCTGAATTTGTTCAAGGAGTGTACAAAAACTAAGAGTTCTTTTTCAGTGATAGTGTAGTTCAATTCAACATTAGACATATTTTTACTAATGCAATAAATGGCATAGGGTAACTTATCATCTATTTGTCCCAAGGCTTACCTTGCAACATTTTTTGATGCATTAGCATGGATATGGAAAGGAATAGCCCAAGTAGGACCTCTAAGTATGGGTGGAGTGATCAATTTCTATTTTATATTTCAAGGGCCTCTTAACAACTACTTGTCCAACAAAAATATGAATCCTTGGAAAACAATCCAAACAATGGTGAAGCCACTTTACTGAAATATTTGATAAACCTTCTATAATAACCAAGTAAGCCCAACAAACACCTAACATATCTTTGTTTCTGATGGGTAGGGACCCCTTTTATGATATCTATCTTATTCGTGTCCACTTGCATTATTCCCTGAGATATGGAGTGGACAAGGACAATCCCTGCCTTCATTAAGAATTCACATTTCTCAGGTCTCAATGAGATATGAATTTCGATACATTTACTTAGTACTTTACCTAGATTAGAGAGAGCCTCCTAGAAATCACATGCATAGGGAGTGAAATCGTCCATGTAGATCTCCACAAAGTCATGAACAAGCTCAAAAAAGATGCTCAGAACCGATATTTGAAAAGTGGCAGGGGCATTGCATGGGAAAAATGGGAGAACTCTATAAGAAAAGGTACCCCAAGGACATGTAAATATTGTTTTGATTTGGTCTTCGAGGCTAATATGGATCTAATTGTAACCACTGAATCCATATAGGAAAGAGAAGAATTTTTTCCCTGCAAATCCAGGACTTGGTCAATGAATGGTAAATGGAAATGGTCTTTCTTTGTGGCCTTATTCAGTTCTGTGTAATCAACACAAATCCTCCACTTTCCATTCTTCTTTGAGAGTAAGACTAGAGGTGACACACATTCACTATATGAGATGAGGTATATGAACCCAACATCCAACAAATTTTGTAATTCATACTTCACTATGTCCTTAAGGGTTGGGTTCATTATCCTCTGGGGTTGGTGCACAAGCTTACATCTTTATTTGATGTAAATATGGTGAGTATAGATTGGGGGATGCACCCCTTTCATTTCTTTATAGTCCCAAGAAAAACCATCTAAGTGTTCTCTCAGTATCTTGCACAATTGTTCTTCTTGTTTGGATGAGAGAGAGGGATTGATATTTAAGGTTCTAGATGGACCAAAATCTACAATTTTAACATGTTCAGGGCTTCATTCAACCGATCATAGCTTAGTATAAGGATTTTTTCTATATTCTCTCACAAGTTCATCAAGTGGAATAGTAGTGGGAGGTTGGTTCTGAAGGAAATGGTCAATGAGGTCAACTTCATCAGGTTTCCTCCCTCCTATAACAACATATAAGGTACATATTGGTTATGGTGTTGAATGATACACTTTATCTTCTTCCTCACACTCTAGCCACAAATTCATATCATGTTCAATAGAAGGCTAAGCAAGAGGATATAATATTAGTTGCTTTGATAAGGGCCCATTTTTTATGGTCATATTTCCAGTCCTACAACTAATGTAGGCATCAGCAATGGCCAACCAAGGTCTTCCTAGGATAAGAGGGTAACAATTAAACTTGGTCTTGGTCCAGAGAACCAAGAAATTAGTAGGATACTCCCAAGATTCGATGGAAACCATGACATCCTCAACAACTCCTTCAGGATCTATTGTGGATTTGTCTGCAAGCTGCAGTACTATGGTGGTTTTCCTCAAATCCCCTTGGATATTTATCTTTAGCATATTTTCTCTAGTCATCACATTGATGGAAGCCCAAATATCAACTAGGTTATAAGGGAAAATAATTCCATCAATGTGTACATCCACTACTGGGCTTCCAAGGTCTAGGTATTTTTGAAAAAACACTCTCCCCAACATTAGATCAGAAAATTGTCCAAAAACATTGATGATGGGGTTGTCTCTCTTCTTCCTCCAAGTATTTTTGAAACATGTCTCCTTGATAAGATTATTATAGATGGTAACATCCTTTATAACTTGTAGAAGGGGTACCTTAACACACAAATTATTCAATTCTCCCAGAATTTCCCTCTACTCTAGGGTGTGTTGGCTAGGGTGGGGCAATATCTCAGGAAAAGGAGGTGGATTTACTTGAGGGGTACTCTCTTCCTTTTCCTAGTCAATATTTTCAGGTTGATATGGTGTATGGTTATCTGGGAGCACTCTCCTATACCTAAGGTTAATCTCTTGGATCTCCACTACATATGCAGGGTAAGATGTTTTTCCACTGTAGACCTATTTTTCCTATTTTTTATTTGGTTTTGAATTGGGTTCAATAGGAACATGAGGTTTATTAGGCGGAGCAAGATGAGTGAGTTTTGGTTGAGGTTGTGGTGGACGAATTAAAGCAATAGGTTGGTTAAGCTGAGGCCTCCAACCTTGTGATGGGTTTCTCCATTGAGGAGGCTAGGAAGGATATGGATGAAAAGTATGGCTGACAGGTTGAGGAGGATATGCAGGAGCATAAGGCCAAGAAGGAGGTGTGGGCCATCATGGATGAGAGGAAGAGTACCATGGATGAAAACGTGCACCTTAATTTGAATTTTAATAAGAATAAGGTGCACCTTGCATGCCTTGTTGGTATGGTAGAGGTCCTTGAGGCCTCCTTTGATTTATGAAGCAGAGTTGATATGTCCCACATTCCACCCCTTGGTATACAACTTGTAGGCATGGTAAGGAAGGGAATTTTTCTGTTGCATGGTTTTCCTCACGGACTGAACATACTTCTATGGAATTCATTGGGCATTCATTCCCAGGGTGTATCCTAGTGCATCTAGGGAAAAATATATCTAGGGATCTCTCTGCCTCCTCTTGTTTCCTCTTGATCTTCATGGTATATATTTTCAATGCAAATATATGCATCATTTCAATCTTAAAATCCTCCAACATGTTCCTTATCTCCATTTTAATGGATGAGGTGAAGGAATAAGTATTGGCCAAGCCTTGGTTACTTATACCCTTCTTCATGGCTTCCCTAGAGTGGTTTTTGAACACAAATTTTATGTCATCATAGGAAAACCGATAGATATCCCCTCCAAATAGAATATTTATTAGGGTCTCCAACACTTCCTCCTTGATCTCCCGTATAAGAACTAACTTGAGTGATCCAGGATTAAGGGCATATTTGGAACTCTTGTAGTTAAGTTGAAACCTTTCCTCATAGTATTATAAATATTAATCAGGTCCTAGGGTCATCCTAAATATTTATTCCTTGGTATATTTAGACCTACAATAATATTTGTGCTTTCTATCGAGGGACTCCTCCATTTGGGCCCAGGTAGTGATGTTTCCCCCAGACATACCCATGAAATAGTGCAAGGATGCATCCTTAAGGGTAGAGGGGAAAAAATTCAGCTTTTTTTTTCATATGAGGCATAGTCATAAGCCCCACAAATAGCAAAAAATTCAAGCATGAAGGTATTAGGGTCCTCAGACGTTAGGCCATGGAAGTGTGGGAGGGAATCAGGGTTGATTTTCTTCACCCTGAGCTCCCCATTGGTTTATCTGATGGAAAATATCTCATTGTTTCTATTCTCAGCCATAGCTTGGATGTGTGAAGTAAGTTCTTATTCTTACCTAATAGGTTCTTCAAAATTTCAGGGTGCTCGCCTAGAGGGTATTTAACTCCCTTGCAGCCAGAGAGGGAAGCTCACAGTCACTGAAGAAGAGTAAAGGTTGACTATGTGAGGATGTGGGGGTTTTTGGTAGAAATTTTCCTTGGTTATCCCTACTCCTACGAGGCATGAAAGACAATTTTTTTGTGGTTTTCCTCACTTTTTCAAAAGTTTATGCAAAACAAAAAGAATAAAAAAATGCTTAAGCAGAAACATTCATATACTTATACACCTCCTCGATAATGATGTCAAAAAGTGGTGAGCCTTGGTATTACACCAAGAGTGTTGCAACTCCCAAGGGTTACAAAAATATATTTATCAACCTGGGGTTTGTAAAAACTTCAAGGTGACAATGCTATATGCACAGTAGATGGATTCTACTCATGCCACCCTCAACTAGGTCTTCTAATCAATAGTGTTTCAAGGTCATTCCTCCTATTGAATTAGAGTGAAAGATAATGCGCATGCAATGTGTAAACTACTTCTCACTGAGAAAAGGGAAATGCTATCAACTTCAACTTGCAAATGATATTGAAAAAAATCATGAATAGGAAAAATCTAACCTACTTGTAGAAAGGAAATTAGACTATCTTGAAATCATCTAAGGCTAGTTATCAAACCTATTTGCAGAAAAGGAACTACTTTCTCGTGCATAACCTATAAAACCATAATTCAAGATTCTATCTACTATTTAAATAGCAAGCACTTGCATATAAATCATTGTTCTATAAATCTATGATAACATTACTAATGTTATTATGTTTTTGCAGCAATGGAAAAGGAAAGTTTGGAGTGGTCTAGGAGTATTTACTGGTGACAAAACCACAACTATGGGTCAATAAAATCCTAGCCTAAGTTCAAGCTGCAGCAAGGATCAAAACCGGATGGAGAATGAGGACCTACAAGTATGCTACAAGAGCCTACTATAAGATCCCTGTATTGCTACAGGAAGCCCTATAATATTACAGGGAGGTTTCCGAGAAGGTTTAGGAGGTGGAGAAGATGGTTAAAAGATGTAGGAGGGTGAATGGAAGTGAAAAAGACTGGGTGAAGGGTAACCAAAACCTATAGCCAAGTTCAGAGCCCCTTGAGGGACTATTTTTCACTAGAAGAGATGTTATCGGTGATCATGGAAAAATAACCTCATAAAACATATTTTTGATGAATGAATTTGGAGTTTGGAAGAGGAAGTGATGGATTCCAAGGTGGAAGTGGTGAAGGTTCCTTTGCCTACAGATTCAAACATCCCTACAATTATCACATGCATACATTCAATTATCATTGACAAAATGAAACAACTAGAAGTGGAAAATATGAGTTGAATAGGAATGTTATCTATTCTATTCCAGAATTCTGATATAATCAAGAAAATAACTTCTAAGATACACCAAACATATGTAGAAAAATATAAATAACTCAAAAAATTTTCCAAGAAATCAAAAATACAATGTTTTTGGGTTGTGTTTGGAAGTCCTTCTACTCATGCTCCCATGAGAGAGATGAGGTAGAGGTTGCGATCTGTAATGTTCCAAATTGGGAATTGCTCATGAATCCGGCAAATTATATTCCTTTTTTTTTCAAAAAAATTAACAATGAACAACTGAACTATTCCATAGATTGACTGTAGGGGAATTTACTGGGTATGTCACCTTTACAAGAAAGGATGAGACCCAGAGGCTAGCTAGCCCACTAACAGACTCTGTCTATAGAACTATGTCAAGAGCTAATATTTCCAAGAGGGGATCTGATATAAAATCCTGGATCCCTTAAATATGATAATATAAAACCCAATTCCAAGAGGATATCAGAAGCAAATCAGACTAGGTGGGTTAAACAGTTCTCCCACACCTAGTTGCCTTGAAAACTGCCGAAATAAGGTACTGCAGCAATTTGGAAACTGTACAACGGTCTTTAAATGATGAATAAGCTTAGAAAAAGATTCAATAGACATAAATACATGTCTTGAACTACAACAATGATTTATACAGCGTTTTACGAACCGAGGGTTGGGGAAAAGTGAGGATTTAGGCCCTAAAATGAGTATAATCAGAGATATGCATAAAAATAAGGTGGAAAAGTGCTTGGATATGATATATAGGGTTATGAGGGACTACCATGTATAATTTCAGCAAAAAAAAAAAGTTTTCCTATGTTAAACACTTCCTCCTTCCCAACTAGTCAAGAAAAACACCCAATCCCCATGACTTTGAGTATGCAGAATTTACTGAAGCTTAGGCAGCATGATTTTCTGAACCTATTAGTTTGAATATGACACAATCATCATAAAATCAGCTTGGGTTCATATCTTAAGCAAAATATTTAAGAAAAACAGAGATTTACATGAAATAACCCTCAAGATTGAGGTGCTACAACACAGGAAAAAGACTGCAGACTATATTAGCGTTATTTTTTAGGGGTTTCAGATGTTGTAAGTGAAAACTCAGATCTATGACAGATCTATGGCTAAAACATCAGATCTATACCAGATCTGGAAACTACTCAGCCTCCTCTACAAGATCCCCTTGGGATTTCATCAAAATACTGCATGAATAAGTGTAGATCTTAATTATAAGCTACAGGACTGCATAATACATAGAATTTCGGAAGATGAATTTATTATAACAGAAATCAGATCTGAAATAGCTTAGAACAGTAGCTACATCAAATATTTACAAAGTGAGAGGCAAGCCTCAATCACTATAGATCTTCTATTGCACAAAAACTGGAATAACAATAAAACCCAAGTACAGAAACGCAGTTTTTGAGAGGGACTGCGCAGTAGCTATAGAAAAATGAAGAAAATCCTATATGATACAGATATGAATACAAAATAAGAGTGAGATCCTCTTCCGGGTGGTCACAAGACACCCTCCCTGAGAGAAGTCCCCTCCAAAACAACTAGATCTCTGCATATCTAGACTATCACTTGCTGCAACTCAAGCAATTACAAAATCCTTAACAGGACCAGCGCTGCTAATAGATGGAGCTTGGCCAAAATGCTGGATAGTGGCTCATTTCTATGCATTCTCCTCCATGAGCTACTCAAGGAAGGAGGGAGGATTCCTAAACAGGAAATCCTCTTCCCTTAGGCTAAACAGCCAAGGGAGCTAGAGTTTCTCAAGCAACCTCTATTTCGAAAATCCTTCAACAACCTTTACATGAGCCCTCTCCTCCTTTATATAACTTGAAGGTGTGCACAAACCCTAAACCACTTCAATGTACTTAACCCCTTTCACATTGATTCCCTCCTTCTAGAACTGCGCAGTTTGTCTAGGAGGTTCAATGAATCTGGACAGAACTGAGATTTGGTCTCGTTGACCCAATCAAATGTCTCAATCCTGTTTCACACACAAGTGGATTTTATTACAAAGGCCCAGATTTATCCCTTTCCACATTGGGCATGTATTTATTCTTTGATTTAAGGAGTTTTTCATGTCCTCCTTTACATTTTATTCCTCAATCATGAAATGCAAAAATAAACAAGGAAAAATTAATGTTCCAATTAGCTGAAGCTAATTTAGGAACATTATAGTCTTCCCCTCCCAAATGTTTCTTGTCCTCAAGCAATTGCAAGGAAGAACCAGACTTCTCCTTCCCCCTTTGTGGCCTCATCAATGGATCCCACCATGGCTGAAAATGGTAAGGAATGAATCTGCCCTCCAATGACCTTCTCCAAGTGCAAGATAGCAAGTGTACATCATGAGAAATGGGAGGTACAAGTGGTGATCTTCTTGTTGCTACATGGCCTCATCAGGTAGGAGTGATGAAGAGCATGGGGAAATTTTTTTCCCAATGAGTGTGTCCCACACCCATGTTATCATCCAAATAAAGGGAGCCATTCTTGATAGCTCATAGAAACAGTTATTAATCCCCATGATGTGCATTGAGTAGGGGCTAAAAGGCTGGAAATGAGGGATGAATATACCCAACTCACACTGTCCCTCTTCCCATTGTTGATGGATGTGGAGCTGTGGATCTTGGGCTGCAAAAATGTGGTCACCATGAAGCCAAAAGGAGCTTGAAACTTAATGATCTCCTTCATTGATTCCAGTGAGCCTCCTTTTCCACCCTCTTAGGCATATAGTGAACAATTTACCTTCACCATATGTGCTCCAAAAGACATGTGGACTAAGTGCCATATGATGTGCTGAATGGTGACAATAGTCCCTCCCTCGAGACCAGCGCAGTCCATCATCTTGCTGCCTCAAGTCATGATACCATAAGTGGGCAACCCACCACTTTCTTGCTGAAATAAGCTTCTTCAAAGCTTGGAAATAATAGAGGAAAATAAGTGTTGGCTGAATGGAGATCAATAAAAACATGTCTTTCTCTAATTCCTCGCATGTGAGAGGCTCCCTTTCATGATACAAACTCAATACATGATCCTTTGTAGAAGATGATACGATGTACCATGCAGCAGCCACAAAAATTTCCCTCCTCTTCTTGAAATTCAATTGAATATGGGAGAGTGCATTCCCCATGGATACATTCATCCAATGCATCATTCCTCCTCTCCCACATATGCTCCTCATAAAAATAGACATATCAACAACATAGGGAGCAAGAATAGAATTCATGTTGGCTGCCATATGCAACAAATGTGAAGGGCAATGATCCCTCATATGAAACCAACGCAGTTTGGACCTCAACTACAATAGAGACTGCTAAAAAATGTGGTCTTCCAACCACTTGCATGCTGCCCCAATCTCTTCATAAGCTTGGAGGAAATAAATGATGGATGAAGCAATGTGAGCATATCCTCCAAAGAAAATTTCCTCCCCAAGTCCTCCTAGGGAGTGGATATCAACATTGCTCATGGCCTCAAGTAGACCATGTAGCCTCAAAGTAAGAATGCTCCTCCTTGGAACAACATCCTGCCCATATGTGGTTAAGGGATGCATGTATACATGAGATACATCAAAATAATCAACACCCTTACCACAAGTTTTGCTCATGCAATGGGAGTAGCTCATGGATGAGCCTCCATCCATTCTCAAAGAGAGGAGAGAAGACTGTAATAACTCTTCCCAAGATTCATGTGCATACATAGCTCCCATGCCAAATGTAGATGCAGGAAGGCTGCTATCCTTCCCCTGCTTTTCCTGCCACAACGCAGAAACTGAAATGAGAGTGGGTGTGGATGATGTTGAGAGACTGCTTCTCTCCTCCTTGAGCCTACCCAAGACTCTCAGTGTTGCATCAAGACCTCCCAAGGTCTCCACTTCTTTGAAATCAATGGGCAATGCCTCACCATGTGATGCATTCACCTCTTCTTGTTGATCGTGTGGCCTTCTTGGTGCAATGTCTCCAGGAAATGAGACATCATCTAATGGTGATTGAATACATGAATGGAGAAAACCCTCCATGCTTCCACTGCGCAATCCAATCACCTCTTTAGGTGCATCAACCTTCTGCAATAGATAGGAATGGGATTGGCCCTCTTTCCCATCTTCTCTCAGTATCCTCTTGTTTTTGCACCTTACCCATCTCAAGGGCTTGTGAAATGCAGACCCTTTGATATCTCCAAGGGAAGATCTTATTCCTCCCTTACTGCTCTTGCATAGCGCAGTGCAACTCTGTTGTTCTAGATCAACAACACATAGAAATGTAGATCTCTCCATGCAATGGGCTAAAATGAAAACAGATGAATTCTTGACCATACCTTGGTGAAATGTAGAAGCAAGAACTTCTTCTGCAACTGTGTAGTCTTCCTCCATTGTACATGAAGGTTGCTCCTCCAAGGTTATGCCAGCGCTAGTACAAGTCTCTAGCCCCTCAATCTCCTTGAGATTTTCTTGAATATCCTTCAAGGTCTGGAAAAAGAGTGAGGGAATCTCTTTTTCTGTCATTCCTTCTTCTTCTCCTCTTTCTCTCGGCAAGAAAGTGGGGATGTGACAACATTGTAAATCAAATTGTGCGGCTGAATTCTCACACACATCATAAGAAGTACTGAGTACTCCTTCATCTTCCTAAAATTCTCTAGGAATTTCACTGTAGCTTCTTCTGCTTTAAACCCCTCTTGGAGTTTCACTGCATCCTTCTTCTTCCATGGGTTGAACCTCCTTGGAGAGGCCCTTCTCTGATATGAAAATTTATGAGAGTAATCTCATCCTTTCCATCAAATTGATCTCTACTTCTGCTCTTAATTCACTGATAGCTTGATCTCACAGGCTATGCCAGAGAACCTGGCTCTGATACCACTGTAATGTTCCAAATTGGGAATTGCTCATGAATCTAGAAAATTATATTCCCTTTTTTTTCAAAAACATTAACAATCAACAACTAAACTATTCCAAAGATTTACTATAGGGGAATTTACTGGGTATGTCACCTTTACAAGAAAGGATGAGACCCAAAGGCTAGCTGACCCACTAACAGACTCTGTCTATAGAACTATGTCAAGAGCTAATATTTCAAAGAGGGGATCTGATATCAACTCTTGTATCCCTTAGATATGATAATATAAAACCCAATTCCAATAGGATATCAGAAGCAAATCAGACTAGGTGGGTTAAACAGTTCTCCCACACCTAGTTGCCTTGAAAACTGCCGAAATAAGGGACTGCAACAATCTGGAAACTGTATAATGGTCTTTGAATGATGAATAAGCTTAAAAATAGATGCAATAGACATAAATACATCTATTTAACTACATAAATGATTTATACAGCGTTTTATGAACCAAGGGTTGGGGAAAAGTGAGGATTTAGGCCCTAAAACGAGTATAATAAGAGATCTGCGTAAAAATAAGGTGGGAAAGTGCTTAGATCTGATAGCTAGGGTTATGAAGGACTCCCATGTCTAATTTAAGAAAAAATAATAATTTTTTCTATGTTAAACACTTCCTCCTTCCCGACTAGTCAAGAAAAACACCCAATCCCCATGACTTTGAGTATGCAAAATTTACTGAAGCTCACGCAGCGTGATTTTCTGAAGCTATTAGTTGGAATATGACATAATCATCAGAAAATCAGCTTGGGCTCATAGCTTAAGCAAAATATGTAAGAAAAACATAGATTTACAAGAAATAACCCTCAAGATTGAGGTGCTACAACATAGGAAAAAGAATGCAGACTATATCAACGTTATTTTTCAGGGGTTTCAACTGCTGTAAGTGAAAAATTATATCTATGATAGATCTATGGCTGAAACATCAGATCCATACTAGATCTGGAAACTACTCAGCCTCCTCTACAAGATCCCCTTGGGATTTCATCAAAATACTGCATGAATAAGTGTAGATCTTAATTATAAGCTACAGGACTGCATAATACACAGAATTTTTGAATATGACTTTATTATAATAGAAATCAGATCTGAAATAGCTTAGAACAATAGCTACATCAAATATTTACAAAGTGAGAGGCAAGCCTCAATCACTATAGATCTTCTATTGCACAAAAACTGGAATAACAATAAAACCCAAGTGCAGAAACGCAGTTCTTGAGAGGGACTACGCAGTAGCTATAGAAAAATGAAGAAAATGCTATATGATATAGATCTGAATACAAAATAAGAGTTATATCCTCTTCCGGGTGGTCACAAGACACCCTCCCTGAGAGAAATCCCCTCCAAAAAAACTAGATCTCTGCAAATCTAGACTACCACTTGCTGCAACTCAAGCAGCTACAAAATCCTCAATAGGACCAGCGCTGCTAATAGATGGAGCTTGGCCAAAATTTCGGATAGTGGCTCATTTCAGTCCATTCTCCTCCATGAGCTACTCAAGGAAGAAGGGAGGATTCCTAAACAGGAAATCCTCTTCCCTTAAGCTAAACAGCCAAGGGAGCTAGAGTTGCTCAAGCAACCTCTATTTCGAAAATCCTTCAACAACCTTTACATGAGCCCTCTCCTCCTTTTTATAACTTGAAGGTGTGCACAAACCCTAAACCACTTCAATGGACTTAACCCCTTTCACATTGATGCCCTCCTTCTAGAACTACGCAGTTTGTCTAGGAGGTTTAATGGATCTAGACAAAACTGAGATCTGGTCCTGTTGACCCAATAAAATGTCTCGATCCTATTTCACACACAAGTGGATTTTATTACAAAGGCCCATATTTATCCCTTTTCACATTAGGCATGTATTTATTCTTTGATTTAAGGAGTTTTTCATGTCCTCTTTTACATTTTATTCCTCAATCATGAAATGCAAAAATAAACAAGGAAAAATTAATGTTCCAATTAGTTGAAGCTAATTGAGGAACATTACATGATCACATAATTTAATGGATTATTCTTCTACTGAAACGAAATAAACTAAAAAAAACTCTAAAACAAAGAGAAATATACAAGTACACAAGAGACACTTAAGCCACTGCATTGGGCCCAAACCCAAGAGCCTCAACCCTCTCGAACTAGCTCAGTAATGAATCAAATAGAAACTTCTCATTATCATTGAATCAAGGTCTAATACATCACATTCCAGTCAAAAAATAACAAGGCTTGAGCTCAATAACTACCTATATGAAATCAAAACTCGTATCCTAATGAGCTCTTTTATGTGTTTATTTATACAAGAGGGTAGCGACCAACAAATCCCTAAAAAATAGGAATATTGTCTCTTAAAACTCGAGAAGAGTGGAGTTTGGCTCCTCATGAATTTCACTTGCTTGGCTTCCAATGACCTCGAGCTGATGAGAGATATCTTGATGTGATATTGGGTTGATCGATGGAGTTAAGGAGATGGACAACCCCTTATAATCTCTCCTTGTTGTCTACTCTAAGCCCCTACATAGAAATTTTCTCAAAAATTGTTTCATTTCCTATAATTAAACCATATTATGCTACATGAGATGACAAACATCTTTCACCCTTTTCACTAAGCATAATATGAAAAAAAAAATGTAAATAAATGTGATAAAGAGATAGTTCTAAAATTGAAAGATGGAAATTGAAATTATGACCCTTTATAATGTATCTATTAATAAGCCCCATCAAATAGGTTCCAAAATCAGCGTCCACCTTAGGAGAAAATGCACATAACAACTACCTACAATTGGTTGTGAATCCCAACATGCTCCTCGAGGTTCGGCGAAGTAAACGATCGTTGTGCCTAAAAAAATTTCCAACCCTCACCGTATGATCACATATCACTCTCATAAGAATTACACCTTGACAAAATTTAAATTGTCGATTAAAAATAAGGTTGGAGTGGCAATGTAATTTCCAGCGCCCAATTTGGTTTCTTGCATGTCATGCAATGTTTGGAAGGGGGCATATTTTGTTTTATAATTGTGCCTTATCTACTAAGCTCCTAGCTATTGTGAATTTTTAATGCCATATGCATGTTGTGAACCGCCTTTCCGTGGCTAAATTTATACCATGGACTATTATTGAGTCCATGTCATTGCACTTCTAGTGAGTCATGTCATATGTCACCCGTGTTTCATATGTCACCCGTGTGATGTGGGTAGCCTCTCATGACATGGCTTGATTCGACAATATTGATCATTATTTAATTCCTTGGATCCAAAAACTTACCGCAATACTTCCACGCCCAGGATGACCATACTACATATGTCTCCTCATATAGTCAATCATGTTTACTTCTTTAAACAATCAACTTTCATAGCCATTCCCGATGGATTATATGATCAAAGGTATTACTAATGTTGGGTTCATATCACCTTTAACAACCTGTATGATGCCTTAATACTATGCGCTTATGCCTTGGTCATCATATTTGATAGTTTGGAGACTAGACTTTAATTATGTAGTTGCATCATTACAATCATATTTTTTAATTTTCATGGAAAATATTTGTCATATGTTTTTTATTTAACATTTAAAATAAAGAATTCTAATAACTTTAGGGATCATTCAAAACCTGCATCTTCATAATATATTTTTTGTATAAGAATATAATAATATTGTAGAGAATACTTGTTCAAAAAGGGAAGTGTACATTTTTTTATATTATGCTAAAGGATTGATCAATCAAATAGCAAGCCCATGATGATGTTGTATTTCAAAATAATAAAAGTATATCAGTACTATCAGAATAATTCAAACCCTAAAACCATATATTAAATGCATGCATAAGTACATATAACCATGTATAACTTCTTATAATTTCGTGTGTTAGAAATAAAAACATGAAATCGCAAAATGAGGTCATATCAATACTCCTTATTTATCAAGGGGACCCCACATACTAAGGCTTAGAATTTTAGTTGTTTTAGGGGTATTATTTTTAAGTATTTTTATTAGGAGAAATCACGATAATAGTGAAATGAATTTCAAAAATTTGTATGTAACTGGTTCAATAATATGGAAACTGCACTAGTTTGGGTTAGGTTACTTGAGCTAGAGTTTTTCCCAGTTCCCCTATCTCTTTGTGTAATATTCAAAGGTTCTGCAAACCCATTACGATACTTTGGGTGAGACTTCATATACTTGCAATAATTGAAAATGAAGGTATGTGAGGGGGTTTTGTTGGCATATTTCTGAAAACTGGGTCACTTCACTCATGCACCAACAAATGCCTAAGAAGAAAACAATTTTAGAATAGTAGAATTGGAGGAGAAACTAGATTGAATCGATCATAAGCTTAATATTATCATCAATAGATCCATCAATAGTTCTCTCCCCTTTGATGGGAATGGTTCTCAACAAATTCCCAAACTAGATAACTCAACTTAGTAATCATCATGCATTTCCATTTTTTTTTTATTATAGTTTTTATAATGTTTCTTATTTAATATGGCCATGGTATGCTAGTACTTGGGTATATCATTCTATGTATCAATAATTTTTTTCTATCAGATGTTATAATTAGAAGAGGTATTTGTAACCTCATGACTTTGAATCTAAGTCTTTGATCTAGTTCCCACTACGGAGACCAAAAGTTGACATTATTTTATTTTGTAAATTTTTTGATGTGATGATATCAAGTGCCTTACTTTATATATATGTATATGTACATGTATATGTATGTATGTATATATATTCTCCTTTACTAATTTATTAAATAAATTTAATTATCAGTCGACTTATCTAAAACACATAATAAATAAAAAAATTATATAAAATTTATCAATTTAAAATGATAATTAAGTATTTTTTATTAATTTTATTATATTAAAAGTAACAATTTTATTTTAAAATCATAGCCAAACCATAATATATCAATATTTTAATTTATTATTATTTTTTAAAAGTTCATAAGCTTATATTAATAAGAGATTAAAATAGTATATGTAGAAGTCTTGTGGTGTCTACTAACCTCTCACCATACCTCGTAGTGCAACATTAGCTTTTTTTGGTAGTCCAAAAAATGTGGAACCATATCACAAAATCTATGGAGAATAAAAAAAATAGCTAGCTCTCGACTCTATCTTACTACATATATAATTATAGTATGTATATTGTAATTGTATGAAAAAAATAACATAGAAAATTATTAATATATTTAAAACTGTAATATTTCATTAACTAAGTGATGGGGGAGTCCACTTGGATGTTCTTAGATGGACCAACATCCTCATCAAAGTCAAAGAACTCAATGTTAGCCAAGTGTTTTTATAGAATTGTAATCTTCTGGTCTAACTTCCCAATTTGTCTCTAAACCTCATCCACTTGCAAAATAATTTCATGTTGTTCCTCTAATATTTCCACCAAAACCTTCCCTATGAATATTTTAATCTATTAATATATATCCACTTCTTGTGGATATATGGTTCAACGAGTTACTATGTAACATATATCTAACACCCAATCGACTAGCTACTCCAATACATCTTTATACAAAATATACACCCTCCTTTACTGCCTCTATCTCTAGTCAAATTTGGGGGGTGGGGGGGGGGGAGTATTGTTGAAATACACTTCCACAAAATTATCAACATCCACCTAGGCTCGAGAGGATTTGGGTGCCTTGGAGTTTCAACAACCTCTTTTATCTCCTATGACTCTTCCTCTCAACATACTGGTGGGTCCAAGGATGTGGATTAAGTGACCCGAATGTTGAAATTTCCAACTCAACAAGCAGATATTTTCCCATCATATAGGGCATATAAAAAAAATTTATAGGTGGTAGAGAGCCCAATTCCAAACCACAAGGAAGAACTTAGTTATGTTATCTGAGACATCCCACGATAAGCCATTTAAATAAATGAACAAACTAGTCACCACTCGATATAGGGTGCCAATATTTGCAAAAGGAAAATTAGTGGTAATAATATATATAGAATAGTGGAGCATCCCCATGAGATAACAAGCCCAAAGACCCAAAACAAAAGGAAAAACCAACTGCCACCTTGTACTGAAGCCCAAGAATTCCAAAAGCGGATCAGAAAATGCATCCTTTCTAGTGGGGAGAGATATTTTGGTGGAAGATGGGATAAGAGACTTAAAGAAAGAGATCAAACTCCTTGAGAAATATAGTTTCCATATTCCCCAAACACAAATACTTCCCCAAAAAACCAAGCACCATCGACCCCAATACTAGCTGAAAATTGATAGTTTTCCTAGCCACCATAAGACTCAAGAGGGAGGAGGCTAAACGTACTAGACCTAAAAGCACCAGAAAGAAAAGTAGATAGAAAATATGGTTTACCCCATGCATTGAGAGATTTTAAAAATAGGTAGATAGACAGAGATAGCCCTTCATATTCAAGTCCATCTTTCCATGAAATTCCCTTAAAAATCATCCATTTTTTGGAATTTTATTATGTTTCCCTCCTACTAAATCACTCAAAATTGTGTCACCCCATAAATATTCATAAAACCGATTATTATCACTATCTTCTAAGCTGAGTATGTTATCATTATGCTTCTTTTTACCACCATAATTATCCATACAAAAGAAATCATTATCAAATCTACCCATGAAACCAAATTATTTCTCGTATACCAAACCCACCTTTTTTGGGAGGGTACTCAATCCCTTCCCTTACACACTTCAAGTGTTTCTTCATCATGGCATGCAGTTTGTAGTGGACACCAGTTGTGGAGGTATTTAGTTATTTATGTAACAAGCATGTGGTGCGTAATGACCACCTATTGTGGAGATATTTAGTTATTTATTTAACAACTATATTTTATGAACAAACTTAAACACAAAGACTAAGGGGGGAATTTTAACAAAACGTCCTTAATAAACACACACACACACACACACACACACACACATATATAGGTCTATTCTAGCCCCAAGGGATAGCTCAGTTGGTAAAGTTCCCGTTGTTAAGTAGCTTGCCAATTGGGAGGTCAAGGGTCAAATCTCCTCGATGCCCTTGGGGTTAGGACCGACCAGATAAGCCGATGGGTAGATCCCTTTAGGTGGATCTGCCCAAATTATTACTCGTGTATGTAACAGTCACTCATTGACCGTGAAACACAATTGAAAAAATATGTGTAGTCTAACTTATAGATGAAATGACCTTTTTTCACGACATTTTTTCTAGTTAATTTCAACCAAAATCTGGAATTTTTTTT
The DNA here is from genome assembly GCA_034641835.2 of Pinus albicaulis. Lineage (NCBI taxonomy): Eukaryota > Viridiplantae > Streptophyta > Pinopsida > Pinales > Pinaceae > Pinus > Pinus albicaulis. The sequence goes on from CM076583.1 coordinate 433,663,367, forward strand.
TTAAAACTTAAGTTTAAGTTGTTTAATATGTAGAATTGGAGTGCCTCAAGGGGTTTTCCAAGGTGATGCATCCATTTATGCATTCAAAAATTCATTTTAAAAAACAAAAAATCACATTCTTTCTTGAAATTGATTTACCAAATTCTGATGAAAATTTTTATTTTATATATAGATATATAGATATCATCTCCTTTACGTTATTTTTCTTAAAACCATAGACGCAACTAACATAGTTGAAAAAATATTTAAAGCTCTCAAATTTAATCAATAATGTGTCACATTCAATTCAAGGTATAAGAGAAACTTCCTCTAGTTAAATAAGTTTTTGGTATTAATATTATTTCATTCTAAAATCTTAGCACACATTTTAAGAAGATTTTTAAATTTATGATTTTTTCATGATTATCTGTTCATGATCATAAACACACTTAAAGACATTATATTCTTCTTCAAAAGCCTAATTCATAATATCTATAAATTTCTAACTTTATTGAAAATGATCAAATTAACATAACCAAAAATAAAATTACAATCTAGTATGAATTAAATGTGAAAAATAACATAACACTCTTAAATATTTTGTATTTATAACTAATATTGGCATTGTGTCTTTATACTTAATATTGGCCCTTATTACTACACAACAAGCCTTTTTCTATATTTACATGGTTCATATAAAAGTTTGGTTTATTTTTCTTCATGAAAAAAACTATTTTCTATTGAAAAAGTGAATTCTTTTCAAACTCCTCCTTTGGATCAATTCAAATTTCCTCCCTTTCATGAACGGATTGTGTAGTGAAGATCAATGCCTTTACCCTTTTATTAATTCCATAAAATTAAGAGTTGGTTGACGAAGAAGGTAATTACCTGAATGTAGGAATTAATTAAGTTTTCCAATGTTAGGGTTCTCTTCACATAATTAGGTTTATAATATAATTGACATCAATATTAGAAAGAAAAAAAATAAGATAATTATATAAAAGTTAAAATATAATAAATTTATAACACAAAGTAACTAATCTTATGATCACCCTGTTTAACTCTTTACCTTTCCCACTTAGTGGGCTCGTATCCTTTTAAGCACTCATTTTTAGTTAGCCAACCTTGGATCCTAACTTAAATATTGAAAATATATGCTTCAACATTCATTGATTAAGTCTTGGCCTTAAGCTCCCTACAAAATACTTCTATCTATTACACATATGGTCATTTTGTAACATATACATCACCTAACATTAGTCAAAATAAATGAATAAAATTACTAACTTCATTATATTTACACCTTTAATTGATTTGTATGATGATTTAAACCTTAATAAACATATTTGATATATCGCTCGAACTTCTCATAAGTGTGTGTGTATATATATATATATATATATATATATATATATATATATACTCCTTATTTGTAGCTCACATTCGCATGTACACTTGTTTATATGAGACTAAGGTTTCAAGAATATTTATCCTGCTCATCATTTGTCACCGGCATAGGTAAACTCAGGAATTAAACCTATTAAATATCAGCCTCCAACTTGGCTAGTCATCCGTTGACACATAACCCATACACTTACCTGTTCACGAGGTTGGACGTTGGCATGGAATTCCAATCTATAATGTATTTATGTGCTCTGTGGTTAAATGAAATGGTGGATCCTGAGGAGGATAAGTGGAGAGTATAGCACTATGGATCTCCTTTCGGATCTATGGTCCAAGTTCATTGTTAGATGGTTAGGGTAAACCCTACCCCCAAACCCTTTCTTTGTTTATCATTTTGTGTCGCTGAGCCATGCCATGGTTATTGTGAAGCCCTGCAATAGATAATGGTTTTGGTTGAGAGTTCGGCCTTCTTCTAATGTTCTGGTGCCACTAGCTCCTCTGTCGTTATGGATAGTTTGATACTTCTCTAGTTCAACGCAATCCCATTGAGCTGAGATGATGACAACTGCTCTGCTAGTAGGTAATTTCTCACCACAGTTGCATCGTTACTCCATACATTAATTTCTCAAGCAAGGGTGTTGATTTTTTCAAGTTTCTCATACCTCGATGACTACTCTCACACAGGAAAGGGTCACATCTGTTATCTAATGCACAAGTGAGCCTGCCGATTCCGCTAGGGTTCAAACAATTTAATTAGTTATTCAAATTACATTTATTGTTACCATATACTAACTAGACATTGTGTAATGTTCTTTTCAAGTATTTGTTTCGCCCTTTAAACCCTAGCTTCCCACGTGTTCAAACACAAGTTCTGAGTTTATTCATTGTTTTCTCAAGGTACTACTCCACTCGGGGTTCCACTATTTATTCTACCAAGAATGCTTTCCCCTCCAAGCATAGTTACAATTCATATATTTTCTTTATGTGATACCTTCGGTGTTTGACGCATAGTTTGGTGGGCTTGGTCGAGGGTTTATTCTCACTGAGAATATTTAATAATTATGTAACTTATACTTTGGTACATCATTCTCGATATGGGGTTTGCATTAATATTTTTATTTTAAGAATGTAACCTTAAATTCCAGATTAATGTTGGGTGTTTGGCCATAATAACGAGAATTGTTTTTTCATCCTTCTATGTGTGGAGAAAGGATTTCTTAACATGCTTCCCCATATAAGTCTCTTTATTAGTTTTATCCTTTTGGTTATTTTCCACATTCCACTTGTAAGGTTACCGTTGAATGTAAATACACAGTTCCAAGGTTAAGATAAATATAGTTATGCTTCGTTTATGGAATGAAATGCATAACAAGTGAAACCCTTAGGGTCACTTGACTATTATGTGTTAATTTAATTTGTATATTACCTATGTCTGCTTCCTTTCAATACTGATATTTATATTTGTGTAGAAGAAGTAAGTTTTCCTTATATCTCATTTTAAAAAAGGTACTGGAATTTTTTATTTTTATTTTTCATAATTTCAAATTGATATTTCTTATTCAATGATTTGATTCAACTGTTCCATAATTATATGTGTGATAGTTTTCCATTCAAGGGTTTATACAGTTTTCCATTCAAGGGTTTATATAGTCTTCCATTCAAGTGTTTATACTGAGTTGTTATATAATTCTCTATTCTTAATAATTAGTTTATAGAATTATAATGATATTCCTGAGGCTAAACAACTTGTTTATCTTAGGAGAAGGTTTTTCGCCCCTATGTTCGTATTTTTCAACTGGGATTAAGTTCCTGGTCAGACTAACCGGACCCATAGTCTCGACTAACTCCCTGGAATAATTATGGGATAACAGGTGTTGAATCAATAGTTTTCATGGTGTTAGATAAAACCCTATTTACATTCATAATCCCAAAACTTCTAGGAAGTACTATTACAGAGGTATCATACTATTGTTGTATTTTTTTAAGGATGCATCTTAATTTACTTTCAGTCATTCAAATGATTAGTAAACATACCATTCGTTCATTCCTACATTCCTTCATATTTCCTGTATGAATGTGAAATAAAAGAACAAGGACTGATTGAATACCTGTTTCTTTAACTATAAAATATAATAGACTAGTATGAGTAGAAAATCTCAATAGGAGGGTCCTGCTCCCTATCAATGAGCATGGAAATTACATCCAGTACTCCCCCCGAGCCCCTACTACTAGTCAGTCTCTGGCCATCTGCCAATCTGGACTTTCTTTCTTGAAAACCTCGGAACCCCACGATGTTTTTTCTTGCTTCATTCCAAGAAGGTTCCACTAGTTTAATTTACTTCCAACTTGGGAATCCCCTACAATATCCATTGATTGTCTTTACTGATATTCTTATTGTCTTCTCTAAGGATCCCAACCCCCCCTTCTCCCACCTGAGATCCTTTTATCTATGGGGAGAAAGAACAAGAATTCCAACTGAATAACTGTCTGGTAGTTGGTAACTACTTTGGGCCTCTCCAACTGAGATTTTCTCCCATTTTTCCATTTCCATTCATCCAATCTTTTAAACAATAAAAAATCAATCATTCATATATTCACATACTTATATTTTTCTTAAAACATAATTCATTGCTACTTAATTAGTTTTTCAACTTACTATGAATTCCTAATTCACCTAATAATTATTAAATCAAAAATTAAGTTAAATATGTTGATTGTACGAGGGGTTACATCTTCCCCCCTGAGATGAACATCATCCTGGTGTTCCTTAAATATCTCAAAACATTTCTGAATAGGCCTCCCTCATAAGTTATTTGTCTTCCCAAGTGGAATCTTGAGGACCAAAGTGTTTCCACTGCACTTTAACTTAGGCGATGGTTCGTTTCCGCAACGAGATTTATCTCTGATCGAGAATGCACTGGGGTTCTACCAGGAACGTGACATCTGGTTCTACCTGTAACTAGTAACATACAATTTATTTACTCAATTATACATATTAATTATGTGGTAATGAAAACTATTAATTAACTACACATTTTCCCATTGAATCACATGCTTAGGGTCATATATGTATCACTTTAACAGTGAGACATGAAACACGTTGTGGAATTTTATGTGGCTTGGTAAAACCAACTGGTAAGCCACGGGTCCTACCCTATCCAAAATTTGGAAAGGTCCACAATAGAGAGGTGCCAACTTCATATAGGAAGTCCACCTTAAAGTACTCCTCTTAGGCTTAATTCTCACGTAGACATGATTTCCCACATTGAATTCTCGGTATGTCCTTTTCTTATCAACATAAATCTTCTGTTGATCTTATGCCACCTTTATATTCTGTCGAATCTTCGTTACCTCTTGTTCCATTTTTTCTAATATATCCAGGCCCAATATTAATTTATTCTTGGGGCTATTCCAATTTATAGGGGTTTGGCACCTTCTCCCATGCAAAAATTTAAATGGGCTCATCTTCAATGATTCGTTGTAACCATTTTTGTATGCAAACTCTACCAGATGTATATATTCTTCCCATTTTCTGGGTTGTTGCATAACGTACATCCAAAGCATATCCTCTAAAACTTAATTCACTCATTCAGTCTGTTTTTCCAACTATGGATGGTACGTTGTACTGAATTTCATTTGAGTCCTCAATCTGGTGAATAAATATTTCTAGAATGCAAAAGTGAATTTCACGTAACGATCAAAATCACCATTTTTGGTATTTCGTGCAGCCTAAATATATCCTTCATAAAAATGTCAGAAATATGTACATCTTTGAAGTTAGACTGTACTAGAATGAAGTGGGCAGACTTACTGAGTTTATCTACAAAAACCATAATGGAATCGTTATGTCCCTTTGTTCTAGGTAGTCTCGTGACAAAATAGAGAGTGATTACCTCCCACTTCCATTCCAGGACTGCGATTGGCTGCAATAAACCTACCGGATGATGATGTTCAACCTTCACCTGTTGAAATTCCATGCACCTTAATAGATATTCAGCTATGTCCTTATGCATTCTGGGTCAAAAATAACTCTTCCTTATGGCTAATAGCTTCTTCTGGTACCCAGGATGAGCAACGTAGGGTCTTCGATGAAACTCACCCAAAATAATTTTCTTGACTAAATTTTGATTAGGAATATACACCCTTCCTTGAAAAGTTAATAGCTGATTTTTATCTATTAGAAAATCAATTTTCTTTCCCAACCTTACATCATTCTTCGCTTGATAATTGAACTGTATTTAAATTCAACCCAATTGAACTGTAGTTTGTATATGCATTGTATCTTTCTACTTAATGCATATGCGACGCAGTTTTCCTTGCCTTTGATGTGCTAGATTTCAAACTTGAACTCACTTAGAAAAGCGTTCCATCTTGCTTGCCTCGCATTTAGGGTCAGCTATTTAAAGTAGTTGGTTAGGCTACTATGATATATTTTCAATAGAAATTTTCTCCCTAATAATTAGTGCCTCTAGAATTTTAACGCATGAATTACAGTAGTCAGCACTAGATCGAAGGCTAAATACCTTTTTTCATGATCTTTCAGTTTCTTATACTCATACGCAATCACATTACCTTCCTGAGTTAGAACTACTCCCACACCCTCTTGAAATGCGTCACTACAAATAAAAAATTATTTGTTTGGATCTACAATCTTCAATGCTGGTGTTGTTGTTAGTAAATTGTAATATTCCAAATCTTGAACAGCTAGCAAGGCATGACTGGAAAACGCATTTTCCAGTAATGGCTGCTACAGGAATTGAAACCAGGACCTGGATCCCTTAGATCAATGTGTCTAAGTCCTAAATCCAAGAGGAGGTTCCAAAGAAATCCTTCTAGGTGGGTTAAACAAATCTCCCACACCTAGATGTCCTCAAAAAGTGCTCGATGAAGGGACTGCAACAATGTATGAACATACAATGGAATGACAGTGTTATTATTATAAGCCTGAGTACATGAAGATGTAAATAGCCAACAAATGTATAATATAGTAGAAAAAGAGTACAATGCTTTGAGTAATTAATCACTCAAGCTAGGCAATGAGAGCCTCAACAGAACATGTACAAGAAATTGAAGACCACTGTTACACAAAGTTTACACAAGGCTATGTCAGCGCAATTTAATGGAGACATTGCAACATACAAAAAGATAATATAATGATATGAAAATATCAGGCTCAAGAAATATGGGGGAGCAAGCTCTCAACCCATGAAACACTAATACAACAATGATACAACAATCCTTGGAAGGATTGGCTACAATACATATGAAAATGGAAAATCTGCAAAAATGTCAGAGTTGCAGGGTAACAGCTACAACACAAAACTAAAATAGAAGGAGATGGTTGAATATAATCACCAATCTTAAGCAAACCTCCTCCAATTGACCTCCCGAGTGCAAGGCTAATCCTAGCACCGAAGATCTTGCCCTCCAAGATGATGGTGCAAACCCTCACTGCAAATATGCTCTGAAATAATGCAGTCTAGATAAGGGACTGTGCTGCTGATGATAGGAGATGCTTGGCCTGATGCCAAGATATGAAAATAAACTCAGAAAACTTCCTTACTAACCTTCCTGAGGAATAGAAGCTCCCTCCTCTGAAAGATGAGACAAGGAATGGTGTTGTGGAACCCCTCCACTGCAACACCCTGCAACACAACGTTACACTTGAGCAAAGATAACGTTGTAGCTGAAGGAATGGCTTTGGCCTTGAGCCTAGATCTCGAGAAAATTAAGTGCAATCCTTCAATAGGCCTCTCAAGAAGGAGAATAATTCCTAAACAGGAATCCCTCATGCTAAACAACACTGCAACTCAGCTAAACAGCTGGAGACTGCAAATAGTCTACAAGACCAATAATAAAATTACTCAAACATGTCTCACTATGGCTGCCTCTTCCTCCTTTTATGCAAGTGAATGTCTCTTTGCCCTGGACCCCCACACATTAGGGTTTCTTCCACAAAGAATCTTTCTCCCTCTCAAACTACGTTGTCTTCCCAACCAAGTGACACCCTCTTAGGCAGTGTTGTTGACTTGGTCAAACTTGACCTTGTCCTCATGCATTTTCCCCTTTTCACACTGGAAGGTGAAAAATAAAGCTACTCCATAGATCCCTTTCACACTATGAGGGATTTTATTCCTACTCATGGGCCTTTTACCCATTTTATTCACCTCTTAGATGATATAAGAAAAATTAATATTCCAATTTGCTGCTTGCAAATTTTGGAATATTACAGTCCTCCCCTCTCAAAGATTGCTTGTCCTCAAGAAAGTGCAAGGATAGACTGAGTTATTTCTCTTCTTCTCCCTGTAGAATCCATGTATTATGAACTCCTCCAAGTGAGGTGATTTTATCTCATCAATCAAGTCTCCACATTGCTCCTCCTCAACATGCAAGTCAGTTATAAAGCCCCATCATGTAAAGGTGAAATACTCAAGATGATAGCAAAGTGATGTCTAGAGGTCCCCTTGAGGAATGGGATCTGAAATATAATGGGAACTACCTTTCCCATATGGACCCTCCATCCCCAAGCTATTAGCCATGCAAAATGAGTCACCTCCCAACTAGGAAACTCCTTAAAACTGTCTTCCACCTTTGGCTTCGGCAAAGTAGGTGGGATGAAAATCTGCACATGGTAGACAAAATAGTCTACCCCACGTTGTCCTCCTCTCCACTTAAGATAAGTGTACAGTGTCTTCTGATCCTGGGCTGAAATAAGGTTTCCCTCAAGTGGCAAGATGAGGACTAGATCTCCAAAGACCTCTCCTTCAACGCTGCAAATCATGTTGGCCCAAACATCCCCATATATGATGAGTTTGAATTCATCATCATATGGCATCATATCCATCATATGGCTCACCTCATAAGGAAACAAATGTGTTTTTAAGGTGACCATACTATATCCCATGCTCCCCTTAGAACATGTAGTGCAAAAAGTGTGGGAGGATTCTCCCTCAAATGACACATTCACCCAATGTTTCTCTCTCCCAAGCATGCTCCTCATAAAGACAGAAACAATGGAACTATAGGGAGAAAAAATTAGAATCATGCTTGCTCCCATATGTAGCAAATGAGAAGGACAATGGTCCCTCAAGTGCAACCAATGCAGCTTGACCCTCAACTATAATAGAGACTGATAGAATGTGTGGCTTCTTGACCACTTGCCTGCTGCTCCAATCTCCTCATAAGTATGGAGGAAGTGAATGATGTAAGGTGTATAATGAGCATGTACTCCATAATATATCTCTTCCCCAAGTCCTCCTAGGGGATGGCCATCAATCCTGCTTATTGCCTCAATTAAACCATGTGGCCTAGAAAAAAGAATGCTCCTCCTTGGAGCATTATCCTGCACATGTATGGTTAAGGGATGCATATATACATTGTACAAATAATCATGTAAACAACAATGAATACCCTTACCATATTTCTTGCTCATACAAAAGGAGTGGCTCATAAATGATTCCCCTCTCATCCTCAAAGATAATAGAGGTGGTTGTGCTAACTCCTCCATCTCCATATGATCCATGCATCTACTCATATGCTGATATATCTCCTCCTCAAAACCCTCCCAAAAATACCCCTCCATGATGGTGTGGTATGCTCTCATAGAACAAGTGGGGCTGAAAAGGAAATCCTCATGAGCTGCTTGTATCAACTTCTCCTTGAGCTTGGAAGCTCCAGATAAGAAGATCCTACCATGATAGAAGATGACCCCATCTCTGACTGAATACTTCTCCTCAAGCAACTGGTCATCCAATATCATACAAGTAAAAATATCCTCAGAATAATACACCAATAGCTGGGACTTCCAATATGGATCCATACTCCATAGTGATAGCGCTGATGATCTCTCATGAAGAACATTTGTCATATGGCCATCCTCCTCTTTGACATCTCCCATGCCAAATATGCAAGTTGGAAGGCTACTGTCCTTCCCCTGCTACTTCTGCCACAGCGCAGAATCTGAAATGGAAGTGGGTAATGATGATGTTGAGAGAATGATCCCTCTCTCCTTGAGTCTACCCAAGACTCCCAGCACTGCATCAAGCTCTCCCAAGGTCCCCACTCCTCTGAAATCTCTGAGTGGTGCCTCAACTGATGAAGCATCCATCCTCCTCTACTGAACCAGTGGTCTCCCCAGAAAAATTTCTCCATGAAATGAGACATCATCATAAAGAGATGACTGCATAGATGAATGAACAAATCTGTCGATGCCCTTACTGCACAATCCAGTCTTCTCCTCAGGCGAATCAACCTCCTTAAGTGGATAGGGATGTGTACATCTCATCTCATGATATTGGTTCTCCTCCCTACCTTCTCCTTGTGTCTCCATGGTTCCACACCTCCTCAACAATGGCACATGAGTTTTTCCTTGATCTACATACATGAGATCCTGAGGACTTCCTTGCAAAGATGCAAGAATCCCTCTACTTGTAGCAAGAGCTCCTCTTTCCTATGCATGAGGCACTAGATAATCTCTAGATGAAACAACGTTGTTGCCCTCAATCTCTGAAACATGAATGGGAAACCCCCCAATGATTGGATCGATTTTTTAAAAAGAGATCTCCATGCTCCCTTGCTCAAAGGGGTGAGAAGAAATTCTTTCTTTCGGCAAGGTATGGTGCAATTTTTTAGCCTCCTCCATGGTTTTCTGAAATGGTATTGCATTCTCATACAAGGTTTTTGTTTTATTTTTCTTTTTCATCTCCACCATGTGTGTCTCATGAATCCTCCTATCAAATATTTTCACTAATGCCTTAGTGAAACTTGCATAGGATGCAATGTTTACATTTCTCAAAGAAAAGGATTCAAAGATCCACCAAGCAAAGGCCTTACCTCTCAAATAAAGTGCCACAACTTTGATGGCTTCATCTTCAAGATTTTGGAACTGCTGCAAGATGGTATCTAACTCCTTCACCCAATATTTGGCTGAACATGTAGGTGAACCTTCAAAGGTAGATAGAAGAAATCTATCCTGATGCTTTTTCCCCTTCACCTTCATCTTGCAAAACTCTGAAAAACTGAGATAATCTCGAAATTTCTGAGTTTGAGACCCATACTCCTTCAAGAAATCACTAAGAGTTTCCTTCCTAGCACTTCTTCTCCTCTTTCCATCTCTCTTCTGGTAATCCTGGGCATGTGACTGTGATGTGTACCATAGGGTGTGGCTGCATGCTCACACTCCTCATATATCAATCTAGAGTTTGCTTTAAATTCAAACTCTCTTGGAGATTCTTCATACATCTCCCTTTGGATCTTCTTGAAATATCCATGAATGTTATGTACAGATTTAGGAAGAATATTTGTAAGAATATCCCCTTTTTCTCCTCCAGAAAATGGATTCTTTTTCCTTCTTATCTCTTTATCTCCTTTTTGATGAGAATAGGAAGTGCAGGGTCCTTCCTCTTCTTTCTGCTTATCCTCCTTGGGGAGGTTCTTCATGGATCTAAAATATGATGAGATAAAACCCATCCTCTTCAATCTTCTGATCTCTTTGGCAAAAACTCATAGGCTGAGCCAAGAAATTTGCTTTGATACCATTGTAATATTCGAAATCTGGAACAACTAGCAGGGCATGACTGGAAAACGCATTTTCTAGTAATGGCTGCTACAGGAATTGAAACCAGAACCTAGATCCCTTAGATCAATGTTTCTAAGTACTAAATCCAAGAGGAGGCTCCAAGGAAATCCTTCTAGGTGGGTTAAACAGATCTCCCACACCTAGATGTCCTCAAAAAGTGCCCGATGAAGGGACTGCAACAATGTATGAACATACAATGGAATGACTGCGTTATTATTATAAGCCTAAGTACATGAAGATGTAAAGAGCCAACCAATGTATAATATAGCATCAAAATACTACAATGATTTGAGGAATTAATCACTCAAGCTAGGTAATGAGAGCCTCAACATAACATGTACAAGAAATAGAAGACCACTGCTACACAGAGTTTACACAAGGCTATATAAGCACAGTTTAATGGAGACACTACAACATAAAAATTGATAATATAATGATATGACAATATCAGGCTCAAGAAATATGGGGGAGAAAGCTCTCAACCCCTGAAAACACTAATACAACAATGATACAACAATCCTTGGAAGGATTGGCTACAATGAATATGAAAATGGAAAATCTGCAGAAATGCCAGAGTTGCAGGGTAGCAGCTGCAACACAAAACTGAAATAGAAGGAGATGGATGAATATAACCACCAATATGAAACAAACCTCCTCCAATGGACCTCCCGAGTGCAAGGTTGATCCTAGCACTGAAGATCTTGCCCTCCAAGATGATGGTGCAAACCCTCACTGCAAATATGCTCTGAAATAATGCAATCTAGAGAAGGGACTGCGCTGCTTATGATAGAAGATGCTTGGCTTGATGCCAAGATATGAAAATCAGCAGAAACCTTCCTTACTAACCTTCATGAGGAATAGAGGCTCCCTCCTCTGAAATATGAGACAAGGAATGGTCTTGTGGAACCCTTCCACTGCAACACCCTGCAACACTTACACTTGAGCAGAGATAACACTGTAGCTAAAGGAATGGCTTTGGCCTTGAGCCTAGATGCGGAGAAAATGAAGTGCAATCCTTCAAGAGGCCTCTCAAGAAGGAGAAGAAATCCTAAATAGGAATCCCTCGTGCTAAACAACATTGCAACTTAGCTAAACAGCCAGAGACTGCAAAGAGTCTACAAGACCAATAATAAAGTTACTCAAACATGTCTCACTATCGCTGCCTCTTCCTCCTTTTATTCAAGTGAATGTCTCTTTGCCCTGGACCCCCACACATTAGGGTTTCTTCCACAAAGAATCTTTCTCCCTCTCAAATTGCGATGTCTTCCCAAGCAAGCCACACCCTCTTAGGAAGCACTGTTGACTTGGTCAAACTTGACCTTGTCCTCATGCATTTGCCCCTTTTCACACTGGAAGGTGAAAAATAGAGCTACTCCGTAGATCCCTTTCACACTATGAGGGATTTTATTCCTACTCATGGGCCTTTTAACCATTTTATTCACCTCTTAGATGATATAGGAAAAATTAATATTCCAATTTGCTGCTTGCAAATTTTGGAATATTACATAAATGTATTAATTGATCAAAACTCTAATGACAATTAGATGTCCACAAAAAATTCCTTCCCTTTTTCTGTAGGGAAGTGATTGGGTATGTGATTCTCGAGAATCCCCCTATAAATTGTCGATAATAACCTGCCAGCCCCATAAATGATCTTATATCCACTACGTTCCAAGGTACTGGCCATTCCATGATGGTTCATATATTCTATGGATCAACCGATATCCCTTCTGCTGAGATAACATGGCCCAAATATTGAATCTGATCCTTAAGGAAGTCACATTTGTTGAATTTAGCATACAATTGTTGATCCCACAATACCTGTAATATTGTATGCAAATGTTCCTTATGTTCTTCTTCTGTCTTTCAGTAGATCAATATATCATCTATAAAAATTGTTAAAAAAATTTCAAGGTATGAATGGAATATACTGTGCATTAGGCTCATAAATGTGGTAGGTGCATTGGTTAACCCGAATGGAAACACTACAAACCCGAAGTGTCCATAACGAGTTTGAAACAATGTTTTACAAACATCTTCATCTTTGAGTCGGATCTGATGATACCCGTACCTCATATCAATTTTAGAGAAAACTTTTGCCCCTTTTACTTGATCAAACAGATCATCATTCGCGGTAGCGAGATTTATTTTTTACCATCATCTTATTGAGTTCACGGTAATCAATGCACATTCACAATGTATCGTCGTTTTTCCTAACAAATAATATTGGCACTCGCCAAGGAGATGCATTGGGTCATATATAACCCTTTTCCAGCAATTCCTGAAGTGGCATTTTGAACTCGATTAGCTCTGGCATGCTCATTCGATAAGGAGTCATGGATACAGGTGCAACCCCAAGAATTAGCTCGTTGGTAAAATTGATATCTCGTTTAGGGGTAATCCTAGTATGTTTTCTGGGAACACATCAAAAAAATCTTGAACCATCGATATATTTTCCAGTGCAACAATTTTTTCTTTTGTGTTGGAGTGACCAACTTGTATGGCATATATTCAGCAACCCTTCCTCATGCTCTTACCCAATTTCATAGCAGCAATGGGGTGTAATTTCATTGGTCTTTTAATTCCTTGAAATTCACAATGAACTCCATTTTCCTTCAAGTAACTAATACTCTTAGTGTTACAGTCAACTACTGACTAGTGCTTTTCCAACCAATCCATACCCAACAACAGATCATATGACCCCAGGGGTAAGATATTCAGCTCAAGATTAATTTTTTCATCCCCTATCTCTATCAGGCAGGCTGGTACTTCTGTAGTTACCTTTCTCTTGGTTCCTGTAGCTAATTGTACTAACCATGGGTTTTTAAATTTCTTAGTTTTCAAACTACACTTTTCTACTACCTCAGGACTAATATAGCTTAAAGTAGCACCAAGATCTACCAAAATGGATATGGTTCGTTTTAATATATTACCTTCCAATTCCACCATATAGGGTTGATAGTCCACCTGACGATCCTCCAAATCCGCGTTGATCTGGGGCAGGCTTCTAGCCACGTCTCCCACAGTCGACACTTCTTGAAATTTGGCCACCTGGTCCGGCTTGCAATGAGGACAATTCCTGTAGTAATGTGCCTCCTCTCAGCCCCAGCACTGCAATGGCAGTTTTGGTGCTTAGACTTTTTTTGTTTACTCGAAGCCTCATAAAGCTTAGTATATGTCTACCATTTGGGTCTTTGTTGCCATTTTCCTGGTTTCTTTCCTATTGTAAACTTTCTTGTATTTCTCAAACCAACAGATTTGGTATGTTTAGTTGTAGATAAATTTTTTTGTCCTTTCTTTGGGGGCCAATTATTTCCATTGTATTTTTTCTTATATCATATATAACACATGTGATCCTTCTTTATTGTCATATACATTGTATCGAGGCTATCAAAATCAATTCACTCCTTCATGTACGTCAGCAACCCACTGAAGAATCGTTGCACCTTAGCTTTCTCCTCACGGAGGTACAGTACATACCTCAAAAAGGAGGTAAACTTTGTAATATATTCTTCCATTTTAAGTTTCCCCAAGTGCAAATCATGGAACTCCTTGGATTTTTCATAATAAAAAATTTATGTTAGATACTTACTGTTAAGGTGAATTCTAATCGTAAGCGTATGAAAAAAGCTCACTTTAGTTGTGCATAACAAACATCCCTAACATCAAAGATGGCTGCCAATTTATTTAGATCTGCAATTAGTTGACCAATATAAATGCTACAAAATCCAGATCTATGCAATTAAAGACATTAAGTAGTAAATAAAAGCAAGAGTTGCTCCATGCATCCAATAGAAAAGACAAAAATATTTTTAAAGAATTTTTGTATTTATGACACCTGGGAAGGGAACATAGAAAGATGTTACTAGTCCCCCTCAATGGGATGGGTTCTTGAATGTCCTCAGTGCTTCAGATCTAAGATCCTTATCTCTTGATGGTGTAGAAAACCCAGACAAAATTGGAACTCAAGGGGAGTTCACAAGCAAAAAGATAGAAAAATATGACAATGGAGGATCAAAGTCAGACTAAGAATATAGATCCTGAGTGATCTTTAGGCAACAAAAGGTAGTGAATGATTGGAAAAACCCTTCTATTTATAAATTTTTTTTGAGTTAGTCTAGATATTAGTGCATAATTAAAATATTATTAACCAAATCTAAATCCAAATTTTATGGAATATTTTATTATATTTGTTGGAGGGAAAAAGAATTTGAATTTGGTCAAATCCCTTTATTTGTAAATAATAAATAAATAAATGATTTATTTATTATTTTAAGGATGTGGTTGAGTAATAATTAAATAAATAATGGTTTATTCAATTATTTATAAATTATTTAGTCAAATTTAACAAGGAATATTATTTAAATAAGGTATAAATCATTATTCCTAGAAAATAATAAGATAAATAGTGATTTATCTAATTAATTTTCCTGTTTTGGGTTAAATATGACTAGGAATATTAATTAAACTGTTTTTTATCTAATTATTCATTGAGGAAAATCAAACAAATATGGATTTATTCAATATTTCCTCACGGGGTTTCCTGTTTAGATCATAAACAACTTAATAAATTATGGACTACTAAGTTTTTTTCATAGTGAAAACAATTTTACTTAGGGTAAAATTGGTCTTACATGGTGTACTTTTTTCCATCTAATAGTAACAGGTTAGTTGACCAAAAATTGGTGTAACAAATTTCCCCCTAGCATGCGAGCGTTAGGAGCTAATCATATGATCGAAGTACGTTGTAAGAACTCAATCACTAGACACCGAAGGGGAATTCAAAAAGAGAGAAATATAAGGTAGACCAAAGCGCTAGAGGAAAATACCCTGAGGAGGTGAGACTTACAAGTTCAAAAAGTCTCTTTTATGAGTGAGTACCTATTCTACAAGAGGTGGGGGAGGTATACCTATGCCTGTCGAGATAAAAAGTACAAATAGTAATGCATCTAGTAAACAAGGGACTGAACTATATAGTACATGCTAGCATAAACAAGAGCCAGATAAAAACATGATGATGGATCCCATATACATATTGTGCCTAGGATAACAGCCAGGACTTATACAATAATATTTGAGTACATGAGATATAAGTACAACCAAAGAGGCCCTGTGAATAGGAGAGGGCTCTGAAAAACTGAATGATACATGCAAACTAAAGCACATTGCAGCAGCTGAGGTCGGAAGCATCAAATGTTTGGAGCTGCATCGAAGGTTGTAATGAATAGGTCATCTAGGCATGTGGGGGGCTACCTGAAGGGCCACCCACTCATGAGGTCTGAAACATCTCAAACACACCCGGGACTCATAAGTACAATCTGTTGCATCACTGAACCATCAAGTATACAGATCTTGATCATGTTGTAAGGAGCTAGATCTGAGAAACAATCAAGTCAAAGGGAAATAAGGAGTCCCTTTGCTTGATCCAAGGCATCGAACAAGAGTGGAAGCTGGAACCTAGGTACAACACCCTCTAGACTTGTCTTCTGGAATGAATGAGTTGATGTCAACAGAAGGAGGTCTACCATAGGTGAGGCAATAATGGATCCTCAACTAAGGCATGAGAGATAATAGTAGAGTGACTGATAGAATGACACCAGGGATGATGGTGGAATGAGGGTACTGAGTAGCTATTTGACAACTTCCCTTGTTAGAGCATGAAGGGCATGGATGACCTAGCAGCAACTGACACAATATTAAAGGGGATAGGAGACAAAATGACTGAAGGCCAAAATGTGCGACACGAGAGAGGAACCAAAAAATGAAGGATGGAGGACTATAGAAAGATACAAAGGGACCCGGGATAGACTCCATGGATGTGATGATGACTCAACTCGGATGCTCTAAACAAGGGTGACTCAATGATGATGCCACACAGAAAAGGTCCGGTGGGGACCATAAAAGCATGAGTACAAGATGGTTACTCACGACGAAAATAGACACGAGCATGGACAACTATGAAGGAAAAGTGGTGCCCCAAGTACAAGTGTTACAAGTGAAGAAATTTTATTTTGAGGAGTGGTGAAGTGACCCTTCTTGGAAAAGAGGTTTCCGTGTGAAGTATCAAATCAAAAAAAACGAATATATACCCATTTTAGAGCTCGGTGAGAGTTTTTCAATAGTGCAGATAGGTTGTCAAACTGAGCTACAGTTTGACTACAAAAGGTGAAAGAAAAATATGGGGTTTCTCTTTTAATAAGGAATTTTCCCTCCAAATACAATCATTTGCAAGTGTAGATGTGGTGAATGTAGAGAGGAGAGAAGGCCCTAAATCTTACGTCAATCGTAGTGGACAAACCGACCATTGGAATCGAGATCCGTCAGTTGCAGGTAAGAGGCCTTACACTACTCTTTAATTTCAGTGGATTGAAAGTTCATTTTAGTCACCCAGAGCTTAGGAACAAACCCCTGCTCTTCTTCACGGCCGGGTCGCACTTTTTGGGGCAATATTTGTGACCTGGGTAATAGGTTTTGTGTAGAAAACTACGACCTCTCCTAGGATTTTTCCTGAAAAGTGTGACCTGACAGAGAGGGGTATTTCAGTGCTATGTCTTGGCTGAGAGCTGGGTTTTTTATGGTTGAGGGGCATAGGTGCCCCAAAGCATGTTATGGTCATGCCAAAATGTAAGAAAAGGGGAACCTAAAGACATTTTTATGATGTGGTGTGCCATTTGTTTTCTTTATGGTTATGTAGTTCGAGAAAGGGAACGGAGGATTACCATTCTCTTTTGGTACTACATAGATAAAGAAAATGGACTAATTTTCTGGGTTGGCATACATGGTGTCACTATCCAAAAGAGTGAATTTGGAGATAATGAACTGGTGCTCACCTAGAAAACACACAGGTTGGTCAACAAAAATGTCTAGGGGACTGGGTTGTTGATGTAAGAGGAAGGAATGATAATGGAGATCATCCCTAGTGTGATCTGAAGTGATATTGGACTCTAGAGGTTATTCTAAATGGGAAATAATGATGGTACTAGAGTTGACACAACCAGATGCAATATGAGTGTTGTGGAGAATATCTTCTCTTAGACTCTCAAATATGGGTGCCCCCTTACCAAAACATTGTGTGTCAATGTAATGACCACAAGGTGTATGTGGTTTTAATGTATGGTTTCGATGTAAGGGGGGATACATAAAGTCAAGGGTGGTGATTTTTTCCATAATGTAGTCATCGTAATAGAAGATGGGGTGACTGGTGTAAGAAAAACCACCTGACATGGCAAAGCTACCTGACTCATCATCATGAGAAGGAAGGTTCACATGTGCATTGTCACAGGGGGTGATGGAAGAACAAGTAGATAAAGGATCCACTGATGTTAAGCCCAGGGTGATCACTGAAGGGAGGTCAAGTGAAATAGAAGGGGAAATCTCGGAGGGAGTTTCCACCGTTGATCTCATGAATGATGACAGATAGAGGATGGTGGCCAAAGACTCCTTCATCTCGACATTAGGAGGAGGAATTTCAATGGGAGCAGAGGTATCCTTAGGTTGGCCCGAAGCATACTGCACGAGGACAGGAGAGGTGGACTGGTTCTGTTCAGTATCGTATTCCTGAACTACCTCCAAAGAGGCATGGTAATGCATGAGTTGGGGACAATGGTAGGTATAATGGCCACAGATATCACACAAGCACAAGGTTGGCTAGTGTGAATAATCTTGGGGTTCTTGGTTGTATTCGATGAAGGGACAGAGGTTTCCGGGACCATAGACTCAGGGAACGTGACATTAACCATGGGCTTAATGTGAGGCAATTCAGGACAATGATGGGTGGCATGACCAACAACATCACACAAAGCACACAGGGGGGTACGCTTTGGAGGTTGAGTAGGAGCAGGGTTTTTCGGAGTGGCCTTGTCTTTAATCGCCTTCTTGTGAGCTTTTCCCCTCTCTCCCGAAGCGGTCACAACAGGAGTGGTTTCCTGTTGAGGTGCCTGAGGCATGGAAGCAAGTGGAGGGGTCATGGGGACCAGTGGGACCGAGGTCAAAGCAAGGTAAGGTTTGGGCCGACCAGGCAGGATAGCGGCTGGGGGATCAATGTACCAAATTGGGATCCCCAGGGTCAAGTAAGGAAGGGATAAGGTAGCCATGATAGGTACCAAAAATACTCCAGGAGGGGGAGCTAGGAACAGTATCTGACCGGAGGGGTAATGGCTAGGCAGGACAACTCTGAGATGGTTAAGGCTAGGAGGAACCATGCTGGGAGGGTAGAGATGTTCATGGATACCAGCTGCATATGACAGGCCTTGAGGAGGGGGTCCTGAAGGCTGAGTTGAGGTGCTAGGAGCAAGTTGCAGAGGGTGGGGATGATGACTAGTCGAAGCAGGCCACTTGAGGTCGAACTGAGATGATTTCATCATGCAAACATTTGACAAGATGGGATTAGAGACAGGAGGATAAATACAAAGAAATGAACCAAGAAAAGAGGAGTCTTTTTAGACTCTGGGTGAAACATTGGTCAAAGGTTCGACTATCTGTTTATTGGCCACCAAAGAGATGATGGACTCAGGGGAGGTCTGAGACTTTGGTTCGTAATATGTCAACTGATCAATGATGAATATATTTTTGTTATGAGGAAAGCACATCTTACGGTGAACCGCAAATGTGACAACAGAAATTGCATAGGTGTAGCTACAATCACCTAATAGAATGTTGTAATCTAAGGGAGCATCAATGACTTCTACATCAACACAAACAACCTTGCCCACAAGAGTAATAGGACAATTGTGGAATAGGTTATTTGGGCTGGGAAGAGTGGCCATCCCATGCTCGGAGGGTGATAGTGGAAGGGGCCAATTCAGGGGTTCTGAGTTGCTTCTAAACCGAAGCAGACATCACACAGGTGGATGCTCCCTCATCAATGATACAACGGGAGACGTTGGCATTCCGGATCTTGACGAGGATTTGGAAGGCGGCGAAAGTAGGAAGGGGAGGATGTTCTGACCAGTAAACATCGAAGACGATCAAATGATCATCTAAAGGATCCACAGTGCCCATAGAAGTTAGTAGATATTTTCATTGTGAAGGGCACGACTGGAGGAGTTCCAACGTTGAGATGGCAGCAGGGGTTTGTGTAAAATCATCTACTATACTATACGAATGGGTAGCTTTACCAAAAGTAGCATTTCAGCGTAATGGTCCCTTGGGGATCTTGGTATCAACCTCCGCCTTAGGCTGAGGGATAAATAAAGGACCATTGGTTTTCTAAAGAGGCTCAGTGGAACCTGAAGAAGGGGGCTCAGGAGTAGACATAGCAGGAGGCTTGTTGTACTGACGGGACTGAGTCTGAAGGTTGAGGTCAATGGTAATGGATTGGTCAGAGTTAATCATGAGAATCTGGTAATTAGAGGTACCAGATGGAGGAGGTTTAGTGGCCTCCTGACCTTCAGGGGGTTGGGTAGCCACAAATCCTTGTTGGGGGAAAGGATTGATAAACACAGCTGGTTGTATAGGTACAGCATTAGGAGGAACTGAAGGGGAGGCTTATTTTCCTCGGGATGTTTCTTGAGATTCCCACATCTGCTGCATCTAAGGTAAAAGAGGACAATCGTGGGTGTAGTGACCGTAAACACCGCAACAAGAACATGGTTTATTTGTGCGAATAGGCCTGTCCTGCTTGGGTTGAGTGCCTTGTTGTTGGTTAGCGGTGTTAGGTGCATTCTATTGGGGATTGGGTCCTGTATTACCTGGGGCAGATTGGTTTTGGTTGCATTTCCTCTTCTTTTTGGAAGTATGAGGATTAGTTGTGCCCTATTGTGCATATACCTGCCCCTTGGGGGGTGTTGGCTGCTATTGCGGGGGTTGAGAAGGCAAGGGAGGCTGAGGTGCTAATGCTGGAGGAGATGGAGCACCAAGCTGCGGATACAGATAATAAGGAGGTTGGGTAACATTGTGGTAAACAATTTGGGCAAAAGGAGGAGGCATGCCATATCCTGGATACATGCTACTGGGAAGGGCAAAGGTGCTGGAGGAGTTGGCCCTTCCCTGAGGGAAACCATAACTCATGGGAGGATGATTGTATGGATGAGAAAGGGCTCCAACAATACCATCGATGACATGGGATGCCCTTGGTGCATTGGCACCACCGGGTCTAGGGAGATCAAGTAAGATGGTATAAACATAACCAGACTGTGCGTAGATCAGGTCATATTTCAACGCAATCTAGAGAGTAGCTTCTTCGGTCTGAGGGAAATGAGACGCGACATCTTTGCCAATAACAGGCAAGAGGGATCTAAGGAACCATTCCATGTAGACATGGTCTTCGAAGGTAGGGGCTCGACATAAACTCTTTATTCTCCACCATTCCTGGACATGATTGGATAGGTGGGTCGCAGAAAATTGACGGAAAGAGGCCAAAATTTTGATACCAGTGTCATAACGAAGGAGAAGTTGTACATAAGACAAAAAAGCATTGGCAAGAGTTGCAAAAGTAGTATGAGAGGAGGAGGTATGATCAACATACCACTTAGAAGCTTCTCTAGTAAGTGTACATTGGAACAACTGAAGACAGACAGAGTCATCGGTGATGGATTTATATGAACACCACATGTGGAAAGATCTAACATGGTTTGTAGGGTCTTCTCCAACAAAACCATAAAACTTGGCGATGTCGGAAAGGAGCTTGGTTGGCATAGCAGGCCAACCAGGATCATGGTGTATGGGGTCGTTGATCAACTGGTTAAAATTGGGAAGACTAAGGCCTGCCATATAAGGGAGCAAGGGAGTAGCTAGGATAGTTTCTGTTGCGGTCCCACTAGTAGTATTCCCAGCATTAGGGCTGGGGTTACCACTAGCGTTAGGTCCTGAACCAGACATGGTGAAGGTGACAGGAGGAGAATTGGGGATAGAACTAGAAGGGGAAACTGATGAACCAGAAGCAGAGTCCGAATGGGGACTCAATGGAGGGCTAACTCGAATCCTATGTAGAGGAGTAAGTCTTCCTAGTGGAAACTGAGGATGACGACCAAGAAGTCTCTCGGATAAACACCTTGGGGGTGCAATGATGGAAGGAAAAACACGGATTACAAAGGGAAGAGAGACCAACAAGGGCAAGGAGGTGCAGGATCAAATGTTTACAATGTCGAAACAAGGGCAGAGAGGTGCGGGATCAAATGATTACAATATTATAGTCTTTACATGGCAGCGTAAACCAGGCACTCTTCACTTAGGGTGTGTGTGTTAAGTGTGTTAATTTTAATTTTTAAACCCAGACGTGTGTAGAGAAAAAATAAAAACTGTGTTGTATAACTATAAATAAATCTACAAATAACAGTAAAGTAATCTGAATATAACAGAAAATAAACAGCTAAAGATGCATCAATTTAAACCCAGGGAGGCGGACTTCCCAACAACTAGTCTATGGGTGGGAAAAAATCTAGTCAAAACACACAAAAATAGCCAGTGGATCTAAATTCAGGAGGGACAATGATCTAAAGGCCAGATCTGTTTAAAATAGGTGCAGATAACAGCAAAAAACCAGAGGGAAAAGTGTTGCAAATGAGGTGGAAAAAGGCTACAACCTGGAGGGAAATGGAGGGGACCCTAGAGGAGGACCCAAAAAAAATTGAAAAGAGGTGTTTTGGATGGATGAATAACCAATCTGAAATGGATTTGAAGGTACAGGATTAGATCTGAAAAATGGTTGAACACACTGAAATTTCAGACGACCTGCTTCAGCTAAACTCCTCCTAGAAAGGTGGAATCGTACCGAAGACCTAGGGGGCTAGGTTAAGGCTTAGACAAGTAAAACAGAGTGATTAAAGGTCCACAATAGGTAGAGATGGAGATCAGAAAACCATGAACAGTAGCCCAGAAAAACCCAGAAAAATCACAAAAAATTTCCCGCAAAAAGTACAGGTCACAGTTTCTGACCTATTTTCCGCAGAGGTCGCAATTTTTAGGCTATTTTCTACGTCCTGAAGGTTGAGGTCATATTTTTTGCCCAAAAAGTGTGACCTGCACATCTGACACTCTTAGGGGCAGGTTTCAGAAAAAAGTGTCATCTCAGGTGTGGCTGATGCCTATCACTTGTGTAATAGGTCCAGAAACACACAGAGGTTAGAATTTTTACTGTTTTAGGGTTTTAAAGGCTAAAACCAACATCAAGAAAAGCAAAACAAGAATCTGAAGAAAAACCCAGGGTTTGAAGCAGTTAGTCATGCAGGGATCTGAAAAACGACAACGGTCGTAATTATAAACCCTTGTGGAGTGGCTAGTTGTTAGTGTGAATTCTAATCGCAAGCGTACGAAAAAATCTCACTTTAGCTTTGCATAACAAAAAACCCTAACATCAAAGATGGCTTCCAATTTCTTTAGATCTGCAGTTAGTTGACCAATATAAATGCTACAAAATCTAGATCTATGCAGTTAAAGACATTAAGCAGTAAATAAAAGCAAGAGTTGCTCCATGCATCCAATAGATAAGATAAGAATATTTTTAAAGAATTTTTGTATTTATGACACCTGGGAAGGGAACATAGAAAGATGTTACTAGTCCCCCTCAATGGGATAGGTTCTTGTATGTCCTTAGTGCTTCAGATCTAAGATCCTTCTCTCTTGATGGTGTATAAAACCCAGACAAAAATGGAACTCAAGGGGAGTTCACAAGCAAAAAGATAGAAAAATATGTCAATGATGGAGGATCAAAGTCAGGCCAAGAGTATAGATCCAGAATGACCTTTAGGCAACAAAAGGTAGTGAATGATTGGAAAAACCCTTCTATTTATAACAAAATATTGAGTTAGTTTGGATATTGGTGCATAGTTAAAATATTATTAACCAAATCTAGATCCAAATTTTATGGAATATTTTATTATATTTTTTGGAGGGAAAAAGAATTTGAATTTAGTCAAATCCCTTTATTTGTAAATAATAAATAAATAAATGATTTATTTATTATTTTAAGGATGTGGTTGAGTAATAATTAAATAAATAATGATTTATTCAATTATTTATAAATGATTTAGTCAAATATAACAAACAATATTATTTAAATAAGGTTTAAATAATTATTCGTAGAAAATAATAAGATAAATAGTGATTTATCTAATTAATTTTCCTGTTTTGGGTTAAATATTACCAGGAATATTAATTAAACTACTGTTTAACTAATTATTTTTTGAGGAAAATCAAACAAATATGGATTTATTCAATATTTCCTCATGGAGTTTCCTATTTAGACCATAAACAACTTAATAATTATGGATTATTAAGTTATTTTTCATAGTGAAAGCAATTTTACTGAGGGTAAAATTGGTCTTACATGGTGTACTTTTGTCCATCTAATAGTAATAGGTTAGATGACCAAAATTTGGTGTAACACTTACTTTTAAAGTGTTGCTGACATTCTTCCCATGTTATATTCTTCTCCTTGATTCCATGCACAACTATAACCTTCTCCCACCAAAGAGTGGCTTTCCCCCGTAGCTGATAAATAGCCAGTCTAGCTCGAAGGTTGTTATTATACTCATAGAATTGGAATTATTTACCCATTTCAATCGCCCAGGATTTTTCTGCTTTTTCAAATTCACCATCAAAGTATGGAGGTTTTATTTTGTGAAATTCCCCTTGTAGCTCCAACTTTTGCTTCTTATTCCTTTCAAAGTCGTACTCTACCTAATTCCTCCCCATAGTCAACTCTAGCCCTCTGCTGAGTATGACTAGCTTCAGAATTTCCTTCTGTAAATTTTTTCCTCTCTCTCGTACCTTGAGTCTCGTGGTCAAGGCTAGGCTGGGTAGGCCTATGATTCTATTTATCGAGCAAGTTGTTTAGAATCTTCTCCTATTCTTGCATCAATCGCTCATTGTTTGTCTGCATGTGTTCCATTTCGAGTTGCATATGTTGAACAATTTCTAACAGTATTTGAGTTTGTTGTTGTTGCTCTACAAATAGTTAGTTTATTTTTTGTTGTTGATTGACTCCCAATTGTACCCACATTCCTGGGTTTAATTTTGATCCTAGTACATGTCGGTTTTCTCTTAGAGGTATTTCTCGCATCTGACATGCAGATCCTCTTCGCATTGCAACAACTCCTTTGCTTACTACCTCCACAACAATTAGTGTGTTCGTAGTTCCCACTCAAGCCTCAGTATAGAAACTTGGCTCTAATACCACATGTAACATATACACCATCCAACATTAGTCAAAATAAAATGAAAAAATTACTAATGTACCCACTGCTTCATTATATTTACATCTTTAAGTGATTTTTATGATGATTTAAACCTTAATAAACATGTTCGATATATCTCTTAGAATTCCCATTTAGTATTTTCTGATAAATTTAAGGCACAATATATATATATATATATATATATATATATACTCTTTATTTCTGGCTCACATTTGCATGCAAACTTATTTATATGAGACAAAGGTTTGGAGAATATTTATGTTGCTCATCATCTTTTTCCAGGATAGGTTTACTCAGAAATTAAACCTCTTAAATCTCAACCTCCAACTTGGCTTGTCATCCGTTGACACGTAATCGATACACTTACATGCTCACGTTGTTGTTAGGTGGCTTGAAATTCCGATCTGTAATGTATTTATGTGCTATGTGGTTAAATTAAATGGCGGATTCTAAGGAGGACAGGTGGAGATTCTGGCGCTATGGATCTCCTTTCGGATCTATGGTCTAGGTTCATTATTGGGTGGTTATGGTAAACCCTAGCCCCAAAACCTTTTTTTTCATTTTGCGTCGCTGAGCCACGTCATGGCTACTTTATAACCCTGTAACAAATAGTGGTTTTGGCTGAGAGTCTGACCTTATTTCGAGGTTCTGTTGCCACTAGCTCCTCTGTGGTTATGGGTAGTTTGATAATCCTCTAGTTTTGCATGATCCCATTGAGCTGAGATGACGATAATTGCTCCACTGGTAGGTACTTTATCACCACAATTGCACCGTTACTCCATACAATAATTTCTCAAGAAAGGGTGTTGATGTTTTCACGTTTCTTATCCCTCGATGACTGCTCTCACACATGAAAGAGTCACATCCATTTTATATGCACAGGTGAGCTTGCTGGTTCCTCTAGGGTTCAAAAATTTTTAATTAGTTATTCAAATTACAGTTATTATTTCCATATACTAACTAGACACGGTGGAATGTTCTTTTTAGGTATCTATTTCTCCCTTTAAACCCTATCTTTTATTGTGTCCAAACACAAGTTCTGAGTTTATCCATTGTTTTCTCTAGTTACTACTCCACTCGGGGTTCCACTATTTGTTCTACTAGGAATGCCTGCCCCTACATGCATAGTTACAACTCATCTATTTTCCTTATGAGATAATTTTGGTGTTTGATGCATAATTTTACCAGCTTGGCCAAGGGTTTATTCTCACTAAGATTATTTAATAAGTTTTTTACTTATACTTTGGTACACTGTTCTCAGTGACAGGGATTTCATTACTATTTTCATCTTAAGAATGTAACCTTAAATTCCAGATTACTGTTGGATGTTTGGCCATAATAACGAGAATTGTTTTCGCATTCTTCTATGTGTGGAGAAAGGATTGCTTAAGTTGCTTCTCCATATAAGTCTCTTTAGTTGTT
Organism: Pinus albicaulis; assembly: GCA_034641835.2. NCBI lineage: Eukaryota > Viridiplantae > Streptophyta > Pinopsida > Pinales > Pinaceae > Pinus > Pinus albicaulis. Next base: position 433,689,884 of record CM076583.1, read on the forward strand.
TTACCCTTTTGGTTGTTTTCTAGATTCCACTTGTAAGGTTACCATTGAATGTAAATACACAGTTCCAACATTAAGAGAAATATAGCTATGCTTGGTTTATGGAATGAAATGCATAACAAGTGAAAGCCTTAGGGTCACTTGACTATTTTATGTTAATTTAATTTGTACACCTGTGTCTTCTTCCTTTCAATATTGTTATCTATATTTGTGTAGAAGAAGTAAGATTTCCTTATATCTCATTTGAAAAAAGGTACTGGACTTCTTTTGTTGTTGTTTTCATAATTTAAAATTGATAGTTCCTATTCAATGATTTTATTTAGTTGTTCCATAATTCTTTGTACGACAATTTTCCATTCAAGGGTTTATACAATTTTCCATTCAAGGGTTTATACAGTCTTCCATTCAAGAGTTTATACAGTCTTCCATTCAAGGGTTTATGCAACTGTTCTATAATTATTTGTTCTTAATAATTAGTTTAGAGAATTATAATGATATTCCCGAGACCAGACAACTTGTTTATCTTAGTAGTATGTTTTTTCGCCCCATGTTCAAACTGTTCAACTAGGATTAAGCTCTAGGTTCTGAGTTTATCCAAACTAGTGATTAAAAATACTTATAATTTTTAAAAATATCAAATCCTTATACTCAATTTTATGAAGAATTACGTTATCAAATAACCTACATAGTGCACAAGAGCATGCTTTGATGGAGAATTTTTATAAATTAGGACTAACTAATAAGAAGTAAACTAGATGCATTCAATATAAAAATTGGATGTGAATTGATGGTATATGATGGATCAAGACATTAAATTATAATATTTAAATTAAACCTACTTGTATATTTTGTACAAGTTTAAGAATAAGTGTAAATTTTAAAATACAAATCTACATTTTTTTCCACAGAAAAATTAAAACTTTCCATTATATAATAAAAAGTTAACTAAGTACATGCTTAAGCATTCTATCTGTTTGTGAGTCGCACAGGACTGCAAAACAGATCCAACGACCATTAACATACAACCAAAAACCAAAAAAATATTTTCACAAAAATATAAACATCTACTTGATCATTGCTCACCTTAGCAACCATGTCTGCCATTTTCAAGCCAACCCAATTCATCCAAGCCTCCTCTTATGAGGAAAGCATCCGACACAAATAGGCTAGCCAAAACCGCCACCCTTCTAGCCCTAATCTTCCTCTTATGAGGAAAAAAACTCTAAATAGGACCAAGAAGTCAGCCAAATCAAACCGCAAAAGATATATATGAGAGTATCCGTCAAAGTCATATTGTGTGTAATATCTAGTAAGCCAAAGTAACAGTGTCGCATGGAAGCAAAAAGATGAAGGTATAATATACATAAAACCAGAAAAAAGAAATACATCTCAACTCTACACCAAGAGTGATCAGGAGATCAAGTGTTATGATAAAAAATTAAAGTGCTCGAAACAGGTCTGAACCTGAGCGACAGGAAAGGTCTTGTCATTGCGATTCCGGCGTCGCGAACGGTTCGAAAAGCCGATGTCGTATGAGGAAGGTATCGCATTCTGTCTGTTTTCCCAAACAATAAAAATTTTGTGACTGGATGCCCAGTCAGCATGCAGGTACAGTCAACAGGCATATTTCAAGAATATTCTCTTTTTCTCCAACCAACCAGAACATGCCACGTGGCATGATGTGGGCCATTGATTGTTGGGGTACAGAGATGAGTTTTAACCATTGGATGGGTTTTGTGTGGGTTGTTGGATGAGTGACATTGGTAATATCGGAGGCCGCCACATGTCCTCAGGAGGGTGTATTGAAATTTTTGAAGGCCACGAGAGTCGAACTAGAGACCTCGGGCATGGACACGGACAACTCAACCGATCTGCCTACGGGGTGTTTCTTACCCTATAGGGCCTCTAAATTATAATAAAGAGTTAGAGTTTTGCATATGGGGGTTTGGGAGGCCAGCCCACCCCTGCACCTCCCCTAATGCGCCCAGGCGCTCGGAACTGAGGGCTTAAAGCCCTAACCTTTAAAACGGAACTGGTGGCAGAAAAATGGTAATATCGGCCCCGGTCACATGGTGTTCCAACTTGACAACAAACATTATGTGAAACCGCAGCCCTAACCTTAAGATAGGTGGTCAATGAATGTAATCAAATGTTCCACGGGGTTGACTCCAAGGTTTATGCCGACAGTTATACAACTGCCGACCCATAGCATTAAACGTTAAAGCCATCACATGTGCAGTATGGAGATTGCTACTACGACGCTTTTGGAAATGGTTTGCAGAACGTTGCCAACGCTCTGGGTTCCAAGCATTTAAGCGAAATTTCAAATAGTTACAAACATAGTCACATGGTGGAGTTATGGCATGTAATGCCAATGGTTATAAGAACCATTAACTTTGGGTTCTGCCCACCTTATTGCAGAGTTCAACTGCTAGACCGCGGAGTTAATAACGGGGTCGGTGTGTGACCACCCCGCCTCCTAAACCGTTTTATGTTTATCCAACCGGTTATTTCGGTGGATAATATAGTGCACCCCTAATTTTTAGGGTTTCCACTAAATCTAACTGTAGTTAAGTGCCTGTCTCCACATTTAGTGGAGATTTTCTAGTTGTCATTGGGAAAAATGCATTGGGAGGTCAATTTTCGACCAATTTTGGCGAAACAAGTCTACCTAGACTAATTGGAGCATTCTGGAGCCATTGGTATAGAGAAAACAACCATTAGAGGCATTTCAATGCATGTAATTTACAATTTTGAGCATAATGACAAAGAGGGACATGACATTGGGAGCTGGACCAACAGATGTAGCCCAAGAGGGGTGAACTGCTTCATCATGCATACTATTTAAAACTTATGTGTGAATGTTTTTCTCTATTATACACTATTGTTCAGTGTTTTTAAGGCTTATTTTCATGCTTAAGTTCACTAATTCATCTATATTTCATGGTTAAAACTCTCATTCCTTAAGAAAACATATGGAGACAATTTGTACATGTTTATATTACTGAAAGGACATTTAGCATAGATGAACTAATACACTCCTCTCAGATCAAAGAACCCATGAACTAATACAGTCAGAAGTAAGGGGCATGATCCAACTCTATAAGGCCCACTGAGCTTGTCTCCTTTATTTTCCAATTGCCCAGAACCTGTTGTATGCCCTCCTTAGAAAGGAGGTCTACTGCCTCGTTCCGCTCCCTGTAAATGTGACTTATAGATATGTAAGCAAAATGATTTTTTAACATCCAAATTTCTTCAAGGATTGGTTTTAAAATATAGTTTTGGCATATGAATTCGTTATTGAACCACTTGAAAATGTTGAAAAAGTCCCATGTGCATGAAGGTAAAAACATATATTATAATGTTGACATATGGTCATCATTTTAGAGTAAGAAATAAGGTTCATTACACAAACATATGTGATTGTGTGTGTCTATTACATTGGTTCAAGTTTAAGAAATACAATCCCAATAAAAAAAACAACTTGTTATATTGGAACCATTTAAAAGATAATTATGTTAAATTATAGGTCATCGAAATGACTTGACAAAAATTAGTAATTAATAATTATAATTAACTTATAATGTTCATAAAAATATTAGTAAAAAATAACTCTACAAAATATTCATACCATTAAAAAAACATTATTATAATTAGATTTAAAAAAACATAATCTAATAAAAAAATAAAAAATTATACAAAAAGTTAAACTAAAACATAAACTTAAAATTTGAAATTAAAACGTAAAATAAAAATTAGTAATTTTAAATTTAAAAAACAAATATATTTAATAATATAAAAAAATTGTAACTACATCCCAAAATAATAAAATATTGTGAGGAAATCACCTTACCCCAACTTAAACACACAACAAAAATACCCATGGGTTTTAATTAAAAAAACTATAGAATATAAATATAAAGATAAAATAAAAGGCCTATAAAAATACTATTAATTTTATTTAATTCAAAAATATCAATAATAGTTTTATAAATTTTATAATAAAAACCAAAAACATTTTTACATATAAAAAAACATTATATAAAATAAAATTATTTTAAATAAAAACTTTATTTTATCTTAAAATGATTTAAAATAAAATAAAAGATATTCATTTTAATTATTTTTATAATCTTAAATATAAATTAAATAACTTATAAATTTTATATGCATCCATTTATAATAAACATAAAAACACATACTTTGTAATCTATTTGATATTATTAAATTTTTTTTTTTTCTAAATAGGACTAATTCTATTAACTATGAAGATACTGATACAAAATTGCCAAGACTGCTGCTGTGAAACATGAAAAACTAGATTATAATTTTATTGTAAATTATTATTATTGTTTTTAATTATAAAAAGAGTTAATACATAGTTATGTAAATATTTAATTTGAAAATAAACTACGTTAGAATATCATGATTTATCAATACCATATATCCAAAAAAACATAACTCATTTGATATGATACTTATTCTTATAAAAAAAATTTAAATTAATCAATTTAATTAAAAAAAAAAAATACATAATTACTACTTTAAAGATTAATCTCAAACCTTAATTTTTATATAATACTATAAACATGTTAAAATATTATGTAAATATTAAATACAAACTATCTATCCATAATTATTGATAATTAAATTGAAATTATAAAAATCTTATTTCAAAATAAATATATCTATTAATATAATTATATTCTTTTATTAATAACACATTAATTCATTTTCATCTTCTTAATAAATATTAATAACAAAAATAAAATTTCTAAATATAATATCATTAATAAACCAAACACAATTTATTTTACTATAAATATTATTTGAACATTGTTGCTAATATAATAAAAAATTATTGACTTAAACTAATCAAACATTCTCCCAAGTCAATTAAATTATCCCAAGAGTCTATTATTCTAACATCACTTCCAAAATCCAATGAAAATGGATGGATTTAATGCTGAAGTCCAACTAGATTGACCAAAATTCAAGATTGCAGATTTTGAAAATATTTTATAATCACCAAAGATCAAACAATTAACCTCTATTGAGAATATTCCAGAACCTCTAGCGACTATTGTTACCATAGATGATCTCTCTAATGACTAACAGATTTTATCATATTCCAAAAACAATTTACCTATATCAGTATCACACTTTTTGATTTAATCATGAATCATGCTAGCTAATTCGAAACTCGTAAACAAAATATACTTAAATATATAAAGATTTTATACACTTTAATTGATCAGAAGCCAAATTTCTAACATACATCTTTATTCTGTGATACGGATTGACCAGAGACTTCTACATCTATGTATTAGTTACAAAGAAATTCCAAGGCAGACTGTGCGAGGGATCGAATGGGCGTGTTGTGCCTGCTCAACCCATTACTGCCCGAGCAGAAACTGTAATTTTCCCAGTCCGACGTCGTCTCCATCACGCCTTGCAAAGCCCTTTCTAATTCCCCCACCAATTCTGATTTCTTCTCTAATGCACCTTTGCCCTTCTCCATAATAGCTATCAGAAGCTCTATGCTAAATCTCCTGACATTCGGAACCATCTTCAATGGATATGGGTGAGCCTCGAAAACCTCCACCAATTTAAGCAACAGTTTATTTATGACGTCACTGAATTCTTCGATGGAGAGATCAAAATACCATTTGGTCATAAAATGAGCAGCCAATCCTATGGCTGCTTCCTGATTCTAGCATCTTATGGCCGCTTCCGCATAGTCACATGAATGTTTTTCCCTCAAACTTATGGCTACCTTCTGATGATTGCATGAATGTTCCTCCTGTTGGAGTAATTTCCAATTGCCGGATCAGTTGCAGGCGGCTGCATTATCGCTCAACGAACAGGTTGATCGACGCGGAGATAAACAACGAGCAGATGGGCAGTGATCAACGGAGTGCGGGGGTTCAAACCGCGTGGAAGTTAACATGCAGCGACCCCCCCGCAGTTGACTTTGTGATCGGGCTTTGACCCATAATCAACGACTGTGGTTTATTACAGGGGCTCACCCATTTGATGGGTACGGGCAGAACCATACCCCCCGTAACCACCAGGAGAGGTGGCTCCGCCCACCAGCCACCCACGCTCCACCAAAACACCACCACCGCAGAAATTTGCCATTAATTTTTTTTTTGGCGGTGCTGACAGAAATTTAAGGCACCATAAATGTTTTTTTTAAGCGATAGAATTTAGTGATTTTTGTCAACAGAAGACATTAATTGAATTTAGATATTTTGTCTATAAATATATAGAACAGAATTGTAATTTTTTTTAGTTGTTGAGATATAGAACAGGCAGTTCTATTTTTTTAATGTAAGCACAGCAGTGCGTTTATGAAAACAGACAGAGCAGAATTTTAAAATAATACACAGCAGTGTATATTTTATAAAAACAAAGTGAGTTGTTTTTAATAGACAGAGAGCTGTTTATTTTTTTTAGACAGAGACAGAGAAGAGTTTTTGTTTTTGGAACTGTGCTTAGAAGTAGTCCAATAACAGTTTGTAATTCCTCTGCAGTGAGGAAGAATTGTAACAAGTTTTTTACTGAATAGAATTTTTTTTATGAGAAAAATCTGTCACTGTGAGTGCAAATTTTTAAATCTTTTCTCTGTGTTAAAGAGGGAGTTTATTCTCCATTGTTAATTCTAGAAACTTCAAGTTTCCAACATGGTATCAGAGCCAATTCAGGCTATTTGAAGGTCAAATAAGCTGAAGAAAAGGAATTCGTTATTGCAGAAGCCTCTCTTTGGCCATGATTCAGACAAGAAGAATTCAAAGGTAATTCTCTATACAGTTTTTTGTTACTATTGCAGTACAGTTAGTAAATTTAAACACAGTCAAGTGTTTTGATTCATAGTTAAGAGTGCAGAATGGCTGGAGCCAGCACTGGTATGGGTATGGGAAATATCCATCTCCCACAGTTTAATGGGAAAAATTATGACTACTGGTTAATAACTATGAGGGCTTTATTTGTCTCCCAAGACTTATGAGAATTTGTTGAGGATGGCTTTGAAGAGCCAGCAGATGAACTTGAGTTTAATATGTTAACTCAGGCAGAAAGAGAACAACTGAAGAGCAATAAGAAGAAAGATGCTAAGGCTCTTTTCTTCTTGTATCAAGAAGTTCATGAGAGTGTGTTTCCGAGGATAGCAGCAACTAAGAGATCCAAGGAAGCATGGCAGACTCTTATGACAGCTTATCAGGGCATGGAGAAGGTGAAGACAGCAAAACTTCAGTTGCTGAGGAGAGACTTTGAGACTCTCTGTATGAAAGAGTCAGACACGATTGACTCATTCTTCACTCATGTGATTGGAATGGTCACACAAATCAGATCTCATGGAGAGACTCTTGAGGACAAGAGGATTGTTGAAAAACTCTTGAGAAGTTTACCCTCAAGGTTTGATGTGATTGTCACAACCATAGAGGAGACTAAAGATCTCACAAAGTTTTCAGTGGATGAACTTCATGCATCACTGATGACTCATGAACAGAGATTGGGTAGGAGTGAAAACTCATCTCTTGAACATGCTTTTAAGACCCAGATGTCTTTCGGAAAAGGAAGACGGCAAGGCAAAGGAAGAGGAAGAGGCAGAAGCCAAAACAGAGGTGGAAGGAACAGTCCATCAAATGCTCAAGGAAGGGGCAGCAATCCAAATCAGCATCAAGGCCAAGGTAGCCAGCAAAGTGGACAGTAGAATGATCAAGGACAAAGGTATGACAAATCCAATGTCCAATGTTACAATTGTAAGAAATATGGTCATTATGCTAATGAATGTAGAAAGAAGAAACAAGATATGAGAAGTGGAACTAGTGCAAATTTCACAAAAGAAAATAGCAGCCAAAAAAATTTGTTTTTAGCTTGTAATATGGCTGAAGAAAAGAATGACGATTTATGGTTTCTAGACTCCGGTTGTAGTAAACATATGACAGGAAAAATAGCCATGTTTTCTATGTTATATGAAAGTGTGCAGTCAAAAGTCACACTAGGAACTGATAGCAAAGTTTCTGTTATGGGAAAAGGAGATGTAAAGGTTTTAACAAGATTAGGTGCAAAGCAATCCATAGTAGATGTTTATTATGTTCCAGGAATGAAGTGTAACCTCTTAAGTATTGGACAGCTTGTCCATAAGGGGTATAATGTTTTCTTTGATAATGATGTTTGTACCATCATGGATAAGCCACCCAGCAAAGTATGTATTGCTGAAGTGAAGATGACAAGGAACAGGATGTTCCCTCTCAGAATGAGAGCAGACTTGAAGAATGGTGAAGAGAAAGCAGCAGTTGCACAAGAGACTTACCAAAGCGAACCAAAAGATGATAATTGGTTATGGCACTTGAAATTTGGACATCTCAAATTTGGAGGTCTTAATCTGTTGAACAGAAAAGGAATGGTAAGTGGTTTACCATTGATAGAGAAACTGGACAGCCTTTGTGAAGGTTGTATCTTGGGGAAACAACACAGAGAAATTTTTCCTTCCGGGAAAAACATAAGGGCAAAAGCACCCTTAGAGATTGTCCACTCAGATGTATGTGGACCGATGCAAACTCCATCACTTGCTAGTAGCCACTATATCTTAACATTCATAGATGATTTTACAAGAAAAATTTGGGTTTACTTTTTGAAAAACAAAAGTGAAGTGTTTGAAAAATTTTGCAATTTCAAAGCACTTGTTGAGAAACAAAGTGGGCTGTATATCAAAGTCTTAAGGACTGATAGAGGAGGTGAGTATATCTCTAAAGATTTTCTACGTTTTTGTAGAGAAAATGGTATTCACAAACAGTTTACAACTAGATATACTCTGCAACAAAATGGAGTAGCCGAGAGGAAGAACCGAACCATAATGGACATGGCAAGGAGTATGTTTGTTGGAACACCTAATCCTCCATGGGTAGGTGTGGAATATGAAAAGTCACAATGGAGTCCAAGTGGCCTTGGAATATGAAACCAAGAGTCACACCATTGTACTATAAATGTACATCTTTGTATAATGGAAAATAAGAAAGCCTCACGCTTATCCTTCATTGTGTGTTTCTCTTGTGTGTGTGTGCTCATCTTCCTCATACACCATGTGTGTGCTTCAACATGGTGTTTAACATGGTATCAGAGCGGGCGATTGCTGGCCCTGCTTCAATTTGAATGAGCCATTTGTGTCTATGGCCTATGCATATCTGCATTTTTGCAGCATTTGGAGGATTTTTGCAGCAGTGTTTTTGCCGCCATTCAGAGGTGTTTTGAAGAGACTTTCTGAAGCATTCAGAAATCTGCATTCAGAAGAAGGAGCAGCATTCAGAAATTGGCAGCATTCCGGCATTGGTTTTTGAAGAGACGCAGCCTTGTGCATCTGAAGGTTTTCATTTTAAATTTTCTCTGCAATTTCTGCTCATGAAAATCTGCATCATTTTGAAAGAGCTGCTGCAAAGTGTTTAATTTGAGTTTCTGAAGAAGAAGAAGTTTCTGGTTTTTATTGCAAAAGAATTCTGAGTTTCTACTGGATTTTTTGCTGCTATAATATTTTGGAAAATTCTGGGGTTTTCATTGAAAAATTTCTGAGCTGCTGGACTACTGAAAAATTTCTGAGTTTTCTACTACTGCTGGAATTAATTCTTCTCTATATTTAGAAGAAAATAAAAGTCTGTTGTTGCCATCATTTTTGCAATCTCTGCAAACTGTTTTACTCTGCTCTCTGCTGTTTTGAAATTAAAAAAAATAAAAAATAAATAAAAAATCTGCAACAATTGGCCTTTGGCCCTCTCTGCTCTACTCCCACTCTGCTCCTACCACATTCTCCCTTCAGCTTCACTCTCACATTACATATACACAGCCCTCACCACTTCAAAAATAAAAAAATAAAAAAAAAACCCTGCAATCTCACCCCATTCTCCCATTCTCTGCGCATACACTCATATCTCACAACCGCTCCCATACCCGTCGCTATCTCCTCCACGGCCTGCGGCATAGCCGTCCCTCCCACTCACCTCTCCCACGCTTCCATAACTCGACCTCACATTACGCATACCCTCCCAACAGCTGCCTTCCCTCCCACGCTCTGAACGCACCCCCTCTACCAAACTGCGCATTTTACCCTGCCCTTACCGTACGGCACCTACGCTCAACCTTCTGCATTAAATTCCGCCCTCCCTCACGGCTTAACCCACTTCGCCCCCTCTCTGCATCAACTCACCCCATTTCTCCACTTACTCTCCCGCCCCTCCCTTGAACATTCCGCCCTCCCTCTCATTCTCGTTTTTAATTTCAAATTCCAACATCTAATTTTTAAAATTTTTAAATTGCCCACCATTACATACGGCCCTCCCATTTTAAATTAATTCTTTCTTTTTAATGTTTTAAAATACTTTCCCCCCATTTTAAATTAATACACTCCCCTCACATACTCGACCCCCCTCCTTTTTAATATTCCCTCCTTATACCGCCACTCCTCATTCACATTACCGCCCCTTCATTTTAATAATACCACTCCCTCTTTTTAATACATTACCTCCCTCTTTTTTAAAGTTAATCCCCTCCCCATTTATTTTAATAAATCCCTTTCCATTTTAATAATCCCTTTACCATTTTATTTTATTTTTTAATTCCCTCCCATTAATTAATTCCCTTTCCCTTTTTATCTTATCTCCATTTTTTAATTAGTTTTTAATTTAAAAAAAAAAAAAAAAAAACAGCAGAGAGAGAGGAAGGACATTGAAGAAAAGAAGACATGAACAGCAGAAAGGAAGAGGAAATGACATGTGATACATAGAGAAATTTGCAGATTTGCATTGTGATTCGTGGCATTGATCATAAGGGTGATTTTTTGAAAAAATTTGACATTTGAAGACAAGTTTGAAACAGTTATTTGAAGAAAAATTTCAGCTGCCTTAAAGGCCTCTTGCACAAGTTGTTTTTGCTGCACATTCAAATATTTTGCAGAGATTTTGTATTGAACTCACATTGTGAGTGAATTTGCCTCTTCATTCATAGGTGGAATCAGTGAATTTGTGTTGAAAAATTGTTGATTGCCCTCCATCATTTGAGGAGCACACCTTGTACTTTGAGAATTTCTTGAGTCATTTGTATTTCTTGTTGCATCACATTGTAAACGGGTGCATTTTCGGTTGTAGCCGACACCCTTTCATTTTTGAGCCTAAATTGTTGAAAATGGCCAAAATCAATGAGGCATTAGTGTTGTTGAGTGACCTCATTCATTCAAATGTTGATGACATGATAAAAATGAGCAAGGATGCTCTATGTAACATTCACAGTTGTTTACAAGATGCACATGAAAAGATTGAGTTTTTGCAGTTGGAATCTCAGCTCCAACAAGATGAACTTCAGCAAAAGAGTCACCATTCTGAACCTGTTTCTGTTCAGAAGATTGAGAAGGACTCTCATCAGAAGAAAGAAGATAAAGTTCCAGTTGATTCCCATTCAGTTCCTTGTACTAGAGCAGATTTACATGCAGATGCAGCCACTCAGCCTGCACTTCCTAAGCCCATCATCAGACCTTGGGAAGAGCTTGTCCACAACAAGCACCGAACTGGTCTTGGATATGACAAGGATGTGTCCTTTCATATTCCGGACTACACCAAGCCCATCATATTTCAGAGTGTCGGATTCATGTATGACAGTTCACCTGCAGCTGTTCCAGATCCTGTTCCACTTCCACAACAGATTGAGAAATGCCAACACTGTGATCGAGTTGGCCATATGAAAGATCACTGTTTTGATCTTCATCCATGCAAGCACTATGGTCGGCACACCCATTCTTCAGACAGATGCTTCAGACACAAGCCTCCTGCAAGAACCAAGATTCATCTTGGATGGATCGCTTCTTGGCAATGGGCATCAATAGCCAAGAAGATGTTTACGACACATGTTAGAACTTGTTCACGGATATTGAGCAAACTTGCAGTTGAGTTTTCGCCATCATCTCACCTTGTCCATGACAGGGGGGAAAATGGTGGTCATGTACAAGCTTCGACGACAGATCAAGCGAGCCTGAGCCACAATCTCTCATTCCATGTTCAGAGTTGTAGCCAGCAGTTCAAGCGAGCCTGAGCCACAATTCGTCATTCCGGATTCAGAGATGTAGCCAGAGATACGGATGCCCATGAGCATGCCCTTGGTTGGTGGACAACCTTAAACCACCATCTTTGGTTGATGGACAACCTAAAACCATCACATATGAGGAACACTTCCTCTAGCAGAAGCCTTCAGCTTAGCAGCCTTCAGCTTCTTGCCAGCATTGGTTGAGTTCCAGGAAATGCTTCAAAGCATTCCAGAGTTGTTGGTCACCCTAAAACCATCACAGGTAGTAGACCTCCCTTCTTTTAGGTCGAAGGTCTCCCTTTTTTATGAGGGACAATTCCTCTAGCAGAAGCCTTCAGCTTCTTGCCAGTTTTGGAAGAGTTCCGGGAACTGCAACATGTATTGCGTTCCAGTGTTTGTGGTCATCCTAAAACCACCTCTTTTTTTCCAACATTTCAGAGAGTTGATTCAGCCCAAGTGCTGCCATGTATACTTTGCATATTTGTATTACAACTCTTTTCTTGGACTCACACATACCCCTTCGGATTAAGGGGGGATGTTGGAACACCTAATCCTACATGGGTAGGTGTGAAATTTGAAAAGTCACAATGGAGTCCAAGTGGCCTTGGAATATGAAACCAAGAGTCACACCATTGTACTATAAATGTACATCTTTGTATAATGGAAAATAAGAAAGCCTCACGCTTATCCTTCATTGTGTGTTGTTTCTCTTGTGTGTGCATTCTTTTCCTCATACACCATGTGTGTGCTTCAACATGGTGTTTAACAATGTTAAAGGCAAAGCATTTGCCTAATTATTATTGGGCTGAAGCTGTACATTGTGCAGCGTATATTTTGAATAGGTGCCCTACAAAAGCAGTTATGAACAAAGTACCAGAAGAGACATGGAGTGGCACAAAGAAAAGTGTCACACACATGAAGGTTTTTGGATGTGTGGCTTATGCACACATTTCGGATCAGCTAAGAAAGAAGTTGGACAGCAAGGGGGAGAAATGTATTTTCATTGGATACAGTGAGGAATCCAAGGCCTACAGGTTATATAACCCATCCAGCAAGAAGTTTATTGTGAGCAGGGATGTTTAGTTTATTGAAGAGGAAGCTTGGGATGGAAGCATAGAGAAAACAATGAATGTTAAACACTGTTTATCTCATGATGAGAATGATGATGAGTTGGCTGAAATACATCCCCAAATAGCAACACCAACACAAGAGCAGCATAGTACACCCTTGAGGAGAAATGAAAGTGCTTCTCCAAGCACACCACAAGGAGGAAATTCAAGTGCTTCTTCAAGCATTTGTACACCTACTGAAAGAGGTAAGAAATTCAAAAGTTTGAAAGAAATTTATGAACAAGATATAGCTAATGAAGATACCAATTCTTTGTTTGCTTTATATTGTCATGTTGATGATCTTGTTCATTTTGAAGAAGCCATCAAGGATAAGAAATGGATAGAAGCTATGGATGAGGAGGTTAATGCCATAGAAAGGAACAAGACTTGGGATTTGGTTGAACTTCCAAAAGGTAAAGATGTCATTGGTGTTAAATGGGTCTACAAGACCAAGAGTAATGTTGAAGGCAAAATAGAGAGACACAAGGCAAGGCTTGTCGTCAAAGGCTATAAGCAGAAGCATGGGATAGATTATGAGGAAAATTTCGCACCGGTTGCAAGAATGGAAACCGTGAGAGCAGTGTTGTCCATAGCAGCACAAAACAAATGGAAAGTTTACCAAATGGACGTGAAGTCAGCATTTCTTAATGGAGTGTGAATGGAAGAGGTTTACATTGAACAACCTCTCGGTTATGAAAAGAAAGGCCAAAAGCATAAAGTATGCAAGTTGAAGAAAGCTCTTTATGGGCTGAAGCAAGTGCCAAGAGCGTGGTACAGTAGGATAGATTCATATCTACTGGAAAATGGTTTTGAAAAGTGTGAGGGAGAACCCACCCTCTACATCAAAGAAAAAGATGGTAAAATCTTGATTGTAGTCTTATATGTTGATGATGTTATTTTTACATGTAATGATGATTGCCTTATTGAACATTTTAAAACAGTCATGAAGGAAGAATTTGAAATGACTGATATGGGTTTGTTGAGATACTTCTTGGGAATAGAAGTAGAACAAGATGAAAATGGGATTTTCATCTCACAGGAAAAGTATGTTAATGAGGTACTTGAAAGATTTAACATGCAGGAATGCAAAGCAGCAATCACTCCCACAGTGATGGGATTAAAACTCAGCAGAGAGGACAGCAGCAAGGATTTTGATCCTAGTCTATACAAAAGAATAGTTGGCAGCCTTATGTATTTAACTGCAACTAGGCCGGACATAATGCATGTTGTTAGTTTGATTTCCAGATTCATGGAAAAGCCAAAGGATGCACATTGGCAAGCAGCAAAAAGAATTTTGAGGTATGTTAAAGGTACTAAAAGGTTTGGTATTTTTTATACTACTTCATAATGTTCAGATTTAGTTGGATACACTTACAGTGATTGGGCTGGAAGTGTTGATGATCGGAAGAGCACTTCCGGTTATGTTTTTCACATGGGTTCAGGAGCCATTTCATGGGCTTCTAAGAAACAGCCCATTGTAGCATTGTCTACAGCAGAAGCAGAATATGTGGCAGCTACAGTAGCAGCGTGTCAAGCAGTTTGGATGCGGAAAATGTTGAGAATTTTATGTCAAGAACAGGTAAAAGGGACAGTGATCTTTTGTGACAATAGCTCAGCTATTGCATTGTCTACAAATTCTGTTTTTCATAAGAGGACTAAACACATTGACACCAAGTTTCACTTCATACGTGAATTGGTTAACAATGGTGAGATAGTTTTGCATCATTGCAGAACGGAGGATCAATTTGCAGATATCCTCACAAAGCCACTTGCGCAGAAAAGCTTTGAAAATTTCAGGAAATGCTTGGGAATGCAGGAAAACCCAGCAGTTGAAATTAAGGGGGAGTGTTGGAGTAATTTCCAACTGTCGGATCAGTTGCAGGCGGCTGCATTATCGCTCAACGAACAGGTTGATCGATGCGGACATAAACAACGAGCAGATGGGCAGCGATCAACGGAGTGCGAGGGTTCAAACCGCACAGAAGTTAACATGCAGCGACCCCCCCGCAGTTGACTTTGTGATCGGGCTTTGACCCATAATCAACGGTTGTGGTTTATTACGGGGGCTCACCCATTTGATCGGTACGGGCAGAACCATACCCCCCGTAACCACCAGGAGAGGTGGCTCCGCCCACCAGCCACCCACGCTCCACCAAAACGCCACCACCATAGAAATTTTCCATTAATTTTTTTTTTGGCGGTGTTGACAGAAATTTAAGGCACCATAAATGTTTTTTTTAAGCGACAGAATTTAGTGATTTTTGTCTACAGAAGACATTAATTGAATTTAGATATTTTGTCTATAAATATATAGAACAGAATTGTAATTTTTTTTAGTTACTGAGATATAGAACAGGCAGTTCTATTTTTTTAATGTAAGCACAGCAGTGCATTTATGAAAACAGACAGAGCAGAATTTTAAAATAATACACAGCAGTGTATATTTTATAAAAACACAGTGAGTTGTTTTTAATAGACAGAGAGCTGTTTATTTTTTTTAGACAGAGACAGAGAAGAGTTTTTGTTTTTGGAACTGTGCTTAGAAGCAGTCCAGTAACAGTTTGTAAGTCCTCTGCAGTGAGGAAGAATTGTAACAAGTTTTTTACTGAATATAATTTTTTTTATGAGAAAAATCTGTCACTGTGAGTGCAAATTTTTAAATCTTTTCTCTGTGTTAAAGAGGGAGTTTATTCTCCATTGTTAATTCTGGAAACTTCAAGTTTCCAACACCTCCTTCACAAACTTCATAACCTGAGAAAATGAAATTGTTTTCAGATCAAATAGAAAAGCAAGACTTCAATTGACAAACGAAAGATTAAGAATCGAATACAATCTTCTATATACCTACGCTTGGAGTGCAGTTATCTCTCTCACTTTAACGGAATCTTCCTCTGCGTATGCAAGCAGATTTCTAAGAATTCTTGCTGCATGAATACCCTTAACGGTGTCGTTCAGCACGGAGATCAGGCTTGCGATTAAATTCGGGTGACCGTCCACCTTAATATTCATCATTATTTTACAGTTGTGACTCATCTCCAGCGAAAGAAAACCCAGAGCTTCTCCTGCCGTCTTCACAAGTTTCTCCTTTTCATCGTTATTTTTAATTATTTCCATAAAAAAGAAAGAGAAGAGAATACCTAAAACTCCGCCTGTACCGTCGATCCCCTCACGGCCCTTCTGTTCCCGAGCGAGACTTGTCAACGTCTCGATTGCCAGGATTTGCAGATTTATTTCGGCGTACTGAAGAACGTTTCTGAGATTGGTTATGGCGAAGACTATCTGCCGGATCCTTTTCCTCAGGTCCTTTCCCGTCGAGCCTGTGGTGCTTGCCAGCATTTTTACGATCTATAGAGCGAGCTCTGACGTCTCTATTGCGAATGGGTTCACATCGTCCCTTTCGATTTGGAGTTGGAGCGCGTTGGGTTTTAAGTCTGTCAGTGAGATAATTTTAGGAAGTAGTCCTCTGGTGCTATTGATTTTATGGCGGTTGGAGAGCTCTTCTGCTAACTTTTTCAGTATGGTCAGCCCCAGCGAGACAAAGCCTCCCTGACTTGAGTCGTTTGAGTAAAGTAGAGAGGCTATGGATTCAACGAACCCAGTGATGGCAGTCACCCGAATGCAATTCCGCTTATTTTCCACCAATTTGGAGATGATTTGCGCAGCCACTTTTCGAATCTCCTCCTCGTGATCATTCTTGAAATTCAGCATGTCGATCAGTCTCTCCACCACATCTCTCATGGTTCCGATTGTCCTCAATGTTTTTTCTGCAAACTTCTCATTGCTTGCAAGCGTAGACAGCACTCGCGCACCCATTAGCTGTCCATCGCCACTGCAGGAGAGCAGCAGCTCTACGCTGTGTGACACGAATTGCATCTTCAAACCGTCGAAAATGCTACCATTGACGCACTGCGAATACGTGTCGTAGAGAAAACGTCGGACGATGGCGAGCTCAGGATCGTTGAAGCCATGTTCACGGTTAACCTCCGTTAGCAACTTCCCTGCAATGATCTTCCACTGCCAATACGCCTTCTCGACAAGAATTAGAAACGATTCAGCCAAGGACAGGCCATAGAAAATTTTGAGAGCTGGTTTCAGATTCTTGGTATCGCTACCTGAATCTCCATTATAGTGCTGCCCCCTTACTAAACGATATAGAGATAAGCCAACGCATGTCAAAGCAGACAATAATTGTAGCAAGAAAAGCAACCAGACCTTTGACATTGACCAACTTCTCTTTTGTGAATCGTAATTGACCCTAGAATCCTCCTTACTTTTTTCAAAGTTAAAGCATATGAAGAATTTGCAGAACCAGCTACATACCCGTTTAGCTTCGTCGTTAAGAGCTGCCATGGATATCAGCATTGTCTCATGGTGCCACTTGACCTCTTGGCTTCGGCTGAAGATGCGAGCACCTTCTATCAACAATATTATGGTGACCACCCAGAAGTCCACCGTTTCTAAAGATGATGCGAAGCCTCCGAGGAGGACGGCAGTGGCCCAGATGAAGGCCAAATTTCCGAGCCCGTTGGATGCCTTCTCCAGAATGGCAAGCCTAAGGGCAAACAAAGTTATTTTTGTCTCTGGAAATGTCGCCTTCTCACTGCAGCCCGCTGATCTCTCCACCTGCCGTCCGCATGGATAAACCGATTCACAACAACCATATCTAGATTGTGAAGGTATCATACATCTTTCTATCTGGGGTTTGGATGCAGAAACCGAATTCCAAAAACCACCTTCGGGTCGTGAAGGGATCACATCCAAAAGAACACTTCACGATTTTGTCTGGCCATCCATTTGTGTAACAGGTACAATGGACAGCAAATGAACACGTTCAATAAGTTCAAAATTGAAGTGCTCTCGAGAGTTTTCAAGTGCATAAAATTATTTTCGTGGCACCTAGAAATGTTGCTGCCGACATCATGGCTAGCATATCAACGGCCTAAAAACCCAAGATTGTCTTTTCTTAGACTCCGGAGCCTGATCCCAGCTCACCAAGGATCAGATCTTGATTTTAATAGAATTTGTTGGAATTTTGAGAATTCCAAACAAACAGTGGAGAGAGTAAGCTCCTCTCCTCTAAACACAGAGAAATTAAAACTTCTTGACAGGAGACAGAGTTTTCCAGACTTTTAAAACAATTTCTATTTCAAAAACAAAACTGATACAAATTCTTCCTCTTAACAGAGGGATAACAACAATGGTGATTGCTACAGACGCAGTTCACAAAATGGCTCTCTGTCTCTCAAGAACAACACTGCTGTGTATTTCTTCCTTTCGCGCTGCTGTGCGAAAACATAACAATGCAAATCTCATATATTGGCTCGCAGGGATTTTTGCTTTTATATATGCCGCGCATATATATTAAAACATTACAAAACATATATAAAACTTAATACATAGAAATGAAACCAAAACACAAAGGAAAACCTTTGCGGAACTTTTTAAAAAAAAATCAAATGCACGACGTGCGAGTGGGGACCACATCGCAGTCGGCGGATTGGCAGTGTCAAACAAAACTTGCGATTGCGATTGGATTGCTGGCGCGATCCAACTATTAAATATAATGTAACACCTCCATCGGGTCCGCACTTTACAACAAACGAACCACAATAAGAAATCTCTGATTGCGATCAATCAACCGGATGCGATGGACCATTAAACTCCACTTCATAAACCTCATCGGGTCCGAAACTTCAGTTGGTGCGATCGAGGCATGCAGTGAAAAAGTTCTAATTGCGATCCAACGACGGACGCGATGACCCGATATAAAACATAGCACATAAAGCAATCGGGTTCGCCACTTCAATCGGGGCACAGACCAAAGGACATGCGATCAATTGGAAAGTTCCGATTGCGATTGAGAACCCGGATGCGATTGGCAATAAACTGTGGTACATAAGATCATCGGGTCCGGGACTTCAATCGGAGCATACAATAAAAGACCTCCGATTGAACCTTGTGATTGAACTCCTGCAATTCCATTGAAACATCGCCATGTGGTCAAGTGGACCCACGGGCCTCGGCTGTTGGTGGGGGCGATTTATAATATAACATTCAGTTGTATTGTGTACAACCGTTCCGCTTTGCAGAACTCCGCCATATCAACAAGACACTTGATTATTGCGATTGCGATTTGCGATTTGATCGCATCGCATAGCAAACTCTTCATCAACAAGACACTGCGGTTGTTGAGGGCTTTAAAGCCCGAAATGACTGGTTTTTAATTTGCTCTGCTCCTCTGTAGAATTGATCTACGAGTAAATCATCGTTCTTCTGTAGAACGGCTCTGCCCATCACCAAATTAACTTCTCCTACAGTCTGTGGCTACGGCCCATCGAAATTAATTCTTCCTTACGGATTCTCCATTCTTCTTGAATACAGAGTGTTGTGCACTCAATCTTTGTTGTTGTTGCTGCTGCCTTTGTACTTGTTTCTTCGTGCCCAAAGGCATGGTAGGTGACTTTAATATTTTCAACACTTCCCCTTAAAGTCAGCTGCTGGGTTATCAAACATACCCAAACATTTCCTTAAAAATTCAAATGTCCTCTGTCCCAATGGTTTAGTTAAAATATCTGCATATTGATCCTCTGTTTTACAATGCTGTAAAACGATTTCTCCATTGTTCACCAATTCTCTGATATAATGAAATTTTGTGCCTATGTGCTTTTTTCTTTTATGAAACACAGAATTCTTTGAAAATGCAATAGCTGAGCTATTGTCACAATAAATCACTGTTCCTTTTACCTGTTCTTGGCACAAACTTCTTAGCATTCTTCTCATCCAAACTGCTTGACACGCTGTTGCTGTAGCTGCCACATATTCTGCCTCTGCTGTAGATAATGCTACAATAGGCTGTTTCTTAGAAGCCCATGAAATGGCTCCTGAACCCATATGAAAAACATAACCAGAAGTACTATTCCGATCATCTACACTTCCAGCCCAATCACTGTCAGTGTATCCAACTAATTCTAAATTTTCTGAAGTAGTATATAAAATGCCAAATATTTTAGTTCCTTTAACATACCTCAGAATTCTCTTTGCTGCTTGCCAATGTGCTTCTTTTGGCTTCTCCATAAATCTAGAAATTAAGCTAACAGCATGCATAATATCCGGCCTAGTTGCAGTCAAATACATGAGGCTGCCAACTATGCTTTTATACAAACTTGGATCAAAATCCTTGCTGCTGTCATCCTTACTCAACTTCAATCCCATTACTGTGGGAGTAATTGCAGCTTTGCACCCCTGCATATTAAATCTTTCTAAAACTTGATTCACATACTTTGCTTGAGAAATAAAAATCCCTTTTTCACTTTTCTCTACTTCTATTCCCAAGAAGTATCTCAACAAACCCATGTCAGTCATTTCAAATTCATCTTTCATGACTGTTTTAAAACTTTCAACAAGGTAATCATCATTACCTGTAAAAATTAAATCATCAACATATACAACAACAATCAATAACTTACCATCCTTTTCTTTGATGTAGAGGGTGGGTTCTCCCTCACACTTTTCAAATCCATTCTCCAATCGATAGGAATCTATTCTGTTGTACCATGCTCTTGGCGCTTGCTTCAGCCCATAAAGAGCTTTCTTCAATTTGCAGACCTTATGCTCTTGGCCTTTCTTCTCATATCCAAGAGGTTGTTCCACATATACCTCTTCCATTAAAATTCCATTTAAAAATGCAAATTTTACATCCATTTGGTATACTTTCTATTTGTTTTGTGCTGCTATTGACAGCACTGCTCTTACTGTCTCCATTCTTGCAACTGGTGCAAAGGTTTCTTCATAATCAATCCCTTGCTTCTGCTTGTATCCTTTGACAACAAGTATGGCCTTGTGTCTCTCTATTTTTCCTTCAGCATTGCTTTTGGTCTTATAGACCCATTTAACTCCAATGACTTCCTTTCCTTCTGGGAGATCAACTAACTCCCATGTTTTGTTCTTCTCTATGGCTTTAATTTCATCATCCATAGCTTCTATCCATTTTCTATCTTTAATAGCATCTTCAAAATGAATAGGATCATCAACTTGACAATACAAAGCAAATAAGGAATTCATACCTTCATTTTCTTCTCCTTGCTCATAGATTTCTCTAAGACTTCTGAACTTTGTTCCTCTTTCACTTGGTGTAGACGTGCTTGATGAAGCACTAAATTCTGCTCCATGTGGTGTGCTTGGTGAACCACTGCTGCTTCTTCTCAAGGGTTTTCTCACTGCCGCTTGAGGCATCCCTTGTTGTCCTTGTGCTGGTGGAGGTTGTGCAACGGATGGGTTGTTGATTTCAACCACATCTCCCTCATCTTCATCATGAGATAAACAGCTTTTGACATTAACTGTTTTCTCAATGCTTCCATCCCATGCTTCCTCTTCAATGAATTTCACATCTCTGCTTATCACAAACTTCTTTGTGGATGGGTTATACAATCTGTATCCTTTGGAATCTTCACAATATCCAAGGAAAATTCACTTCTCCCCCTTACTATCCAACTTCTTTCTCAATTTGTCTGGAATGTGTGCATATGCAACACATCCAAAAACTCTCATGTGGGTGACTCCTTGTTTTCTGCCACTCCACGCTTCTTCTGGAACTTTTTTTCATCACTTCTTTTGTAGGGCATCTATTCAAAATATACGCAGCACAGTTTGCTGCTTCTGCCCAATATTCATTCGGAAAGTGTTTCGCCTTCAGCGTACTTCTCACCATTTCCATTATGGTTCGATTCTTCCTTTCAGCAACTCCATTCTATTGCGGTGTGTACCTTGTGGTAAACTGCTTGTGTATGCCGTTCTCTCTACAAAAACACAGAAACTCCTTTGATATGTATTCTCCTCCTATGTCGGTTCTGAGGACTTTAATGTGCAGTCCGCTCTGTTTTTCTACGAGAGCTTTAAAATGGCGAAATTTTTGAAAAACTTCACTCTTATATTTTAAGAAATAAACCCACACTTTTCTTGTGAAATCATCTATGAAGGTCAACATGTAATTGCTGCCCGAAACAGATGCTGTTTGCATCGGCCCACATAAATCTGAGTGGATTATCTCCAAAGGTGCTTTCGCCCTTATGCTTTTTCCTGATGGAAAATTTTCTCTGTGTTGCTTTCCCAAGATGCAGCCTTCACATAGGCTGTCAGGCTTCTCAATCAATGGTAAACCTCTTACCATTCCTTTTCTATGCAGCAAATTTAATCCTCCAAAATTGAGATGTCCAAATCTCAGGTGCCATAACCAATTTTCATCCTTTTCTTCCTTCTGAAAGGCTTCTTGTGTTACAGCTGCTATACTCTTTCCTTTTTGCTTCAAGTCAATGTTGAGCTTGAGCGGAAACATTCTATTGCTGGTCATTTGTATTTCAGCAATGATTTTCTTGCTTGGAGGTATATCTTTAATTGTGCACACATCATCTTTGAATATTACATTGTAACCTTTGTTTATGAGCTGCCCAACGCTCAAAAGATTACACTTCAAACCTGGAACATAATACACATCAGGGACAAATTTCTGCTCCCCATTTCTGGCTCGAATGCTAACTCTGCCTTTCCCTTTGACAGAGATCTTAGTATCAGTCCCTGTGGTCACTTCAAACATCACTTCTTCATCTAGATTGGCAAACATTGTTTTGTTGCCAGTCATATGATTACTACATCCAGAATCTAAGAACCAAACATCATCATCTTTATTTTGTGCTACATTACAAGCTAACAGCACATTACTTGGGTTTTTTTCTTCTTTTGATACATTAGCATTTTGCTTATTTTTCATGTCATTTTGCTTCTTTCTACATTCATTGGCATAGTGCCCATATTTTTTGCAATAATGACACTGGACATTGGATTTGTCATACCTTTGTCCATGAGCATGTTGGTGTTGATGTCCACCTTGCTGGCTGTTGCCTTGGCCGTGGCTCTGATTTTGACTGTCGCTCCTTCCATGTGAATGTGAAGGGTTGTTCCTTCCACCTCTGTTCTGACTTCTGCCTCTTCCTCTTCCTTTTCCTTGACCTCTTCCTCTTCCTGAAGGCATCTGGGTCTTGAAGGTGTGCTCAAGAGATGAGTGTTCATCTCTGCTCAATCTCTGTTCATGAGTTATCAGCGAGGCATGAAGTTCATTCACTTTGAACTGTGAGAGATCCTTGGTCTCTTCTATGGTGGTTACAATAACATCAAACTTTGAGGGTAAACATATCAAAAGTTTCTCCACAATCCTTCTTTCTTCAAGAGTTTCTCCATGGGATCTTATCTGATTTACAATCCCAATCACATGTGTAAAAAATGTGTCTACACTGTCTGACTCTTTCATGCAAAGAGTTTCAAAATCTCTTCTCAGCAACTGAAGTTTTTTTGTTTTAATTTTCTCCATACCTTGATAGGCTACTTTCAGAGTTTCCCATGCCTCCTTGGATTTCTTGGCTGCTGCTATCCTTGGAAACACACTCTCATTAACAGCTTGATACAATAAGAAGAGAGCTTTTGCATCTTTCTTCCTATTATTCTTCAACACATCCTTCTCTGCTTGAGTTAAGGCATTAAAAGCCTGCTCATCAGCTGGTTCTATAAAACCATCTTCTACTAACTCCCTTAAGTCTTGTGATACAAACAGTGCTCTCATGGTAATGGCCCAATAATCATAGTTCTTTCCATTAAACTGTGGAAGTTGAACATTTCCAAGACTCATACCAGTGCTTGGTCCAGCCATTGCTTCAAAATTGAACTCTAAGCTTAAATAAACTGTCTTTCCTTCTTGAAAAAACAAACTCCTTAAACAATAGACAACTGCACTTTTATCTTTGAGAAATACCTGATCTTTTGACCTCTGTTGAGCTTTCACTCTGCTGGAGAAAACGCTGCAACAAGTCTTCTTCTTCTTCAGCTTCTTTGAAACATTCAAAGAGCCTAAACTAGCTTTGATACCATGTTGGAATTTTGAGAATTCCAAACAAACAGTGGAGAGAGTAAGCTCCTCTCCTCTAAACACAGAGAAATTAAAACTTCTTGACAGGAGACAGAGTTTTCCAGACTTTTAAAACAACTTCTATTTCAAAAAAAAAACTGATACAAATTCTTCCTCTTAACAGAGGGATAACAACAATGGTGACTGCTACAGACGCAGTGCACAAAATGACTCTCTGTCTCTCAAGAACAACACTGCTGTGTATTTCTTCCTTTCGTGCTGCTGTGCGAAAACATAACAATGCAAATCTCATATATTGGCTCGCAGGGCTTTTTGCTTTTATATATGCCACGCATATATATTAAAACATTACAAAACATACATAAAACTTAATACATAGAAATGAAACCAAAACACAAAGGAAAACCTTTGCGGAACTTTTTTTTTTAAAATCAAATGCACGACGTGCGAGTGGGGACCACATCGCAGTCGGCGGATCGGCAGTGTCAAAAAAAACTTGCGATTGTGATTGGATTGCGGGCGCGATCCAACTATTAAATATAATGTAACACCTCCATCGGGTCCGAACTTTACAAAAAACAAACCACAATAAGAAATCTCCGATTGTGATCAATCAACCGGATGCGATGGACCATTAAACTCCACTTCATAGACCTCATCGGGTCCGAAAATTCAGTTGGTGCGATTGGGGCATGCAGTGAAAATGTTCCGATTGCGATCCAACGATGGACACGATGACCCGATATAAAACATAGCACATAAAGCGATCGGGTCCGCCACTTCAATCGGGGCACAGACCAAAGGACATGCGATCAATTGGAAAGTTCCGATTGCGATTGAGAACCCAGATGCGATTGGTAATAAACTGTGGTACATAAGATCATCGGGTCTGGGACTTCAATCGAAGCATACAATAAAATACCTCCGATTGAACCTTGCGATTGAACTCCTGCGATTCCATTGAAACATCGCCACATGGTCAAGTGGACCCACGGGCCTCGGCTGTTGGTGGGGGCGATTTATAATATAACATTCGGTTGTATTGTGTACAACCGTTCCGCTTTGCGGAACTCCGCCATATCAACAAGACACTTAATTATTGCGATTGCGATTTGCGATTTGATCGCATCGCATAGCAAACTCTTCATCATCAAGACACTGCAGTTGTTGAGGGCTTTAAAGCCCGAAATGACTGGTTTTTAATTTTCTCTGCTCCTCCGTAGAATTGATCTACGAGTAAATCATCGTTCTTATGTAGAACGGCTCTGCCCATCACCAAATTAACTTCTCCTACAGTCTGTGGCTGCGGCCCATCGAAATTAATTCTTCCTTACGGATTCTCCATTCTTCTTGAATACAGAGTGTTATGCACTCAATCTCTGTTGCTGTTGCTGCTGCCTTTGTACTTGTTTCTTCCTGCCCAAAGGCACGGCAGGTGACTTTAATATTTTCAACAGAATTCGGATGCTTGGTGATGGAGGAAAATCTATATCAGGTGGATAATAATGTATAGACTGGGTAGATGTTGTTTTTTTTTTCTCTTATTATGTCTCAGTTTATATAGGCTTATTTTATGTTTTTTTTAATTCTTATTTTTATTTTTATTTTGCAGACTATGCTATTCTTGAACATATTAAAGGTTCATTTCCTTATGAAGGGAAACTCATCATCAAAGAGGGTTGGCTAGTTGAACAACCACCTGTATTTATCCATAAATTAGATAAATGTCTTTCCTATTAATCAATCTTAAAAATATTTATCTAATTAAACTTATATGTTTACAAAGTTGATAATAAAATATTTTAATACATTATCTTAATTTTTTTTAAACTTCTTGTTGTGTTGTCATATATATATATATATATATGAAAAAAAAATACTATATTTTGATTTTTTTTAATTAATTGTCATGGTTTGAATTAAAAGATTAACTATTTTGGAAAATGGGAAAATCACTATGTTTATTAAATAGTATTGAATAAGAAGCAATGTCATCTATTTACCCTCTTTCAAATATATGAGTGTGAAATATGCATGAAATTTTAAATCATTTTTTTATTTATCATATGAAAAAAAAAAAAAATTTAATTCATCTATTTTGAAAAGTTAAAATAAAATTAATTATTCAAGTTAATACTAGCATTTCTTTTAATTTAACTTCTACCTTCATAATATACTTAAATTCAATTATGATAATAGTTTTTAATATTAATAAATTCAAATTTGAAAGACCTTTTTCTTAGGCATTTTTTTATAATTAAAATTATGACTTATTTTAATTTAAATATGATTATGTTTTAAGTTAATATTATTAAAATCATAGTCAATTTTAAAATTAAAATAGTCAATATTATTGAATGATATTGACTAAAGTGATTATTGAATTTAAAATAATATCATATTCATAATTTTGATTGTGAAAGGTTATTAATAAGTAAAGTTATGATCAATTTTAAAATCAATATCAAATTCAAGATTTTAATTATAAAAATGTATGGTCAAAAAAGTTTGTGAAGTTTTGACTTCTAGACCTAAAAATAACTTATTATTTGATAGGGGAGGAATTGATTTCAAATAACAAAAATGAATTTAAACCAATAAAATATTTTTAAAAATAATTATATATAAAGTAAATTGAATAATTTTATTGATTAAAATATTTATTTTCAGTTAGATGAAAATTAATTATATATATATATATATATATATATATGGAATTATAATGATTAATAACTTAAAATATATTTTTAAATATAAATTAAATTTATCATTTTAAATTTAATAATTGAAAATTAAATTTTCTCTTTTCTATTAAAATAGATTCTTAAAAAAATACTTTTAATTAAAATCAACCAAAATTATCTATCCAAAATTAATAAAAAGTAATCTCTTTATGTAAAAACATTAACCTCTATATGTTACTTGAAAAAAAATGGCAAAAGACAAAATTGCCGAGTGTCCCATTAAGCTTCAATGATTATTTAAGCAATGTCGTAATGCCCGTCACTTTCTGCATTTTAGATTTGTTGTCAACTACTTTTTGAAAGAGATTTCGAATACCTTTTTATAAGGGAGGAAACGGGAAGGAAAGGATCCTGTAACGTTCAATCTTTAAATATGGATGATCAATAATTAATAAATATTGAAGTATTAATATATATTTTTAAGATATTTAATAATTATTTCCATCTTAATATATTTTTTAAATTGTTTAATAAAAATTTTGTTTAAATAATATATTGTTGGAGAATTTTGCAAGAATATTGTGTTTATGATTTGGGTTTTTTGGAAATATGGATCGTGATCCAGTTTTTAAATATATATTTTAAAATGGTTAATGATTTGAGAGTGCAAGCTTTTGTGATCCATAACATATTAGATTATAAATCTTCCGGGAAATCACATGAGAATTTTAGGACCGACGCGTTTCGATCACAGTTGGTAGTTCGAAACGCGTCGGTCCTAAAATTCTCATGTGATTTCCCAGAAGATTTATAATCTAATATGGTTAATGATATTTAATAATTATTTTTGTTTTAATATATTTTTTAAATTGGTTAATAAAAATGTTGTTTAGCGCTCTCAACACCCAAGCATAAAGTAGATATGTAGGTGTAATGTAATTTATATGTGGGTTTTATATGTTTTAATTAATATTGAAGTTAAAATATATATAAATATAATATGTAAATTAATGTTAAATAATTTCAATTAAGAATGATTCACCTCGGTCATCTTAATTTATAAAAGAAAATTTAACAAACAAAAATTAATATGTGGATTCTATTGATGTTGTATCCATGGTATTTCTGATGTTATTATGTTGGTTATGAGCATGTATTTTAACAGTGATGATGGATGGTGTTCTCCATGTTTTTATTTGTAAATGAATGCACAATGTATCTTTAGTAAAATAGATTGTATTGCAACTTATGATGTAGGGGAGCAATGCATCTTAATGATTCTCAGATAAGTATGAGACCCCTTTGCTTTGTTATGTTGTTTACACATGCAGATTCAATATTAAATGTGACTCATTATGGCTAGGCCCTTACATCATTAGTAAGGATTTGAAGGGGCATACCTTCTAGAGGATTTGGAAGGCCACCCTCTTCCTAATCCTCGTAACATGCTCTATCTTAAGAAATTTTACCCTTAGCATTTCCTTCTTCAAATGCATGTTTTATTTCTTTTAGGTAGCTTCTTTTCATTTTTGGTGATTTGATACTTCACTCGGAAGCCTTTTTTCCAAGAAGGGTCACTTCACCACTTCTAAAAATCAAATTTCTTCACTTGCGACACTTGTACTTGGGGCACCACTTTGCCTGCATACTTGTTGATGCTTTTGTTAATTTTCGTCGTGAGTAACCATCTTGTACTAATGTTTTTATGGTCTCCACCGGGCCTCTTTTGTGTGGCAGCGTCATTGAGTCGCCCTTGTTTAGAGCATCAGAGTTGAGTCGTCATCACATCCATAGAGTCTATCTCGAGTTCCCTTTATTTCCTATCACAGTCTCCCATCTTTCATTGCTTTGTACCTCTCTCATGTCGCACAGTTTGGCCTCCAGTCATACTGTCCCTTATCCATTCCTTAGTCGAAGTAGTAGCTGCCAGGTCATCCATGCCCTTTATCCTCTAACAAGGGAAGTCGTCAGCCCACTACTCAGTACTCCCCATTCCACCATCATCCCTGGTTTCAGTCTTTCAGTCACTCTACTATTATTCCTCGTGCCTTAGTTGAGGATCCCTTATTGCCTCACCTATGGCAGACCTCCTTCTATTGACATTAGTTTATTCATTCCAAAAGACAGTTAAAGAGGGCGATGTACCTTGGTTCCACCTTCCACTCTTGTTTGGTGCCTCGAATCAGACAAAGGGACACTTTTTTTCTTTTTTACTTGATTGTTTCTCAGTTCCAGCTCCTTATGGCATGATCGAGATCCGTATACTTGATGGTTTAGTGATGCAGCGGATTGTACCAGCGATTCCTGGGTGTGTGTGAGATTTTTTCAGACCTTACGAGGGGGTGGCCCTTCAGGTATCCCCCCACATGCCCGGATGACCTCTTTCCTACAGCCTTGGATGCAACTCTACAAATTTGATGTTTCTGGCCTTAGCCGCTTGCATCACCTTTCTAGTTTGCATGTATCATTCAGATTTTTAGAGCCCTCTCCTATTTTACAGGGCCTCTTTGGTTGTACTTATATCTCATGTACTCAGATATTATTATGTAATTCCTGGCTGTTGTCCCAGGCACAGTATGTATGTGGGATCCATTATGATTTTTTTTATCTGGCCCATGTTTATGCCAGCATGTACTATATATCTCACTCCAATGTTTGTTGGGTGCACCATTATTCTTTGTACTTTGTTATCTCATCGGGCATAGGTATGCCTCCCCCGCCTCATTCAATAGGTACTCACTCATAAAAGAGACATGTCGCACCTGTAAGTCTCGCCTCCTCAGGGTCTTGTCCTCTCTTGCTTCAGTTTGTCTTATATTCCTCTCTCTTTGACTCCCCTTCGGTTTCTAGTGATTGTGTTCTTACAACGTACTTCGGTCATATGATTAGCTCCTAACACTCACACGTTGGGCGGCAATCTGTTACACCAATGTTTAGTCATCTAACCTGTTACTATTAGATGGACTAAAGTACACCATGTAAGACCAATTTTACCACAGTAAAATTGCTTTCACTATGATAAATAACTTAATAACTAATAATTTCTTAAGTTATTTCTGGTCTAAAAAGGAAACCCCATGAGGAATAATTAAACAAATCCTTATTTGTTTGATTTTCCTCTAGGGATAATTAACTAAAACACTATTTAATTAATATTCCTGGCCATATTTAACCCAAAACAGGAAAATTAATTAGATAAAAAATTATTTATCTTATTATTTTCTAGGAATAATTATTTAAATCATTATTTAATAATATTCCTTGTTAAATGTGACTAAATGATTTATAAATAATTGAATAAATCCTTATTTATTTAATTATTCCTTAACCACATTCTTAAAATAATAAATAAAACATTTATTTATTTCTTATTTCAAAATAAAGGGATTTCACGAAATTTAAATTTCTTTTCCCTCCAACAAAAATAATAAAATATTTCATAAAAGTTAGATCTAGATTTGGTTAATAATATTTTAATTGTGCACCAATATCTAGACAAACTCAATATTTTGATATAAATATAAGGGTTTTCCATTCATTCACTACCTTTTGTTGCCTAGAGATCACCTTTTGATCTATACTTTTGGTCTAACTTTGATCCTCCATCATTGTCATATTTTTATACTTTTTTCTTTTGAGCTCCCTTTGAGTTCCATTTTTGTCTGGGTTTTGCTACACCATCAAGGGAGAGAGATCTTGGATCTGAAGCACTGAGGACATACAAGAACCCATCCCATTGAGGGGGACTAGTAACATCTTTCTATGTTCCCTTCCCAAGTGTCATAATATAAAAATTCTTTATAAATTCTTGTCTTGTCTATTGGATGTATGGAGCAAACTCTTGCTTATTTTTGCTGTTTAATGTCTTTAACTCCATAGATCTGGATTTTTGTAGCATTTATTCTGATCGTCTGCTTCAAATCTAAGGAAATAGACAGCCACATTTGATGTTAGGGTTGTTTGTTATGCACAACTAAAGTGAGATTTTTTCGTACGCTTACGATTAGAATTCACATTAACACCTTAAAACATATAGTAAATACATGAATAAGTGCATATAACCATGTATAACTTCTTATATCTCCATGTGTTGAAATAAAAACATGAAGTTTCAAAATGAGGTCATATCAATACCCTTATTTCTCAAGGGGACCCCACCTACTAAGGCTTAGAATTTTAGTTGTTTTAGGGGTATTATTTTTAAGTGTTTTTAGGAGGAGGAATCATGATAATAGTGGAATTATTTTCAAAAATTTGTATGTAAATGGCTCAATAATATGGAAACTGCGCTAGTTTGCACTGGTTTACTTGAGCTAGAGTTGTCTCCACTTTCCCTATCTCCTTGTATAATATTCAAAGGTTCTGCAAACCCATTAGCATAACTCGGGTGAGACCTCATCTACTTGCAAAAATAGAAAATGAAGGTATGTGAGGGGTTTTTTTTGCCATATTCCTGAAATTCAGGTCACTTCCCCCTTGCACCAACAAATTCCCAAAAAAGAAAAAAAATTAGAATAGTAGAATTGGAGGAGAAACTAGATTGAATTGATCATAAGCTTAATATTATCATCAATAGATCCATCAATAATTATCTCCCCTTTGATGGGAATGGTTCTCAACAAATTCCCAAACTAGACAACTCAACTTAGTAATCATCATGCATTTCCATTTTTTTTATATAGTTTTTATAATGTTTCTTATTTAATAAGGCCATGGTATGCTAGTACCTGGGCATATCATTCTATTTATAAATCATTTTTTTTATCAATGTTATAATTAGAAGAAGTATTTGTAACCTCATGATTTTGAATCTAAGTCTTTTGTCTAGTTTCCACTACGGAGACCAAAACTTGACATTATTTTATTATGTAACTTTTTGATTTGATAACATCAAGCGCCTTACAAAATATATATACATATACATATACATATACATATATGTATATGTATATGTATATGTAGATGTATATGTATATACATGCATATGTATATGTATGCATGTATGTATGTATATTCTCCTTACAAATTTATTAAATAAATTCACTTATCATTTGTATCTAAAACACATAATAAATAAATAAATTATATAAAATTCATCAGTTTAAAATGATAATTAAGTATTTTTATTAATTTTATTATATTAATAGTAATAATTTTATTTTAAAATCATAGCCAAACCATAATATATCAATGTTTTAATTTATTATTATTTTTAAAAAGTTGATAAACTTATATTAATAAGAGATTAAAATAGTATATATAGAATTCTTGTGGTGTCTACTAACCTCTCACCATACCTGTAGTGCAACATTAGCTTTTTTGGTAGTCCAAAAATGTGGAACCATATCAAAAAATCTATTTAGAATCAAAAGTAGCTAGCTCTCAGCTCTATCTAACTACATATATACTTATAGTATGTATATTGTAATTGTATGACAAAATGACATTGAAAACTAGTAATATATTTAAAACTGTAAGATTGCATTAACTAAGTGATGGGGGAGTTCACTTGGATGTTCTTAGATGGATCAACATCCTCATCAAAGTCAATGAACTCAATGTTAGCCAAGTATTTTTATAGAATTGTAATCTTGTGGTCTAACTTCCCAATTTGTCTCTAAACCTCGTCCACTTGCAAAATAATTTCATGTTGTTCCTTTAATATTTCCACCAAAACCTACCTACGAATATTTTAATCTACTATTATATATCCACTTCTTGCAGATATATGGTTCAACGAGTTATTATGCAACATATATCTAACACGCAATAGACTAGCTACTCCATTACATATTCATCCAAAATATACATCCTCCTTTAGAACCTCTATCTCTAGTCAAATTCGAGGGGTGGGGGGTATTGTTGAAATACATTTCCACAAAATTATCAACCTCGACTTGGGCTTGAGAGAATTTGGGTGCCTTGGATTTTTTTCTTTTATGACTCTTCCTCTCAAAATACTGGTGAGTCCAAGGAGGTGGATTGAGTGGCCCAAATGTTGAAATTTCCAACTCAACAAGTAGATATTTTATCATCATATAGAGAATATAACAATTTTTCATAGGTGGTAGAGAACCCAATTCCAAACCACAAGGAAGAACGTAGGTATATTATCTGAGACATCCTACAATAAGCCATTTAAATAAATGAACAAACTAGTCACTACTCGATATAGGGTGCCAATATTTGCAAAAGGATAATTAGTGATAATAATATATATAGAATAATGGAGCATCCCCATGATATAACAAGCCCAAAGACCCAAAACAAAAGGAAAAAACAACTGCCACCTTTTACTAAAGCCCAAGAATTCCAAAAGCGGATTAGAAAATGCATCCTTTCTAGTGTGGAGAGAGATTTTGGTGGCGGGTGGGATAAGAGAATTAAATAAAGAGATAAAACTCCTTGAGAAATATAGCTTCCATATTCCCCAAACACAAAGAATTCCCCAAAAAACCAAGCACCATCGACCCCAATACTAGCTGAAAATTGATAGTTTTCCTAGCCACCATAAGACTCAAGAGGAAGGAAACGTACTAGACCTAAAAACACCCAAAAGAAAAGAAGATAGAAAAGATGGTTTACCCCATGCATTGAGAGAGTGTCAAAATAGGGAGATTGAGAGAGAGACCCCTTCATAGGCAAGCCCATCTTTCCATGAAATTTCCTTAAAAATCATCCATTTTTTGGAATTTTATTATGTTTCCCTCCTACTGAATCACTCAAAATTGTGTCACCCCATAAATATTCTTAAAACCGATTATTTTCATCATATTCTAAGATGAGTATGTTATAATTATGCTTCTTTTTTCATCACCATAATTAGCCATACAAAAGGAATTGTTATCAAATCTACCCATGAAACCAAATTATTTCTCATATACCAAACCCACATGTTTTGGGAGGATACTCAATCCCTTCCCTTAAAAAATTCAAGTGTTTCTTCATCATGGCATGCAATTTGTAATGGACACCAATTATGGAGGTATTTAGTTATTTATGTAACAAGCATGTGGTGCGTAATGACCACTCATTGTGGAGATATTTAATTATTTAACATCTAAATTTTATAAAAAACTTAAACAAAAATACTAAGGGGAAAATTTTAACAAATAGTACTTAATAAACACACACATACATATATGTATATATATAGGCATATTCTAGCCCCAAGGGATAGCTCAGCTGGTCAAGTTCTCATTTCTAAGTACCTTGCCAATTGGGAGGTCACAAGGTCAAATATCCTCGACACCCTTTGGGTTAGGCCTGACAAGATAAGTCGATGGGTAGATCCCCTCAGGTGGATCTGCCCAAATTATTACTCATATATGTAGCAGTTACTCAGTGACTATGAAACACAATTGAACAAAATATGTGTGTAGTTGAACTTGTAGATGAAATGACCTTTTTTCACGACAATTTTTCTAGTTAATTTCAACCAAAATCCAGCAAATATTTTTAAAAACTTAATTTTAAATTGTTTAATATGTAGAATTGGAGTGCCCCAAGAGGTTTTCCAGAGTGATGCATCCATTTATGCATTCAAAAATGCATTATAAAAAACAAAAAATCACATTCTTTCTTGAAATTGCTTCGCCAAATTCTGATGAAAAAGTTTATTTTGTCTATATATATATATATAACCCCCTTTATGCTATTTTTCTTAAAACCATGGGCGCAACTAACATAGTTGAAAAAATATTTAGAGCTCCCAAAGTTAATCAACAATGTGTCACATTCAATTCAAGGTATAAGAGAAACTTCATCTAGTTAAATAAGTTTTTGGTATTAATATTATTTCATTCTAAAATCTTAGCACACATTTTGTATTTATAACTAATATTGGCATTGTGTCTTTATATTTAATATTGGCCCTTATTACTACACAACAAGTTTTTTTCTATATTTACATGGTTCATATAAAAGTTTGGTTTATTTTTCTTCATGAAAAAACTATTTTCTATTGAAAAAGTGAATTCTTTTCAAACTCCTCCTTTGGATCAATTCAAATTTCCTCCCTTTCATGAATGGATTGTGTAGTGAAGATCAATGCCTTTACCCTTTTATTAATTCTATAAAATTAAGAGTTGGTTGATGAAGAAGGTAATTACTTGAATGTAGGAATTAATTAAGTTTTCTAATGTTAGGTTTCTCTTCGCATAATTAGGTTTATAATATAATTGACATCAATATTAGAAAGAAAAAAAATAAGATAATTATATAAAAGTTAATGTTAGGATATTCTGACACATAGGAAATAGTTAAGAATAACTTAGTCTAGTGTAGAGTTAGGTAAATTGTGTTTCTTTACTATCTACATTTGTAACTTATAATCCGATGGTCACGATTTGTAGTGATCCGACGGTTATCTCTCACCTCAGTATTAACAACACTTGATCCGTGGCTTAACACCCGATTGGTCCATGATCTCTATTTAAAGAGCATGGAGGGTCATTTGTCTGGTAATCATTTATGAGAGAAACATACGTAACTTTTCTTTTTATATTAATAAATTTCCGTTACACCAAAACCCGCAGGTGTTGGTAAACTTCCAAACCAGTAACTAGGATCCCCAGGGTGGGAATTACGAATTTCATAGAGGTGTGGTGATTACTCCAACACCCCCCTTCAAAATCAGCGCGGGGAAATCAATACCCCCCTCAAACGCAGCTCGGGGGAATCAAACTTGGGTCCAGGCTCTGATACCATGTAGAGGTTTTCTGTTACACCAAAACCCGCAGGTTTTGGTAAACTTCCAAACCAGTAACTAGGATCCCCAGGGTGGGAATTACAGATTCCATAGAGGTGCAGTGATTACTTCAATAGTTAAAAGTTAATAAATATATAATTAACTAAGCTTATGATCAACCTGCTTAACTCTTTACCTTTCCCATTTAGTGGGTTCGTATCCTTTTTAAGCACTCATTTTTAGTTAGCCAACCTTGGATCCTTACTTAATTCTTGAAAATATATGCTTCATCATTCATTGATTAAGTCTTAGCCTTAAGATCTACAATAAAACTCCATACAAAATACTTCTATCTATTACACATATGGTCATTTTGTAACATATACACCATCCAGCATTAGTCAAAATAAAAATAAAATAAAAATTACTAATGTACCCACCACTTCATTATATTTATACCTAAGTGATTTGTATGATGATTTAAACCTTAATAAACATGTTCGATATATCTCTCAGACTTCTCATTTAGTATTTATATGAGACTAAGGCTTGGGGAATATTTATCATGCTCATCATTTGTCGTCGACATAGGTAAACTCGAGAATTAAACCTATTAAATATCAGCCTCCAACTTGGCTAGTCATCCACTGACACGTAACCCATATGCTTACATGTTCACGACGTTGGAAGGTGGCTTGCAATTCCAATCTATAATGTATTTATGTGCTATGTGATTAAATGTAATGGTGGATCCCGAGGAGGATAGGTGGAGAGTTTGGTGTTATGGATATCCTTTCAGATCTACGGTCCAAGTTCACTGTTGGATGGTTAGGGTAAACCCTACCCCCAAACCCTTTATTTGTTTATCATTTTGCGCTGCTCATCCACGCCATTGTTGTTGTGCAACCTGCAACAGATAGTGGTTTTGGTCAAGAGTCTGACCTTCTTCTGAGGTTTTGGTGCCGCTAGCTCCTTTGTGGTTATGGGTAGTTTGATAATCCTCTAGTTCAGCACTATCCCATTGAGTTGAGATGATGACAACTGCTCCACTGGTAGGTACTTTCTCATCATAGTTGCATCGCTACTCCATATAGTAATTTCTCAAGCAAGGGTGTTGATGTTTTCAAGTTTCTTATACCTCGATGTATGCTCTCACATAGGAAAGGGTCACATCTGTTAGCTAATGCACAAGTGAGGCTCATGTTTCCTTTAGGGTTCAAACAATTTAATTAGTTATTCAAATTACAGTTATTTTTTCCATGTACTAACTAGACATTGTGGAATGTTCTTTTCAAGTATCTGTTTCTCCCTTTAAACCCCAGCTTCCCGCGTGTTCAAACACAGGTTCTAAGTTATCCATTGTTTTCTCCCGGTAGTACTCCACTCGGGGTTCCATTATTTGTTCTACCAAGAATGATTGCCCCTCTGAGCATAGTTACGACTCATCTATTTTCTTTATGCGATACCTTCGGTGCTTGATGCATAGTTTGGTGGTCTTGATCGAGGGTTTATTCTCACTGAGATTATTTAATAAGTTTATAACTTATACTTTGGTACATCTTTCTCAGTAAGAGGGTTTTCATTAATATTTTTATTTTAAAAATGTAACCTTAAATTCCATATTACTGTTGGGTGTTTGGCCATAATAACGAGAACTGTTTTCTCATCCTTCTATGTGTCGAGAAAGGATTGCCTAACCTGCTTCTCCATGATAAGTCTCTTTATTTATTTTATCCTTTTGGTTAATTTCCAGATTCCACTTGTAAGGTTACCAATGAATGTAAATACACATTTAGAACGTTAAGAGAAATATAGCTATGCTTGGTTTATGTAATGAAATGCATAAAAAGTGAAACCCTTAGGGTCACTTGACTATTATGTGTTAATTTAATTTGTATATTACCTTTGTCTACTTCCTTTAAATACTTCGATTTATATTTGTGTATAAGAAGTAATATTTCCTTATATCTCATTTAAAAAAGGTACTCGACTTATTTTTCTGATGTTTTTCTAATTTCAAATTGATATTTCTTGTTCAATAATTTGATTCAACTGTTCCATAATTCTCTGTATGAAAGTTTTCCATTCAAGGGTTTATACAATTTTCCATTCAAGGGTTTATACAATCTTCCATTCAAGTGTTTATACAGTCTTCCATTCAAGGTTTTATATAGTTTTTCTATAATTCTATGTTCTTAATAATTAGTTTACAGAATTATAATGATATTCCTGAGGCTAGACAACTTGTGTATCTTAGGAGTAGATTTTTTTCCCCTATGTTCGGATTGTTCAACTAGGATTAAGTTCCTGGTTAGACTAACCGAACCCACAGTCTCGACTAACTCCCTGGAATAATCATGGGATAACAGGT
This sequence comes from Pinus albicaulis, assembly GCA_034641835.2. NCBI lineage: Eukaryota > Viridiplantae > Streptophyta > Pinopsida > Pinales > Pinaceae > Pinus > Pinus albicaulis. The sequence continues at coordinate 433,727,712 of CM076583.1, forward strand.
GTTGAATCACCAGTTTTCATGGTGTCAGATAACACACTATTTACATGCATAATCCCAAAAATTCTAGGAAATACTATAATAGAGGTATCATACTGTTGCTATATTTTTTGAAGGATGCATCTTAATTTACCTTTATTCATTCAGTGATTAGTAAAACATACCATTCATTCATTCCTACATTCCTTCATATTTCTTTTATGAATGTTAAATAAAATGAAATAAAAGAACATGGACCGATTGAATACCTGATTCTTTAACTGTAAAATCTAATAGACTAGTATGAGTAGAAAAGCTCAACAGGAGGGTCGTCCTCCCTACCAATAAGCATGGAAATTACATCCAGCACTCCCCCCAAGCCCCTACTACCAGTCAGTATCTGGCCATCTGCCAATCTGGACTTTCTTTCTTGCAGACCTCGAAACTCCACAAGGTTTAGTCTTGCTTCATTCCAAGAAGGTTCCATTGGTTGAATTTACTTCTAGCTTTGGAATCTCCTACAATCTCCATTGATTGTCTTTATTGATATTCTTCCTGTCTTCTCTAAGGATCCCAACCCCCCCTTCTCGCACCTGAGATCCTTTTATCTCTTGGGAGAAATACCAAGAAGTCCAACTGAATAACTCTGGTACTTGGTAACTACTATGGGCCTCTCCTCCTGATATTTTCTCCCATTTTTCCATTTCCATTCATCTAATATTTTAAACAATAAAAACTCAAACATTCATTTATTCACATACTTCTATTTTTCTTAAAACATAATTCATTTTTACTTAATTAATTTTTCAACAAACTATGAATTCCTAATTCACAAAATAGTTATTAAATCAAAATTTAAGTTAAATATGTTGACTGTACAAGGTGTTACATCTTCACCCCTGAGATGAACATCATCCTGTTGTTCCTTAAATATCTCAAAAAATTTCTGAATAGGCCTCCCTCATAAATTATGTGTCTTCCTAAGTGGACTCCTCAGGACCAAAGTGTTTCCACTGCACTTTAACTTAGGTGATGGCTCGTTTTCGCAACGAGATTTATCTCTGATCGAGAATGCACTAGTGTTCTACCATGAACTCACCATATGGTTCAACCTGCAACTAGTAACATACAATTTATTTAATTAATTATACATCTTAATTATGTGGTAATGACAAATCTTAGTTACCTTCACATTTTACCATTGAATCACATGCTTAGGGTCGTATAAGTATCACTTTAACAGTGAGACATGAAACACATTGTGGACTTTTATGTGGCTTGGTAAAGCCAACCGGTAAGCCACAAGTCCTACCCTATCCAAAATTTGGAAAGGTCCATAATAGTGAGGTTTCAGCTTCGCATAAGAAGTCCACCTTAAAGTACTCCTCTTAGGCTTAATTATCACGTAGACATGATTTACCACATTGAATTCTCGGCATGTCCTTTTCTTATCAGCATAAATCTTATGTTGATCTTGTGCCGCCTTTAAATTCTATCGAATATTCTTTACCTCTTGTTCCATTTCTTCTAACATCTCCAGCCCCATTATTAATTTATTCTTGGGGCTATTCCAATTTATAGGGGTTTGGCACCTTCTCCCATGCAAAACTTTGAACGGGCTCATCTTCAATGATTCGCCATAACCATTGTTGTATGCAAACTCTACCAGATGTATCTATTCTTCCCATTTTTTGGGTTGTTACATAACGTACATCCAAAGCATATCCTCTAAAAATTAATTCACTCATTCGGTCTGTCTATTCATCTATGGATGGTACGCTGTACTGAATTTCATCTGAGTCCTCAATATGGTGAATAAAGCTTTCTAGAATGCAAAAGTGAATTTCACATTGGGATCGAAAATCACCATTTTTGGTATTTCATGTAGCCTAAATATCTCCTTCATAAAAATATCAGCTATATGTACATATTTGAAGTTAGACTGTACTGGAATGAAGTGGGCGGACTTACTGAGTTGATCTACAACAACAATAATGGAATCTTTATGTCCCTTTGTTCTAGGTAGTTCTGTGACAAAATCGAGAGTGATTACCTCCCACTTCCATTCTGAGACTGCAATTGGTTGCAATAAACCTGCCGAATGATGATGTTCAACCTTTACCTGCTGACATTCCATGCACCTCAGTAGATATTCAACTATCCCCTTATGCATTCCGGGCCAAAAATAACTCTTCCTTATGGCTGAAAGCATCTTATGGTACCCAGGATGAGTAGCGTAGGGTCTTCGATGAAACTCACCCAAAAGTGTTTGCTTGACTGAATTTTAATTAGGAATATACACCCTTCCTCAAAAAGTTAATAGTTGATATTTATCTATCAAAAAATCAATTTTCTTTCCCAACTTTACATCTTCCTTCACTTTCTGATTTAAAAATTGATATTTAGGATCCCTTAGTGCAGATTCTTTTATCAATTCCTAAAATTTAAATTCAGCCCAATTGAACTGCATTTTGTATATGCAGTGTATCTTTCTACTTAATGCATATGTGACGCGATTTTCCTTACCTTTGATGTCCTAGATTTCAAACTCAAACTCACTTAGAAGAGCGTTCCATCTTGCTTGCCTCGCATTCAGGGTATGATGTTTAAAGTAGTTGGTTAGGCTACAATGATCTATTTTCAATAGAAATTTTCTCCCTAACAAGTAGTGCCTCTAGACTTTTAACGCGTGAATTACAATAGTCAAATCTAGATCATAGGCTGAATACCTTTGTTCATGCTCTTTCAGTTTCCTAGACTCGTATACAATCACCTTACCTTCCTGAGTTAGAATTTCTCCCACACCCTCTTGACATGCGTCAATACAAATAACAAATTCTTTGTTTGGATCTGCAATCTTCAATATTGTTGTTGTTGTTAGTAAATGTATTAATTGATCGAAACTCTGCTGACAATTAGCTGTCCACAAAACATTTCTTCCCTTTTTCTGTAGGGAAGTGATTGGGTATGTGATTCGTGAGAATCCCTCTATAAACTGTCGGTAATAACCTGCCAGCCCCATAAATGATCTTATATTCGCTACGTTCGAAGGTGCTGGCAATTCCATGATGGTTCGTATCTTTTCTGGATCAACCGATATCCCTTCTGCTGAGACAAGATGGCCCAAATATTGAATTTGATCCTTATGGAAGTCACATTTGTTGAATTTAGCATACAATTGTTGATCCCACAATACATATAATATTGTACACAAATTTTCCTTATGTTCTTCTTCTTTCTTTGATTATATTAATATATCATCTATAAAAATCACTAAAAACATTTCAAGGTATGAATGGAATATACTGTGCATTAGGCTCATAAAAATGGCGGGTACATTGGTTAAATGGAACAGAAATACTACAAACTCGTAGTATCCATAGCAAGTTCAAAATGATGTTTTACAAGCATCTTCATCTTTGAGTCGGATCTCATGATACCCGTACCTCATATCAATTTTAGAGAAAACTTTTTCCCTTTTCACTTGATCAAATAGATCATCAATTCGTGGTAGCGAGTATTTATTTTTTACCGTCATATTATTGAGTTCACGGTAATCAATGCACATGCACAGTGTACCGTCCTTTTTCCTAACAAAAAAACATTGGCGCTCCCAAAGGAGATGCACTAGGTCATATATAACCCTTTTCTAGCAATTCCTGAAGTTGCATTTTGAGCTCAGCTAGCTCTAGTGTGCAAATTCGATAAGGATTCATGGATACAAGTGCAACCCCAAGAATGAGCTCGATGGTAGAATCAAGATCTCGTTTAGGGGGTAATCTCGATATCTTTTCTCGGAACACATTCAAAAATACCTGAACCACCGGTATATTAATTTCTAGTGCAGCAATTTTATCTTTGTGTTGGAGTAACCAACTTGCATGGCATATATTCGGCAGCCCTTCCTCATGCTCTTACCCAATTTCATAACAGTAATGGGGTGTAACTTCACTATTCTTTTAATTTCTTGCAATTCACAATGAACTCCATTTTCCTTCAAGTAACTAATACTCTTAGCATTACAGTCAACTACTGACTAGTGCTTTCCATGCCCAACAATAGATCATATGACCCCAGGGGTAAGATATTTTGCTCAGCATTAATTTTTTCCTCCCATATCTCTATCAGGCAGGCTGGTACTTCTGCAATTACCTTTATTTTGTTTCCTGTAGCTAACTGTACTAACCATTGGTTTTTAAATTTATGAGTTTTCAAACCACACTTTTCTACTACTTCAGGACTAACGTAGCTTAAATTAACACCAGGATCTACGAGAATGGATATGGGTCGTTTGAATATCTTACATTCCAATTCCACCATATAGGGTTGATAGTCCACCTAACGATCCTCCAAAGCCGCATTGATTTGGGGCAGGCTTCTAGACACGTCTCTCACAGTCGACACTTCTTGCGATTTGGCCACCTAGCCGGGCTTGCAATGAGGACAATTCCTGTAGTAATGTGCCTCCTCACAGCCCTAGCACTGCAGCGATTGTTTTGGTGCTTAGAAATTTTCTATTTACTTGAAGCCTCCTAAAGCTTTGCATCTGTCTACCATTTTGGTCTTTTTTGGCCTTTTCCTAGATGATTTCCTGCTGTAAACTTTGTTGTATTTCTGAAACCAACAGATTTGGTATGTTTAGAAGTAGAGAAAATTTTCTCCCCTTTCTTTGGGGGCCAATTCTTTCCACTTCCTTTTTGGTTATATTGTAGATAACACATGCGGGCCTTCTTTATTGTCATATCCCTTGTTTCGGAGCTATTGAAATCAATTCGCTCCTTCATGTACATCAGCAACCCACTGAGGAATCGTTGTACCTTAGCTTTCTCCTCACGGAGGTACAGTACGTACCTCAGCAAAGAGGTAACCTTTTTAATATACTCTTCCATTGTTAGTTTCCCCAAGTGCAAATCATGGAACTCCTTGGATTTGTCATCATAAAAAAGTTGTGTTAGATACTCACTTTTGAAGTATCGCTGAAATTCTTCCCACGTTATATTTTGCTCCTTGATTCCATGCACAACTATAACCTTCTCCCACCAAAGAGTGGCTTTCCCCCGTAGTTGATAAATATCCAATCTACCTCGAAGGTTTCTATTATACTCATACACTTGGAAGTATTTACCAATTTCAATCACCCAGGCTTTTTCCTCTTCTTCTGCTTCCTCATCCAAGTATGGAGGTTTGATTTTGCAAAATTCCCCTTGCAACTCCAACTTCTGCTTCTTATTCCTTTCAAGGTCAGCTTCTCTGCCTGATTCCTCCCCATAGTACACTCTGGCCCTCTGCTGAGTATGACTAGCTTTAGAATTTCCTTCTCTAAATTGTTTCCTCTCTCTCATACCTTAAGTCTTGCATTCAGGGCTAGGCTAGGTGGCCCTATGATTCTGTTTATCGGGAAAGATTTTTTAGAATATTTTTTTTGAGTTCACGGTAATCAATGCACATGCACAATGTACCACCCTTTTTCTTAACAAATAACAATGTGCTCCTCAAGGAGATGCACTGGGTTGTATATAACCCTTCCAGCAATTCCTGAAGTTTCATTTTGAGCTTGGTTAGCTATGGTGTGCTCATTTGGTAAGGATTCATGGATACAGGTGCAACCCTAGGAATGAGATCGATGGTAAAATTGAGATCTTTTTTAGGGCTTAATCCCTGTATGTTTTCTAGGAATACATCCAAAAATTCCTGAACCACCGGTATGTTTTCTAGTGCAGCAATTTTCTCTTTTGTGTTGGAGTAACCAACTTGCATGGCATATATTTGGTAGCCCTTCCTCATGCTCTTACCCAATTTCATAGTAGTAATGGGGTGTAATTTCATCGGTCTTTTAATTTCTTATAATTCACAACGGACTCCATTCTCCTTCAAGTAACTAATACTCTTAGCTTTATAGTCAACTACTGACTAGTTCTTTTCCAACCAATCCATGTCCAACAACAAAGCATATGACCCTAGGGGTAACATATTCAGCTCAACATTAATTTTTTCCTCACCTATCTCTATCATGCAAGCTGGTACTTATGCAGTTACCTTTCCCTTAGTTCCTCTAGTTAATTATACTAACCATGGGTTTTAAATTTTTGAGTTTTCAAACCACACTTTTCTACTACTTCAGGACTAACATAGCTTAAAGTAGCACCAGGATCTACCAAAATGGATATGGGTCGTTTGAATATATTACCTTCCAATTCCACCATAGAGGGTTGATAGTCCACCTGACGATCCTCCAAAGTCGTGTTGATTTGGGGTAGGCTTCTGGCCACGTCTCCCACAGTTGACTCTTATTGCAAATTGGCCACCTACTCGAGCTTGCAATGAGGACAATTCTTGTAGTAACGTGCCTCCTCGTAGCCCCAACACTACAATGGTGGTTTTAGTGCTTGTATGTTTTCTATTTACTTGAAGCTGCCTGGAGCTTAGTATATATCTACCATTTGGATCTTTGCTTCCCTTTTCCTGGTTTCTTTCCTACTGTAAACTTTGTTGTATTTCTGAAACCAGCAGATTTGGTATGTTGAGATGTAGATAAAAAAAAAATTCCTTTATTTTGGGGCCAATTCTTTCCACTATATTTTTGCTTATATTGTAGATAACACATGTGGGCCTTCTTTATTGTCATATCCATTGTTTCTAAGCTATCAAATTCAATTCGATCCTTCATGTATGTCGGCAACCCACTGAGGAATCGTTGCACCTTAGCTTTCTCCTCACGGAGGTACGGTACATACCTTAGCAAAGAGGTAAAATTTGTCATATATTATTCCATTATCAGTTGCCCCAAGTGCAAATCATGGAACTCCTTGGATCTGTCATCATAAAAATGTGATGTTAGATAATTACTTTTGAAGTGCCACTGAAATTATTCCCACATTATATTCTACTCCTTTATTCCATTCACAGCTATAACCTCCTCCCACCAAAGAGTGTCTTTCCCCCGTAGCTGATAAATAGCCAACATAGCTCGAAGGTTTCTATTATACTCATAGACTTGGAAGTATTTACCCATTTCAATCACCCAGGCTTTTGCTGCTTCTTCCACTTCACCATCAATGTATGGAAGTTTGATTTTTCAAAATTCTCCTTGCAGCTCCAACTTTTTCTTATTCTTTTCAAATTCTGCTTCTCCGACTGATTCCTCCCCATAGTCAACTTTGGCCCTCTGTTGAGTATGACTAGCTTTAGAATTGCCTTCTCTAAATTGTTTCCTCTCTCTCATGCCTTGAGTCTCGTGATCAGGGCTAGGCTGGGTAGCCCTATGATTCTATTTATTGGGAAAGCTTTTTAGAATATTCTCTTGTTCTTGCATCAATCTCTCATTTTTTTTTAGCATGCGTTCCATTTCGAGTTTCATATGTTGAACAGTTTCTAACAGTCTTTGAGTTTGTTGTTTTTGCTCTGCCAATAGTTAGTTAGTTTGTTGTTGTTGATTGAATCCCAATTGTACCCACATTTATTGGTTTAATTTTGATCCTAATACATATTCGTTTTCTCCTATAGGTATTTATTACGTATGACGTGCAGATCATCTTCGCATTATAACAACTCCTTTGCTTTCTACCTCCATAACAATTGGTGCTTTTGTAGTGCCCACTCAAGCCTCTATATAGAAACTTTGCTCTGATACCACATGTAACATATACACCATCCAACATTAGTCAAAACTAAAAAAATTACTAATGTACCCACCGCTTCATTATATTTACACCTTTACGTGATTTATATGATGATTTAAACGTTAATAAACATATTCTATATATCGATCAGACTTCCCATTTAGTATTTTCTAATCAATTTAAGGCAAAATACACACACATATACTCTTTATTTCTGGCTCACATTCGCATGCAATCTTGTTTATATGAGACTAAGGTTTCGAGAATATTTATGTTGCTCATCATCTTCTGCCGGGATAGGTTAACTCAAGAATTAAACCTCTTAAATATCAGCCTCCAACTTGGCTTGTCATCCGTTAACACATAACCAATACACTTACCTATTCACGTGGTTGGCAGGTGGCCTGAAATTCCAATCTATAATGTATTTATGTGCTCTGCGGTTAAATGAAATGGTGGATCCCGAGGAGGAAAGGTGGAGAGTCTAGTGCAGTGGATCTCCTTTCGGATCTATGGTCCAGGTTCACTATTGGGTGGTTAGGGTAAACCCTACCCCCAAAAATTTTCTTTTTTTTTCATTTTTCATCGCTGAGCCACGCTATGGTTGCTCTGCAACTATTAGTGTGAATTCTAATCGCAAGCATATGAAAAAATCTCACTTTAGCTATGCATAAAAAATAGCCCTAACATCAAAGATGGTTGTCAATTTCTTTAGATCTACAATTAGTGATTAGAATAAATGCTACATAAATATAGATCTATGCAGTTAAAGACATTAAACAACAAATAAAAGCAATATTTTCTCCATGCATCTAATAGACAAGACAAGATTTTTTTTAAAGAATTTTGTATTTATGACATCTGGGGAGGGAACATAGAAAGGTGTTCCCAGTCTCCCTCAATGGGATGGGTTCTTGTATGTCCTCAACGCTTCAGATCTAAGATCTCTCTCTCTTGATGGTGTCTAAAACCCAAACAAAAATGGAACTTAAAGGGAGCTCACAAGCAAAAAGGTAGAAAAATATGACAATGATGGAGGATCAAAGTCAGACCAAAAGTATAGATCCAGAGTGATCTTTAGGAAACAAAAGGTAGTGAATGAATGGAAAAACCTTTCTATTTATAACAAAATATTGAGTTAGCCTAGATATTGGTGCTTATTTAAAATATTATTAACCAAATCTAGATCCAACTTTTATGGAATATTTTATTATTTTTAGTTGGAGGGAAAGAGAATTTGAATTTGGTCAAATCTCTTTATTTGTAAATAATAAATAAATAAATGATTTATTTATTATTTTAAGAATATGGTTGAGTAATAATTAAATAAATAGTGATTTATTCAATTATTTATAAATGATTTAGTCAAATTTAACAAGTAATATTATTTAAATAATATTTTAAAGCATTATTCCTAGAAAATAATAAGATAAATAGTGATTTATCTAATTAATTTTCTTGTTTTGGGTTAAATATGACCAAGAATATTAATTAAATTATGGTTTAATTAATTATCCCTTGAGGAAAACCAAACAAATAGGTATTTATTCAATATTTCCTCATAGGGTTTCTTGTTTAGACCATAAACAACTTAATAAAATATGGATTACTAAGTTATTTTTCATAGTGAAAGCAATTTTACTAGGGTAAAATTGGTCTTACATAGTGTACTTTGGTCCATCTAATAGTAATAGGTTAGATGACCAAAAATTGGTGTAACAGATTGCCCCCAATGTGCGAGCATTTGTGATCAGGAGATCATGTCCATTGTTAAAAAATGCTCAAAAATGAAAGTGCTCAAAAGTGTTTGCAACACGAGCGACCGGAAAGGTCTCGTCGTTGCAATTCTGGTGCCGCAAACGGTTCGCAAAAAAGAGGTCGTATGCAGAAGCTATGAAGGATTGAAAAGCCCAGTAAACTCCAAAAATTGGACCTTTGACCCATTTTTACTTTATATGAAAATTTTTGAAAAAAAATATAATTTTTATATTAAAGTTTTTTGAGGAAAATCAAACAAAGATGGATTTATTCAATATTTCCTCATGGAGTTTCCTATTTATACCATAAACAACTTAATAAATTATGGATTACTAAGTTATTTTTCATAGTGAAAACAATTTTACTTAGGGCAAAATTGGTCTTACATGGTGTACATTTTTCCATCTAATAGTAATAGGTTAGATGACCAAAATTTGGTGTAACACTTACTTTTAAAGTGTCGCTAAAATTATTCCCATGTTATATTCTTCTCCTTGATTCCATGCACAACTATAACCTCCTCCCACCAAAGAGTAGCTTTCCCCCATAGCTGAAAAATAGCCAGTCTAGCTCGAAGGTTGTTATTATACTCATAGAATTGGAATTATTTACCCAATTCAATCGCCCAGGATTTTTCTTCTTCTTCCAATTCACCGTCAAAGTATGGAGGCTTTATTTTGCGAAATTCCCCTTACAACTCCAAATTTTGCTTCTTATTCCTTTCAAATTCGGTTGCTTTGCCTGACTCCTCCCCATAGTCAACTCTGGCCCTCTACTAATTATGACTAGCTTCAGAATTTCCTTCTGTAAATTTTTTCCTCTCTCTCGTACCTTGAGTCTCGCGGTCAGGGCTAGGCTAGGTAGCCCTATGATTCTATTTATCAGGAAAGTTGTTTAGAATATTCTCCTATTCTTGCATCAATCACTCATTATTTTTCCGCATGCGTTCCATTTCGAGTTGCATATGTTGAACAATCTCTAACAATATTTGAGTTTGTTGTTGTTGCTCTACCAATAGTTAGTTTGTTTTTTGTTGTTGATTGAATCCCAATTGCACCCACATTCCTGGGTTTAATTTTGATCCTGGTACATGTCGGTTTTCTCCTAGAGGTCTTTCTCGCATCTGAAATGTAGATCCTCTTCGCATTGCAACAGCTCCTTTGATTACTACCTCCACAAAAATTAGTGTGTTCGTAGTTCCCACTCAAGCCTCAGTATAGAAACTTGGCTCTGATACCACATGTAACATATACACCATCCAACATTAGTCAAAATAAAATGAAAAAAATTACTAATGTACCCTTCGCTTCATTATATTTACACCTTTAAGTGATTTGTATGATGATTTAAACCTTAATAAACATGTTCGATATATCTGTCAGACTTCCCATTTAGTATTTTCTGATAAATTTTAGGCACTATATATATATATATATATATATATATATATATTCTTTATTTCTGGCTCACATTCGCATGCAAACTTGTTTATATGAGACAAAGGTTTGGAGAATATTTATGCTGCTCATCATCTTTCACCAGGATAGGTTTACTCAGAAATTAAACCTCTTAAATCTCAGCCTCCAACTTGGCTTGTCATTTGTTGACACGTAACCCATACACTTACATGCTCACGTTGTTGTCATGTGGCTTGAAATTCCGATCTGTAATGTATTTATGTGTTATGTGGTTAAATTAAATGGTAGATCCTGAGGAGGATAGGTGGAGAGTCTGGTGCTATGGATCTCCTTTCGGATCTACGGTCCAAGTTCATTATTGGGTGTTTAAGGTAAACCCTATCCCCAAAACCTTTTTTCTCATTTTTCATCGTTGAGCCACCTCATGGTTGCTTTATAACCCTGCAATAGATAGTGGTTTTCGCTAAGATTCTGACCTTATTTCGAGGTTCTGTTGCCACTATCTCCTCTGTGGTTATGGGTAGTTTGATACTCCTCCAGTTCCGCATGATCCCATTGAGTTGAAATGACGATAATTGCTCCGCTGGTAGGTACTTTATCACCACAATTTCACTGTTACTTCATACAATAATTTCTCAAGCAAGGGTGTTGATGTTTTCAAGTTTCTTATCCCTCGATGGCTGCTCTCACAGATGAAAGAGTCACATCCATTTTATATGCACAGGTGAGCCTGTTGGTTCCTCTAGGGTTCAAACATTTTTAATTAGTTATTCAAATTACAGTTACTATTGGCATGTACTAACTAGACACGATGGAATGTTCTTTTTAGGTATCTATTTCTCCCTTTAAACCCCAGCTTTTACTGTGTCCAAACACAGGTTCTGAGTTTATCCATTGTTTTCTCTAGTTACTACTCCACTCGGGGTTCCACTATTTGTTCTACCAGGATTTCCTGCCCCTCCAGGCATAGTTACAACTCATTTATTTTACTTATGAGATAATTTTGGTGTTTGATGCATAATTTTACCAGCTTGGCCAAGGGTTTATTCTCACTAAGATTATTTAATAAGTTTTTTACTTATACTTTGGTACATTGTTCTCAGTAATAGGGGTTTCATTACTATTTTCATTTTAATAATGTAACCTTAAATTCTAGATTACTGTTGGGTGTTTGGCCATAATAACGAGAATTGTTTTCTCATTCTTCTATGTGTGGAGAAAGGATTGCTTAAGCTTCTTCTCCATATAAGTCTCTTTAGTTGTTTTACCCTTTTGGTTTTTTTCCAGATTCCACTTGTAAGGTTACCATTGAATGTAAATACACAGTTCCAACATTAAGAGAAATATAGCTATGCTTGGTTTATGGAATGAAATGCATAACAAGTGAAACCCTTAGGGTCACTTGACTATTCTGTGTTAATTTAATTTGTACACCTGTGTCTTCTTCCTTTCAATATTGTTATTTATATTTGTGTAGAAGAAGTAAGATTTCCTTATATCTCATTTAAAAAAAGGTACTGGACTTATTTTGTTGTTATTTTCATAATTTAAAATTGATAGTTCCTATTCAATGATCTGATTCAGTTATTCCATAATTCTTTGTACGACAATTTTCCATTCAAGGGTTTATACAATTTTCCATTCAAGGGTTTATACACTCTTCCATTCAACAGTTTATACAGTCTTCCATTGAAGGGTTTATACAACTGTTCTATAATTATCTATTCTTAATAATTATTTTAGAGAATTATAATGATATTCCCGAGACCAGACAACTTGTTTATCTTAGCAGTAGGTTTTTTTTCCCCTATGTTCAGACTGTTCAACTGGGATTAAGTTCTAGGTTCTGAGTTTATCCAAACTAGTGATTAAAAATACATATAATTGTTTAAAATATCAAATCCTTATACTCAATTTTATGAAGAATTACGTTATCAAATAACCTACATAGTGCACAGGAGCATGCTTTGATGGAGAAATTTTATAAATTAGGACTAACTAATAAGAAGTAAACTAGATGCATTGAATATAAAAATTGGATGTGAATTGATGGTATATGATGGATCAAGACATTAAATTATAACATTTAAATTAAACCTACTTGTATATTTTGTACAAGTTTAAGAATAAGTGTAAATTTTAAAATAAAAATCTACATTTTTTTCTGCAGAAAAAATTGAAACTTACCATTATATAATAAAAAGTTTACTGAGTACATGCTTAAGCATTCGATTTGTTTGTGAGTCGCGCAGGACTGCAAAACAGATCCAATGGCCATTAACATACAACCAAAAATCAAAAAAATATTTTGCCAAATATATAAACATCTTCCTGAGCGTTGCTCACCTTAGCCACCATGTCTGCCATTTTCATGCCAACCCAATTCATCCAGGCCTCCTCTTATGAGGAAAGCATCCGACACAAATAGGCTAGCCAAAACCGCCACCCTTCTAGCCCCGAGCTTCCTCTTATGAGGAAAATAACTCTAAATAGGACCAAGAAGTCAGCCAAATAAAATTGGAAATGATATATATGAGAGTATCCATCAAAGTCATAATGTGTGTAATATCCAGTAAGCCAAAGTAACAATGTCGCATGGAAGCAAAAAAATTAAGGTATAATATACATAAAACCAGACAAAAGAAATGCATCCCAACTCTACACCAAGAGTGATCAGGAGGTCAAGTGTTATGATAAAAATTGAAAGTTCTCGAAACAAGTCCAAACCTGAGCGACCAAAAAGGTCTCGTCGTTGCGATTATGGCGTCGTGAACGATTCGAAAAACCGATGTCGTATGAAGAAGGTATCGCGTTCTGTCTGTTTTCCCAAACAACAAAAATTTTGTGACTGGATGCCCAGTCATCTTGCAGGTACAGTCAACAGGCATATTTTGGGAATATTCTCTTTTTCTCCAACCAACCAGAACACGCCACGTGGCATGATGTGGGACGTTGATTGTTGGTGGTACAGAGATGAGTTTTAACCATTGGATGGGTTTTGTGTGGACCGTTGGATGAGTGACATGTGGTAAGCCCAGAGGCTGCCACATGTCCTCAGGAGGGTGTATTAAAATTTTTGAAGGCCACGGGAGTCGAATCAAAGACCTCGGGCATGGGCACTGACAGCTCAACCAATCTGCCTACGGGGTGTTTCTTACCCTATAGGGCCTCCGCATAATAATAAAGAGTTAGATTTTTTCATATGGGGGTTTGAGAGGCTAGCCCTACCCCCCCTCATGTGCCCAGGCACCTGGAACCGAGGGCTTAAAGCCCTAACCTTTAAAACAGTACTGGTGGCAGCAAAACGGTAACATTGGCCCCGAAGCAATGGTCACATGGTGTTCCAACTTGATAGCAAACATTATATGAAACCGTAGCCCTAACCTTAACATAGGTGGTCAATGAATGCAATCACATGTTCCATGGGGTTGACTCCAAGGTTTATGCCGATATTTATACAACTGCCGACCAATAGCATTAAACGTTAAAGCCATCACATGTACGGTATGGAGATTGCTACCGCGACGGTTTTGGAAACAGTTTGCGGAACGTTGCCAACGCGCTGGGTTCCAAGCATTTAAGTGGAGTTTCAAACAGTTACAAACTTATTCACATGGTGGAGTTATGGCATGTAATTTCAATGGTTATCAGAACCATTAACTTTGGGTTCCGCCCACCTTATTGCGCAGTTCAACTGCTAGACCGCGGAGTTAACGGCGGGGTCGGTGTGTGACCACCCCACCTCCTAAACCATTTTATGTTTATCCAAATGGTTATTTCAGTGGATAATATAGCGCGTCCCTAATTTTTAGGGTTTCCCCTAAATCTAACTGCAATTAAGTGCTTGTCTCCACATTTAGTGGAGATTTTCTAGCTGTCATTGGGAAAAATGCATTGGGAGGTCAATTTTCGACCAATTTTGATGAAAAAAGAGTCTACCTAGACTAATTGGAGCATTCTGGAGCCATTGGAACACAGAAAACAACCACTAGAGGAATGTCAACACATTTAATTTACAATTTTGAGCATAATGACAAAGAGGGACATGACATTGGGAGCTGGACCAGCAGATGTAGCCCAAGAGGGGTGAACTGCTTCATCATGTCTACTATGTAAAACTTATGTGTGAATGTTTTTCTCTGTTATACACTATTTTTCAATGTTTTTAAGGCTTATTTTCATGCTTAAAGTTCACTAATTCATCTATATTTCATGGTTAAAACTCTCATTCCTTAAGAAAACATATGGAGACAATTTGTACATGTTTATATTACGGAAAGGACACTTAGCATAGCTGAACTAATACACTCCTTTTAGATCAGGTTCGTATCAGAGCTAGAGTTTTATCTTTGGTGTTTTTATGTGCAAAGATTTGTTAACTGTTTGCAAGGTTTTTCATGCTTACTACGCTCAAGCTTAAGAGAGGAGAAGGCAAATTGGTGGAAGCAAGAGGTTCTCAAAGTGAGCCACAACAAAGGAGGGAAATATTACCACATTCTCCACCACCTAGCTCACCTCCAAGAGAAGCAGAAGCAGCATCAAGAATGCCTCTAGGAGAAGAAGAAACTCATGAAGAGGTGGATCCCAAAGAGGAAGAAAGAGTGTTCAGGAAAGCATTCCTTGACATGACTGAAATGGTGAGAGTCCTTTATCAATAAAGGAATGAAAGACTAGAAGGAGAAGGATCCAAACTTCACAAGGAAGGTCAGGGATCATCAGGAGGCCACAATGATGAATATAAATAATAATAAAAAGGAAATGGAGGAAATGGAAGTAGTGGAAAGTCACCATCATCACCCTCATCTTCATCCTCATCATCCTCTACTTCATCTTCAGTACATCAGCCATACAAGTCAAAGAACATGGGTAAAATTCCTTTTCTAAAAATTGATGTTGATTTTGAATTGCCAATGTTTGATGGTGAAGTTAATGCAGAAAAACTAGATAATTGGATTAGGAAATTGGAGGTTTATTTGAGAATCCAAAATTTTCATTATGATGATACCAAAATCCAACTAGCTTCATTGAGAATGGAAGGTGCAACACTTTTTTGGTGGGAATCCAAGACAAAGGAGGAGATCAAAAATAATGGTAAGATTATTCTATCATGGGTTGATTTCATTTCTGCAATAAAACAACATTTTTATCCATTAGCTCACATGCAGAAATCCATAATGGACTGGGAAAATTTTAAACAATTGAAAGGGCAAAATGTACAAGTGTATACTCAAGAATTTAGGAGAAGAGCTCTTTTATTAGGAGTAGATTTGCATAGCCAAGACACTTTTCTCAAGGATATAGGAGGCTTACATACCTACCTAAGAAATACTATCCTCATGTATAACCCTACAAGCCTAGATGAAGTTTGTGTACAAGCCACACATTTAGAGGCAAGGGGAAAAAAAAACCTAGATGAGAATGGGGAAAATGAGTTTAAAGGTAATTTGGAGAAAAAGAGAAATGCAAATGTTAGAAAAGAGAAGGGAAAATTCTTTTGCTAACAGTGTTCTAAAACTAGCCATGATGAAGACCATTGTTGGAAACTTCATCTAGAGTTGAAACCAAAAAGTTTTAAAGACAAATAAAAAGCCAAGGAGAAAGGAAAAACTGTTGCAATAGCTGAACAAGACCTAGGGTCGAATTCAGGAGATGAAACAAAAATCATAGCTATGGGACTAAATAATTTGAAGGGGAAAGAGATTGAAATTAAACACAGTTCTAGTATATCTAACTATCACATACAAGCTCCAAATGAAGAAAAGAGAATTGAACTATTTCATGTGAGGGTAATTTCCAAACATACCAAGGTCGACACATTGTTTGACAGTAGGTCACAAGAGAATTTAATCTCTGAAGACTTGGTCAAGAAACTTAATCTTGAGACCATTCCACATCCGAAACCATATCCACTTGGTTGGAATTGTAAGGATGCAAATTTACAAGTTTCAAATAAGTGCATGTTGTGCTTTGCAATAACTTCACATTTCATTGACACAGTTGAATTAGATGTTGTTCCACTTGATATAACAGGTATGGTGTTGGGCAGTCCTTACTTGTATGACAGGAAATCAATCTTCCATCGCCATGAGAACAAATACCATTTATTCAAAGATGGCAAGGAGTATATTGTGAGAGCTCATCGCAAAAAACTAGACACTTCTTTACTTAATGCATGGCAGATGAAGAGGCTCATCAATGCAAGCCAAAACTTGACATTAATGGTGATTAAACAAAGAGAAGTTTTACATAATCCTTTTTAAACAAATTCCGATGTATGTAATTAGTTGTTTCAATTTGAAATAATATTGTCTTTGAAAGAAGATGACAAGCAGTTGCAGCAGCCGACATTGGTGTTGAACGGTGCTGAAAACAAGTTGTCAATGCAAGAAGTTGCAAAGGTCAAAGAGAGGGCAAAGAAACTTGACAAAGAAGGCACAAGATTCAGAAATGTTCATTACTGGTTTCAGAAAGGCATGGTACAATGGCGAAGAAACTTGGTCAAGAATCGACACAAGTTCAAGGCAAATTCAGCAAAAAATCGCCATAAGGATAGAATGCAAGGTGAGAAAAATTCCAAATTTCCTTTGATTATAGACCAATGTAGAAACATGATGCTTACTACAAAGTTAGGTTTCTATGCTACAAGTTCAGAAAATGTGCAGAATGACAATGTCAAAAACAACAATGGTTGGTTGATGAAATCAAGGAAATTTGTTTCATTTCATGAAAAGCTCCAATTAATGAAATTAGGGAAATTTCAGTGGATAAAGATTGGAAGAGTGGGGACAGAGTCTCTTCATCTTCATGTTTAGTAATCCAGAAATTTTTTGGGGTCGAAAAGCTTCCCAGTGGGGAGGTGTGATCAGGAGATCAAGTGTTATGCTCAAAAATGAAAGTGCTCGAAACAAGTCCGAACATAAGTGACTGAAAAGGTCTCGTCGTTGCGATTCCGGCACCGTGAACGGTTCGAAAAATTGATTTCGTATGAGGAATATATCGTGTTCTACCCATTTTCCCAAACAACAAAAAGTTTGTGATTGGATGCCCAGTCAGTAGGGATATTCTGGGAATATTCTCTTTTGCTCCAACCAACCAGAACCCGCCACATGGCATGATGTGGGTTGTTGATTGTTAGTGGTATGAAGATGAGTTTTAACCGTTGGATGGGTTTTGTGTGGACCGTCGAATGAGTGACATGTGGCAAGCCCAAAGGCCGCCACGTGTCCTCAGGAGGGTGTATTAAAATTTTTGAAGGCCATGGGAGTCAAACCAGAGACCTTGGGCATGGGTGGGGACAACTCAACCAATCCGCCTACAGGGTGTTTCTTACCCTATAGGGCCTCCGCATTATAATAAAGAGTTAGAGTTTTGCATATGGGGGTTTGGGAGGCCACCCCCCCCCCCCTTCATGCCCCCCAAGCACTAGGAACCGAGGGCTTAAAGCCCTAACATTTGGAATGGAACCAACGGCAGGAAAACCGTAACATCGGCCCCAAAGCAATGGTCACATGGTGTTCCAACCTGACAGTAAACGTTATTATGAAATCGCAGCCCTAACCTTAACATCGGTGGTCAATGAATGCGATCACATGTTCTTCGGGGTTGACTCCAATGTTTATGTCGACAGTTATACAAGCGCCGACCCATAGCATTAAACGGTAAAGCCATCACATGCGCAGTATGGAGATTGCTACCATGACAGTTTCGGAAACGGTTTACGGAACGTTGCCAATGCTTCGGGTTCCAATCATTTCAACGGAGTTTCAAACAGTTACAAACGCAGTCACATGGTGGAGTTATAGAATGTAATGCCAATGGTTATCGGAACCATTAACTTCAGGTTCTGCCCACCTTATTATGGAGTTCAACTGCTAGACCACAGAGTTAACGGCGGGGTCGGTATGTGACCACCCCGCCTGCTAAATTGTTTTATGTTTATCCAACCGGTTATTTCGGCGGATACTATAGCGCGCCCCTAATTTTTAGGGTTTCCACTAAATCTAACTGCAGCTAAGTGCCTGTCTCCACATTTAGTGGAGTTTTTCTAGCTGTCATTGGGAAAAATGCATTGGGAGGTTGATTTTCGACCAATTTTGGTGAAACAAGAGTCTACCTAGACTAATTGGAGAATTCTGGAGCCATTGGTGCAGACAAAACAACCATTAGAGGCCTGTAAACACATGTGATTTATAATTTTGAGCATAATGACAAAGAGGGGCATGCCATTGGGAGTTGGACCAGCAGATGTAGCCCAGGAAGGGTGAACTGCTTCATCATGCCTACTATGTAAAACTTATGTGTGAATGTTTTTCTTTGTTATACACTGTTTTTCATTGTTTTTAAGGCTTATTTTCATGCTTAAAGTTAACTAATTCATCTATATTTCATGGTTAAAACTCTCATTCCTTAAGCAAACATATGGAGACAATTTGTACATGTTTATATTACTGAAAGGACACTTAGCACAGCAGAACTAATACACTCCTTTCAGATCAAAGAGCCCATGAACTAATACAGTCAGAAGTAAGGGCATGATCCGACTCTATAAGGCCCATTGGGCTTGTCTCCTTTATTTTCCAATTGCCCAGAACCTATTGTATGCCCTCCTTAGAAAGGAGGTCTGTTGCCTCGTTCCGCTCCCTGTAAATGTGACATACAGATATGTAAGCAAAATGATTGTTAACATCCAAATTTCTTCGAAGATTGGTTTTAAAAGATATTTTTGGCATATGAATTCTTTATTGAACCACTTGACAATGTTCAAAAAGTCCCATGTGCATGAAGGTAGAAACATATATTGTAATGTTGACATATGTTCATCATTTTAGAGTAAGAAAAAAGGTTCATTACACAAAAACATGTGATTGTATGTGTCTATTACATTGGTTCAAGTTTAAGAAATACATCCCAATAAAAGAACAACTTATTATATTGGGACCATTTAAAAGATAATTATGTTGGATTATAGATCATCCAAATGACTTGACAAAAAATAGCAATTAATAATTATAATTAACTTATAATGTTCATAAAAATATTAGTAAAAAATAACTCTACAAAATATTCATACCATAAAAAAAAAAACATTATTATAATTAGATTTCAAAAAAAAAATTATAAAAAAAAAATTAAACTAAAAATTGAAATTAAAACATCATATAAAAATTAATAATTTAAAATTTAAAAAACACATATATTTAATAATATAAAAAAAATTGTAACTATATCCCATAATAATAAAATTTTGCTGGGAAATCACCTTACTCCAACTTAAACCCACAACAAAAATACCCGCGGGTTTTAATTAAAAAAACTATAGAATATAAATATAAAGATAAAATTAAAAACCTACAAAAATATTATTGATTTTATTTAATTCAAAAATATCAATAATAGTTTTATAAATTTTATAATAAAAACCAAAAACATTTTTATATATAAAAACATTATATAAAATAAAATTATTTTAAATAAAAACTTTATTTTATCCTAAAATAATTTAAGATAAAATAAAATATATTCATTCTAATTATTTTCATAACCTTAAATACAAATTAAATAGTTCAATCATACAAATTAAATAACTTATAAATGTTTATAAGTATTCATCTATGATAAACATAAAAATACATACTTTGTAATCTATTTGATATTATTAAAATTAAGAAACATAAAAACTAGATTATAACTTTATTTTAAATTATTATTATTGTTTTTAATTATAAAAAGTGTTAATATCTTTTTAGTTATGTAAATTTTTAATTTATAAATAAGATATATTAAAATACCATAACTTATCAATACCACATATCCAAAAAATCATAACTCATTTAATATAATACTTATTCTTATAATTTTTTTAAATTAATCAATTTAATTAAAAAAAATAAAAAAATACATAATTACTACTTTAAAAATTAATCTCAAATCTTAATTTTTATATAATGCTATAAACATGTTAAAATGTTATGTAAATATCAAATACAAACTATCTATCTCATAATTATTAACAATTAAATTAAAATTATAAAAAAATTATTTCAAAATAAATATATCTATTAATATAATTATATTTTTTATTAATAATAAATTAATTCATTTTCATTTTCTAAATAAATATTAATAACAAAAATAAAATTTCTAAATATAATATCATTAATAAATTAAACACAATTTATAGTCTCATTAATAAACTAAACACAATTTATTTTACTATAAATATTATTTGAACATTGTTATTAATATAATAAAAAATTATTACCTTAAACTAATCAAACATTCTCCGAAGTCAATTAAATTATCCCAAGAGTATATTATTCTGACATTACCTCCAAAATCCAATGAAAATGGATAGATTTAAGGCTGAACTCCAACTAGATTGACCAAACTCAAGATTGCATATTTTGAAAATATTTTATGATCACCAAATATCAAACAATTAACCTCTATTGAGAATATTCCAGAACCTCTAGTGGCTATTGTTACCATAGATGATCTCTCTAATGACAATCAGATTTTATCATATTCCAAAAACAAATTACCTATATCAGTATCACACTTTTTGATTTAATTACTATTGCTACCATAGATTATCTCTCTAATGACTATCGGATTTTATCATATTCCAAAAACAAAATTTACCTATATCAGTATCACACTTTTTGATTTAATCATGCTGGTTAATTCGAAACTCGTAAACAAAATATACTTGATAAAGATTTTATACACTTTTACAGATCAGAAGCCAAATTTCTAACATAACTCTTTAGTCTGCGATACGGATTGACCAGAGACTTCTACATCTATGTATTAGTTACAAAGCAATTCCAAGGCAGACTGTGCGAGGGATCGAATGGGCGTGTTGTGCCTGCTCAACCCCTTACTGCTCAACCCCTTACTGCCCGAGCAGAAACTGTACTTTTCCCAGTCCGACGTCGTCTCCATCACGCCCTGCAAAGCCCTTTCTAATTCCCCCACCAATTCTGATTTCTTCTCTAATGCACCTTTGCCCTTCTCCATAATAGCTATCAGAAGCTCTATGCTAAATCTCCTGACATTCGGAACCATCTTCAATGGATATGGGTGAGTCTCGAAAACCTCCACCAGTTTAAGCAACAGTTTATTTGTGACGCCACTTAATTCTTCGATGGAGAGATCGAAATTCCATTTGGTCATAAACTGAGCAGCCAATCCTATGGCTGCTTCCTGATTCTCGCATCTTATGGCCGCTTCCTCATAGTCACATGAATGTTTCTCCCTCAAACTTATGGGTACCTTCTGATGATTGCATGAATGTTCCTCCTTCACAAACTTCAGAACCTGAGAAAATGAAATTGTTTTCAGATCAAACAGAAAAGCAAGACTTCAATTGACAAACGAAAGGTTAAGAATCGAATACAATCTTCTATATACCTGCGCTTGGAGTGCAGTTATTTCTCTCATTTTAACAGAATCTTCCTCTGCGTATGCAAGCAGATTTCTAAGAATTCTTGCTGCATGAATACCCTTAACGGTGTCGTTCAGCACGGAGATCAGGCTTGCGATTAAATTCGGGTGACCGTCCACCTTAATCTTCATAATTATTTTACAGTTGTGATTCGTCTCCAGCGAAAGAAAACCCAGAGCTTCTCCTGCCGTCTTCACAAGTTTCTCCTTTTCATCGTTATTATTAATTGTTTCCATAAAAAAGAAAGATAAGAGAATACCTAAAACTCCGCCTGTACCGCCGATCCCCTCACGGCCCTTCTGTTCCCGAGCGAGACTTGTCAACGTCTCGATTGCCAGGATTCGCAGATTTATTTCCGCGTACTGAAGAACGTTTCTGAGATTGGTTATGGCGAAGACTATCTGCCGGATCCTTTTCCTCAGGTCCTTTCCCGTCGAACCTGTGGTGCTTGCCAGTGTTTTTACGATCTGCAGAGCGAGCTCTGACGTCTCGATTGCGAATGGGTTCTCATTGTCCCTTTCGATTTGGAGTTGGAGCGCGTTGGGTTCGAAATGGAGCGCGCTGGGTTTTAAGTCTGTGAGTGAGATAATTTTAGGAAGTAGTCCTCTGGTGCTATCGATTTTATGGCGGTTGGAGCGCTCTTCAGCTAACTTTTTCAGTATGGTCAGCCCCAGCGAGACAAGGCCTCCCTGACTTGAGTCGTTTGAGTAAAGTAGAGAGGCTATGGATTCCACGAACCCAGTGATGGCAGTCACCCGAATGCAATTCCGCTTATTTTCCACCAATTTGGAGATGATTTGCGCAGCCGCTTTTCGAATCTCCTCCTCGTGATCATTCTTGAAATTCAGCATGTCGATCAGTCTCTCCACCACATCTCTCATGGTTCCGATTGCCCTCAATGTTTTTTCTGCAAACTTCTCATTGCTTGCAAGCGCAGACAGCACTCGCGCACCCATTAGCTGTCCATCGCCACTGCAGGAGAGCAGCAGCTCTACGCTGTGCGACACAAATTGCATCTTCAAACCGTCGAAAATGCTACCATTGACGCACTGCGAATACGTGTCGTAGAGAAAACGTCGGACGATGGCGAGCTCAGGATCGTTGAAGCCATGTTCACGGTTAACCTCCGTCAGCAACTTCCCTGCAATGATCTTCCACTGCCAGTACGCCTTCTCGACAAGAATTAGAAACGATTCGGCCAAGGACAGGCCATAGAAAATTTGGAGAGCTGGTTTCAGATTCTTGGTATCGCTACCTGAATCTCCATTATAGTGCTGCCCCCTTACTAAACGATACAGAGACAAACCAACGCATGTCAAAGCGGACAATAATTGCAGCAAGAAAAGCAACCAGACCTTTGACATTGACCAACTTCTCTTTTGTGAATCGTAATCGACCCTAGAATCCTCCTTACTTTTTTCAAAGTTAAAGCATATGAAGAATTTGCAGAACCAGCTACATACCCGTTTAGCTTCGTCGTTAAGAGCTGCCATGGATATTAGCATTGTCTCATGGTGCCACCTGACCTCTTGGCTTCGGCTGAAGATGCGAGCACCTTCTATCAACAATATTATGGTGACCACCCAGAAGTCCACCGTTTGTAAAGATGATGCGAAGCCTCCGAGGAGGACGGCGGTGGCCCAGATGAAGGCCAACTTTCCGAGCCCGCTGGCTGCCTTCTCCAGAATGGCAAGCCTAAGGGCAAACAAAGTTATTTTTGTCTCTGGAAATGTCGCCTTCTCACTGCAGCCCGCGGATCTCTCCACCTGCCGTCCGCATGGATAAACCGATTCACAACAACCATATCTGGATTGTGAAGGTATCATACATCTTTCTATCTGGGCTTCGGATGCAGAAACCGAATTCCAAAAACCACCTTCGGGTCGTGAAGGGATCACATCCAAAAGAACACTTCGCGATTTTGTCTGGCCATCCATTTGTGTAACAGGTACAATGGACAGCAAATGAACACGTTCAATAAGTTCAAAATTGAAGTGCTCTCGAGAGTTTTCAAGTGCATAAAATTATTTTCGTGGCAAATCTAATAAAAAAAAAATTCTTAAAAAAATATATATATTATTCACAACAGTTCATTAATATCTCAAAATCTTGGAGGATGACTTGGATGGAGACTGAATCTTCTTAGATGGTCTTCTCTTCTACTGGAACCTAACCCCCAGGTCACCTAGCACAGCAATCACCCAACAGCCCAAGATGGTCTTCTTTTCGACTGTGGAGCCTAACTCACATAGAGACTATGACAGAATTCCGGAGGACATAGGTGGATAATGATACACAGACTTGGCTTTTTGTTTTGCAAACTATGTTACTCTTGCACATATTAAAGCTCATTTCCCCATGAAAGGCAGCCCATCATCAAACAGGGCCGGTTGGCTACTTTTGGCTCTCCTCAGTTTATACGGGCTTTAGCATCTCTGTTTTTTTTAATGTCTATTTTTGTTTTTTTGCAAACTATGTTACTATTGGACATATTAAAAGCTCATTTTCCCATGAAGAATCAAATAGGGGTTGGCTAGTAATGTCTCAATTTATATAGGTTTATCTCTATTTTTTTTAATGTCTATTTTTGTTTTTTTTGCAAACTATGTTACTCTTGGACATATTAAAGACTCATTTCCCATGAAAGACAACTCATCATCAAACAGGGATTGGCTACTTCAACAGCCACATGTGGAATTATAAGGAGAAGACTCAATTAATTATTAAATTCTATTTTAATAATAAATATTCTGATTTAAATATTACGGTAGATTTTGTGAAAAATAAACAATTTTAATTAGAATAAACTTTCGTCTTTTTACTATCTAGATCTATAAGTGTTGCTACTTAATATTTTGTTAGGGATTCCACATACAAATCTTGATACTTACCTTCACTAGTTACCTAGTTTTTTACATTTATTGCATATTCTATTTATTTTTATTATAAATATTTATGAATTATATTTAGATTTTTATTTACATTTATTGTTTATTCTATTTATTTATTATAAATATTTATGAATATTATTTGGACTTTTATTTGAATTTATAAATATTTATGAATATTACTTAAACTTATATTAGATTTAAAATTTGTGTGATTCATAAATTAGAAAAATGTTTTTCGGATTAATCAATCAGAAAGATATTTATCTAATTAAACTAATATGTTTACAAAATTGATAATAAAATATTTTAATACATTATCTTAAATTTTTTTTTAACTTCTTGTTGTATTGTCATATATATATATATGAAAAAAAATAATATATTTTGATTTTTTGTAATTAATTGCATTGTTTGAATTAATGAATTAACTATTTTGGAAAATAGAAAAATCACTGTATTTATAAAATAGTATTCCAGGAATGAATGAATAGGAAGCAATGTCAGGTATTTACCCTTTTTCAAGTATACCTAAAATTTTGGTTTAAAGACAATTTTTTCATTTGAAATTTCTACAATTTGACACAATAAGAAATATAAATGTGAAATATACATGAAATTTTAATCATTTTTTATATATCATATTAATTAATAAATTATTCAAGTTAAAATATTGGCATTTCTTTTGATTTAATTTCTACTTCATAATATATTTAAATTCAAATTATGATAATAGTTTTTAATATTAATAAATTCAAAAGACCTTTTTCTTAGGCATTTTTTATAATTAAAATCATGACTTATCTTTAATTTAAACATAATTATGTTTTAAGCTAATAATTTTAAAGTCATAATTAATTTTAAAATCAAAATACTCAATATTATTTCATGATATTGACTAAAGTGATTACAGAATTAAGATCAAAATAATTTCACAATAATATTAATAAATTTAAAAGACCTTTTTTTAAGCATTTATAATTAAAATCATGACTTATCTTTAATTTAAACATAATTATGTTTTAAGCTAATAATATTAAAGTCATAATTAATTTTAAAATCAAAATAATCAATATTATTCCATGATATTGACTAAAGTGATTACTGAATTTAAAATTGTGAAAGGTTATTAATGAGTAAAGTCATGATCAATTTTAAAATCAATATCAAATTCATGATTTTAATCATAAAAAATGTATGGGAAAAAGAGAGTTTGTGAAGTTTTGAATTTTAGACCTAAAAGTGACTATATTATTTGATATTGGAGGAAATGACTTTAAATAATAAAATTGAATTTAAAAAAATAATAATAATTATATTTAAAATAAATTGAACAATTTTATTGATTAAAATATTTGTTTTCAGTTTTATGAAAATAATATATATATGGATGGAATTATAATAATTAATAATTTAAATTATATCTTTAAATATAAATTAAATTTAATATTTTTTATTTTTATAAAATATTTAAAATTTACAAATTTAATATTCGAAAATTAAATTTTAATTAAAATAAATTCCGAAAAAAAGGCTTTTAACTAAAATCAACCAAAACTATCTACCAAAATTGATACAAAAAGTAACCTCTTTATGTTACTTGAAAAAGAAATGACAAAAAACAAAATTGTCACCATTACAGAAGTGGAAGAGTGTACTGGAAATTGGAAAAAGAGAAACGACAATTTACATGGTCCCGTAAGCTTCAATGATTATTTAAGCAAATGTGTAATGCCCGTCACTTTCTGCATTTTAGATTTGTTGTCAACTACTTTTTGAAAGAGATTTCGAATACCTTTTTATAAGGGAGGAAACGGGAAGGAAAGGATCCCTGTAACGTTCAATCTTTAAATATGGATGATCAATAATTAATAAATATTGAAGTATTAATATATATTTTTAAATTGGTTCACTGTAACCACCATTTTAGTGGAAACAAATAGTTAGATGTTTTTATTTTAATTAAGGATTAGTTAGGTCTACTATGTCATTTCAATGAGAATATGTGAACAAAAATCAAATTCTATTTTTAATAAAGATTTACTGTGAAATTGGTTTCATAAGTAAATTGTTGGTAAAAAAGTAAAATCAAGATCTGGTATTAGTTAGAAAAACAGTTTTCACAGTTATCCAAAAACTCTGGAATAAATAAAGCATTCCAAGGAGAGTTTGGGGTTGGATCTGTGCACAAAGAAATTCTGTCAGGCTGGAAGAAGAACACAATATCCAGGACAGACTAAACACTGGGTTGGAGATCTGGACCGGATTGTCCCGTGGACTCCCCAGGACTGCTGTTTTTCACTGGAGTCGGAGAGGAGGACCGGATTGTCCTGAAAATCTCCTCCAGGATTTTTGAACTAACATTGACCCAGACTTGAGCTCGGAGGGAGCTGCAGGACGTGAATGCCCAGCTCGTGGAAGGGAGGCATAAAGTTCATCACTCAGATTTGAGCCAGATGAGTAAAATACATTAGCTGTGATTAGCAGAAAGGAAGAATCATATGTCATTATGTAGACTGGAATAAGCAGCTTATACTTTCTTTTTTGTTTTCTCTGTGACTGAAGAAAGATAATTAAATTACTGTGTAATTGAGTAGTAATTATTTCTTGTTTATTTAAACTGTTAGCTCTTGTATTGAGGACGGGATGGAGAGATTTTGTGACTAAAATAGTTAACTGTATATTGCAACAGAATTGAAAATAAACCTGTAGGGGGTTATTTCTGTATAGAACTGTGAATATAACAGTAGGAAGAAAATGATAATATCCATTTTATCTAGAAACCAAGTATTACAGTATAGGTAAAACAACACCACAGAGTCAGAAGAAGGGTGAGAGAGACCGTTAACCCGTAGTGCCTGCAGAACAGGCTTCGGGGTTGGTTGTCTCTCTCCAAAGAAAGCACGGACTGTTAGGTGGTCCGGTCACCCTAGGAAGAAAACTTCCTAAAATAATCTCGAAAAAACGAAAACAGACAGGGTGCTAGCAAAAGAGATTATTATTTCCAGAATAGATAAACGAGATAGAAGAAAGAATTAACCAGAGAAAGAATCCTGTAATATCAAAGAGCAGCCATGTAAATGGAAACAATATTGCCGACCAAACCCTTGTAGGAACAGTTTATTTAGAAACACCGCGCATGCACAGGGACTGCCATAGGAAAGACAAACCATAACATACATAACCTACAGCCGTGAACAATAATAGTGATTCCCATCCAGAATTATAAACATATAATAAACCAGAGCTCGTAACACATGGAATCGTATGGCCATGGAAACTGAATTCATATATAAATAAAAATTCCATTCTATTCATAACCAAGGCGAAAGTCATTCAAGAGTTCATTGAAAATAAGACAGAGCGCAACGTCAGAGTAAGCCTGATGGAACCGAGTAGTACTCGGTTACCCTACAGGCATAATGATATAAATTACAAGCCTGGAGTAAACTTTCAAAAAAATAAAACCCTAGCTAGAAGTCTTTTTTTTCATAAGAGCCGTAAAACCCTCGGCTAAATTTCTTAACAGAACAACAGCATGATGCCATAAAATAGCTCCGGCTGCAACTAAGACACAAACCAGCAAAGACCCTAACTCAGCGCCGTTGGTGAGGAAAACTCCAAAGAGGAGACTCAGAAAACGAGCACCTGTGCAAGAGGTTAAATACCTGTAGAATGGGTATCATCAGCCTTGCTTTACAGAACTGTAAGAAAACCCTGTAACGGACGCTCGAGTAGGAGGATACCTGTCAGGTAAACGAGGGTCTGTGAGTTAGAATCGAAACCCCTTTGCTTGAAGCGGAATGAAAATAACATTTGGGAAAACCGTCGCTAATGTTAAATTATGCCATACCTATGTGCACATCCATAAGTCGGCGGTGAGTTCCAATAGAGAACGCCTGGTGCTGGACAGACGAGCCGAAGCAACCCATTGGGAGATAACAAGAAAATAAACTTAGTGAGTACACTAACAAATAGGTAACCGAAAGAGTAGAACCAGTTAAACAAAAATACCAGAGCTTCTGGAAATACATGACAAAGAACCGGCACACGCGAGAATACAGGTCTGAGCAAAGGAGGAAACGAGTAATACCTGGTGCCGGAGAATTTTTTCACACCAAGGACACCATTATCGTCTATGCGGAGCTGTAGCAGAGCAAGAGAGGGCTCCGGCATGGCGGAACCCTAAGAGCAACAGGTTTCGCCTCCAGAGGCAGCGGCAAGGCGAACAATGAATGAAAAATCAGTTACCAAGGGGGATAGTCAATATCCAACCCTAAAGAACCCTCACCGTAGGATTAGATTCCAAATCGAGGGCCAGATTTCACCGGTGGTCAAGTGATGGGACAGCCGGAAATAATCAACAGTGTAATTCCAATTACGCGTTAATGAACTTGGCATAATAATTCAAAACCCAAAGTTTAAAAGATCCGCAAACGTGATGAACCATAGAAAACTTACAGAATTCGATGCTGGGTCACATATCATTTATTAATCATTGGTACATTCATTCATATAAAACCGAAAACCATAATCTATTTGTGATACCGTCGGACAAAGAGCTGACAGGAGATTTCATACATAGCGTACTTTGTACGTGGTCTTAATTCTGGTGTAAATGATTATAGGTCTGCAGCTGTATTATCTGACCATCGAATTTAATTAAATAGATGTAATAAGGAGAACAGTAATGGTAACATTTGGTGTAAATAAGTTAAATTTTTTTTATTTTGTGGTAAATTATTTAAGATGTGTATGTTACATTCACGATATTTAATAATTATTTCCATCTTAATATATTTTTTAAATTGTTTAATTAAAATATTGTTTAAATAATATATTGTTGGAGAATTTTGCAAAAATATTGTGTTTATGATTTGTTTTTTTGGAAATATGGATCGTGATCAAGTATTTAAATATATATTTTAAAATGGTTAATGATATTTAATAATTATTTTTATTTTAATATATTTTTTAAATTGGTTAATAAAAATGTTGTTTAGTGCTCTCAACGCCCAAGCATAAAGTAGATATGTAGGTGTAATGTAACTTATATGTGGGTTTTATATGTTTTAATTAATATTGAAGTTAAATTATATATAAATATAAAACGTAAATTAATGGTAAATAATTTCACTTAAGAATGATTCACCTCGATCATCTTAATTTATAAAAAAAAAAATTAACAAACAAAAATTAATATGTGGATTCTATTGATGTTGTATCCATGGTAATTCTGATGTCATTATGTTGGTTATGAGCATGTATTTTAACAGTGATGATGTATGGCTTTCCCCATGTTTTTATTCGTAAATGAATGCACAATGTATCTTTTGTAAAATAGATTATATTGCAACTTATGATGTAGGGGAGAAATGCATCTTAATGATTCTCAGATAAGTATGAGACCCCTTTTCTCCGTTATGTTGTTTACACATGTAGATTCAATGTTAAATGTGACTCATTATGGCTAGGCCCTTACATCATTAGTAAGGATTTGGGTAAATGGGTATACCTTCTAGAGGATTTGGAAGGCCACCCTCTTCCTAATCCTCGTAACGTGCTCTATCTTAAGAAATTTTACCCTTAGCATTTTCCTCTTCAAATGTATGCTTTATTTCTTTTAGGTAGTTTCCTTTCGTCTTTTGTGATTTGATACTTCACTCGAAAGCCTTTTTTCCAAGAAGGGTTACTTCACCACTTCTCAAAATTGAATTTCTTCACTTGCGACACTTGTACTAAGGGCACCACTTTGCCTGCATACTTGTTGATGCTCGTGTCAATTTTCATCATGAGTAACCATCTTCTACTAATTTTTTTATGGTCCCCACTGGGCCTCTTTTGTGTGGCAATGTTATTGAGTCACCCTTGTTTAGAGCATCAGAGTTGAGTCATCATCACATCCATGGAGTCTGTCTCGAGTTCCCTTTATTTCCTGTCATAGTCTCCCATCCTTTATTGCTTTGTACCTCTCTCGTGTCGCACATTTTGGCCCCCAGTCATACTGTCCCCTATCCATTCCTTAGTCGAGTCAGTAGCTGCCAGGTCATCCATGCCCTTTATGCTCTAACAAGGGAAGTCGTCAACCCACTACTCAGTACTCCCCATTCCACCATCATCCTTGGTTTCAGTTTGTCATTCACTCTACTATTATTCCTCGTGCCTTAGTTGAGGATCCCTTATTGCCTCACCTATAGCAGACCTCCTTCTATCGACATCAGCTTATTCATTCCAAAAGACAAGTAAAGAGGGCGGTGTACCTTGGTTCCACCTTCCACTCTTGTTCGGTGCCTCGGATCAGGCAAAGGGACCATTTATTGCCCTTTGACTTGATTGTTTCTCAGTTCCAACTCCTTATGGCATGATCGAGATCTGTATACTTGATGGTTTAGTGATGCAATGGATTGTACCAGCGATTCCCGGGTGTGTGTGATATTTTTTCAGACCTCATGAGGGGGTGGCCCTTGAGGTATCCCCCCACATGCCCAGATGACCTCTTTCCTACAGCCTTGGACGCAACTCTACATATTTGATGTTTTCAGCCTCAACCGCTTGCATCGTCTTTCTAGTTTGCATGTATCATTCAGATTTTTAGAGCCCTCTCCTATTTTATAGGGCCTCTTTGGTTGTACTTATATCTCATGTACTCAGATATTATTATATAATTCCTGACTGTTGTCCTAGGCACAGTATGTATTTGGGATCCATTATGTTTTTTTTATCTGGCCCATGTTTATGCCAGCATGTACTATATATCTCACTCCCATGTTTTCTAGGTGCACCATTATTCTTTGTACATTGTTATCTCAACGAGCATAGGTATGTCTCCCCCGCCTCATTCAAATCAAGTACTCACACATAAAAGAGACGTGTCACACCTGTAAGTCTCACCTCCTCAGGGTCTTGTCCTCTCTCGCTTTAGTCTGTCTTATGTTCCTCTCCTCCGACTCTTCTTCTGTTCAGTATCAGTTTCAGTATTAATTTTACCAACAATAACTCAACGCCGCACTAAAGTAACTGTTATACCAATTTTCGTCATCTAACCTATTACTATTACGGACTAAAGTACACCATGTAGACCACCAACACAAGAAATTTCTTTTCGTTTATGATGTGTCAACTTAATAACCCATAGTTTATTAAGTTATTTATGGTCTAAACAGGAAACCCAATGAGGAATAATTATATTAATCCTTTTTTGTTTCATTTTCCTCTAGGGATAATTAACTAAAACACTATTTAATTAATATTCCTGGTCATATTTAACCCAAAACAGGAAAATTAATTAGATAAATCATTATTTATCTTATTATTTTCTAGGAATAATTATTTAAATCATTATTTAATAATATTCCTTATTAAATTTGACTAAATCATTTATAAATAATTGAATAAATCATTATTTATTTAATTATTCCTTAACCACATTCTTAAAATAATAAATAAATCATTTATTTATTTATTATTTCTAAATAAAGGAATTTCACCAAATTTAAATTCCCTTTCCCTCCAACAAAAATAATAAAATATTTCATAAAAGTTAGATGTAGATTTGGTTAATAATATTTTAATTATGCACCAATATCTAGACTAACTCAATATTTTGATATATATAGAAGGGTTTTCCATTCATTCACTACCTTTTATTGCCTAGAGATCACCTTTTGATATATACTTTTGGTCTAACTTTGATCCTCCATCATTGTCATATTTTTATACTTTTTGCTTGTGAGCTCCCTTTGAGTTCCATTTTTATCTGGGTTTTCTACACCATCAAGGGAGAAAGATCTTGGATCTGAAGCACTGAGGACATACAAGAACCCATCCCATTGAGGGGGACTGGTAACATCTTTCTATGTTCCCTTTCCAGGTGTCATAATATAAAAATTATTTATAAATTCTTGTCTTGTCTACTGGATGAATGGAGCAAACTCTTGCTTATTTTTGCTATTTAATGTCTTTAACTCCATAGATCTAGATTTTTGTAGCATTTATTCTGATTACCTACTTCAAATCTAAGGAAATTGACAACCACATTTGATGTTAGGGTTGTTTTTTATGCACAACTAAAGTGAGCTTTTTTCGTACGCTTGCGAGTAGAATTCACACTAACACCTTAAAACCATATAGTAAATGCATGAATAAGTGCATATAACCATGTATAAATTCTTATATCTCCTTGTGTTGAAATAAAAACATGAAGTCACAAAATGAGGTCATATCAATACTCATTATTTATTAAGGGGACCCCACCTACTAAGGCTTAGAATTTTAGTTGTTTTAGGGGTATTATTTTTAAGTATTTTTAGGAGGAGGAATCATGATAATAGTGGAATGATTTTCAAAAATTTGTATGTAAAAGGCTCAATAATATGGAAACTATGCTAGTTTGGACTAGTTTACTTGAGCTAGAGTTGTCTCCACTTCCCCTATCTCCTTGTATAATATTCAAAGGTTCTGCAAACCCATTAGCATACCTCGGGTGAGATCTCATCTACTTGCAAGAATTGAAAATGAAGGTATGTGAGGGGGTTTTGTTGCCATATTCTTGAAAAATGGGTCACTTCCCCCATGCACCAACAAATGCCCAACAAGAAAAAAAATTAGAATAGTAGAATTGGAGGAGAAACTACATTGAATCGATCATAAGATTAATATTATCATCAATAGATCCATCAATAATTCTCTGCCCTTTGATGGGAATGGTTCTCAACAAATTCCCAAACTAGATAACTCAACTTAGTAATCATCATGCATTTCCATTTCTTTTTTAGTATAGTTTTTATAATGTTTCTTATTTAATAAGGCCATGGTATGCTAGTACCTGGGCATATCATTCTATGTATAAATCATTTTTTCTATCAGATGTTATAATTAGAAGAGGTATTTGTAACCTCATGACTTTGAATCTAAGTCTTTTGTCTAGTTCCCACTACGGAGACCAAAAGTTGACATTATTTTATTATGTAACTTTTTGATGTGATAACATCAAGTGCCTTGCTTTATATGTATATGTATATGTATATGTATGTATGTATGTATGTATGTATATTCTCCTTAAAAATTTATTAAATAAATTCACTTATCAGTCGTATCTAAAACACATAATAAATAAATAAATTATATAAAATTTATCAATTTAAAATGATAATTAAGTATTTTTATTAATTTTATTATATATTAATAGTAATAATTTTATTTTAAAATCATAGCCAAACCATAATATATCAATGTTTTAATTTTTTATTATTTTTAAAAAGTTGATAAGCTTATATTAATAAGAGATTAAAATAGTATATATAGAAGTCTTGTGGTGTCTACTAACCTCTCACCCATAAATGTAGTGCAACATTAGCTTTTTTGGTAGTCCAAAAATGTGGAACCATATCACAAAATCTATTGAGAATCAAAAGTAGCTAGCTCTTAGCTCTATCTTACTACATATATACTTATAGTATGTATATTGTAATTGTATGACAAAATAACATTGAAAACTAGTAATATATTTAAAATTGTAAGATTGCATTAACTAAGTGATGGGGGAGTCCACTTGGATGTTCTTAGATGGATCACCATCCTTGTCAAATTCAATGAACTCAATGTTATTAAAGTATTTTTATAGCATTGTAATCTTGTGCTCTAACTTCCCAATTTGTCTCTAAACCTCATCCACTTGCAAAATAATTTCATGTTGTTCCTTTAATATTTCCACCAAAACCTTACCTATGAATATTTTAATCTACTATTATATATCCACTTCTTGCGGATATATTGTTCAACGAGTTATTATGTAACATATATCTAACACCCAATAGACTAGCTACTCCAATACATATTCATCCAAAATATACATCCTCCTTTAGTACCTCTATCTCTAGTCAAATTCGAGGTGCGGGGGGGGGGGGGGTAATTGTTGAAATACATTTCCACAAAATTATCAACCTCCACTTGGGCTTGAGAGGATTTGGGTGCCTTGGAGTTTCAAAAACCTCTTTTATCTCTTATGACTCTTCCTCTCAACATACTGGTAGGGCATATAAAAAAATTTCATAGGTGGTAGAGAACCCAATTCCAAACCACAAGGAAGAACGTAGGTATGTTATCTGAGACATCCTGCGATAATCCATTTAAATAAATGAAAAAACTAGTCACCACTCAATATAGGGTGCCAATATTTGCAAAAGGAAAATTAGTGATAATAATATATATAGAATAATGGAGCATCCCCATGAGATAACAAGCCCAAAGACCCAAAACAAAAGGAAAAATCAACTTCCACCTTGTACTGAAGCCCAAGAATTCCAAAAGCAGATTAGAAAATGCATCCTTTCTATGTGGAGAGAGATTTTGGTGTCGGATTGGATAAGAGAATTAAATAAAGAGATAAAACTCCTTGAGAAATATAGCTTCCATATTCACCAAACACAAATAATTCCCCAAAAAACCAAGCACCATTGACCCCAATACTAGCTGAAAATTGATAGTTTTCCTAGCCACCATAAGACTCAAGAGGGAGGAAACGTACTAGACCTAAAAACACCCGAAAGAAAAGAATATAGAAAAGATGGTTTACCCCATGCATTGAGAGAGTTTCAAAATAGGGAGATTGAGAGAGAGAGCCCTTCATATGCAAGCCCATCTTTCCATGAAATTTCCTTAAAAATCATCGATTTTTTGGAATTTTATTATGTTTCCCTCCTACTGAATCACTCAAAACTGTGTCACCCCATAAATATTCTTAAAACTGATTATTGTCACCATATTCTGAGATGAGTATGTTATAATTATGCTTCTTTTTTCACCACCATAACTAGCCATACAAAAGGAATTGTTATCAAATCTATCCATGAAACCAAATTATTTCTCGTATACCAAACCCACATGTTTTGGGAGGATACTCAATCCCTTCCCTTACAAACTTCAAGTGTTTCCTCATCATGGCACGCAGTTTGTAATGGACACCAATTATGGAGGTATTTAGTTATTTATGTAACAAGCATGTGGTGTGTAATGACCACTGATTGTGGAGACATTTAATTATTTAACAACTAAATTTTATAAAAAAACTTAAACACAAATAATAAGGGGGAAATTTTAACAAATCGTCCTTAATAAACACACACATACATATATGTATATATATAGGCATATTCTAGCCCCAAGGGATAGCTCAATTGGTCAAGTTCTCGTTGCTAAGTACCTTGCCAATTGGGAGGTCACAAGGTCAAATATCCTCGATGCCCTTGGGGTCGGGCCTGACAAGATAAGTCGATGGGTAGATCCCTTTAGGTGGATCTGCCCAAATTATTACTTGTGTATGTAGCAGTCACTCAGTGACCATGAAACACAATTGAACAAAAAATGTGTGTAGTCTAACTTATAGAAGAAATGACCTTTTTTCACGACATTTTTTCTAGTTAATTTCAACCAAAATCCGGAAAATATTTTTAAAAACTTAATTTTAAGTTTTTTAATATGTAGAATTGGAGTGCCCCAAGAGGTTTTCCAGAGTGATGCATCCATATATGCATTCAAAAATGCATTATAAAAAACAAAAAATCACATTCTTTCTTGAAATTGCTTTGCCAAATTCTGATGAAAAAGTTTATTTTGTCTATAAGTTAGACTATATATATATATATATATATATATATATATATATATATATATATATATATATATAACCCCCTTTATGTTATTTTTCTTAAAACCATGGGTGAAACTAACAAAGTTGAAAAAATATTTAGAGCTCCCGAAGTTAATCAACAATGTATCACATTCAATTCAAGGTATAAGAGAAACTTCATCTAGTTAAATAATTTTTTGGTATTAATATTATTTCATTCTAAAATCTTTGCACACATTTTGTATTTATAACTAATATTGGCATTGTGTCTTTATACTTAATATTAGCCCTTATTACTACATAAAAAGCCTTTTTCTATATTTACATGGTTCATATAAAAGTTTGGTTTATTTTTCTTCGTGAAAAAGCTATTTTCTATTGAAAAAGTGAATTCTTTTCAAACTCCTCCTTTGGATCAATTCAAATTTCCTCCCTTTCATGAATGGATTGTGTAGTGAAGATCAATGCCTTTACCCTTTTACTAATTCTATAAAATTAAGATTTGGTTGATGAAGAAGGTAATTACTTGAATGTAGGAATTAATTAAGTTTTATAATGTTAGGTTTCTATTCACATAATTAGGTTTATAATATAATTGACATCAATATTAGAAAGAAAAAAAATAATATAATTATATAAAATTTAATGTTAGGATATTTCGACACATAGGAAATATTTAAGAATAACTTAGTCTAGTGTAGAGTTAGGTAAAGTGTGTTTCTTTACTATGTACATTTGTAACTTATAATCCGATGGTCACAATTTATAGTGATCTGACGGTTATCTCTCACCTCGGTATTAACAATACTTGATCTGTAGCTTAACACTCGATTGGTCCATGATCTCTATTTAAAGAGCATGGAGGGTCATTTGTCCGGTAACCATTTATGAGAGAAACATATGTAACTTTTCTTTTTATATTAATAAATTTCCATTGCACCAAAACCCGCAGGTGTTGGTAAACTTCCAAACCGGTAACTAGGATCCCCAGGGTGGGAATTACGGATTCCATAAAGGTGCAGTGATTACTCCAACACCCCCCCTCAAAATCAGCTCGGGGGAATCAATACCCCCCCCTCAAACGTAGCTCGGGGGAATCGAACCTGGGTCTAGGCTCTGATACTATGTAGAGGTTTTCTGTTACACCAAAACCTGCAGGTATTGGTAAAATTCCAAACTGGTAAGGAGGATCCCCAGGGTGGGAATTACGAATTCCATAGAGGTGCGGTGATTACTCCAACAATTAAAATATAATAAATATATAATTAACTAAGCTGATGATCAACCTGCTTAACACTTTACCTTTCCCATTTAGTGGGCTCGTATCCTTTTTGAGCACTCATTTTTAGTTAGCCAACCTTGGATCCTTACTTAATTCTTGAAAATATATGCTTCAACATTCATTTATTAAATCTTAGCCTTAAGCTCCACAATAAAACTCCATATAAAATACTTCTATATATTACACATATGGTCATTTTGTAACATATACACCATCCAACATTAGTCAAAATAAAAATAAAAATAAAAATTACTAATGTACCCACCACTTCATTACATTTATACCTAAGTGATTTGTATGATGATTTAAACCTT
Organism: Pinus albicaulis; assembly: GCA_034641835.2. Taxonomy (NCBI): domain Eukaryota; kingdom Viridiplantae; phylum Streptophyta; class Pinopsida; order Pinales; family Pinaceae; genus Pinus; species Pinus albicaulis. Next base: position 433,766,039 of record CM076583.1, read on the forward strand.
AATAAACATGTTCGATATATCTCTCAGACTTCTCATTTAGTAGTTTCTGATAAATTTAAGGCACAATATATATATAGATATACATACATACATACATACATACATACATACATACATACACATATATATATATATATATATATATATATATATATATATATATATATATATATATATATATATATATATATATATATATATATATATACTCCTTATTTCTGGCTCACATTGGCATGTAAACTTATTTATATGAGACTAAGGCTTGGGGAATATTTATCATACTCATCATTTGTTATCGACATAGGTAAACTCAGGAATTAAACCTATTGAATATCGGCCTCCAACTTGGCTAGTCATCTGCTGACATGTAACCCATACACTTACATGTTCACAACGTTGGAACGTGGCTTCCAATTCCAATCTATAATGTATTTATGTGCTATGTGGTTAAATGTAATGGTGGATCCCAAGGAGTATAGGTGGAGAGTCTGGTGTTATGGATCTCCTTTCGGATCTACGGTCCAAGTTCACTGTTGGATGGTTAGGGTAAACCCTACCCCCAAACCCTTTCTTTTTTTATCATTTTGCGTCGCTCAGCCACGGCATGGCTGTTGTGCAACCTGCACCAGATAGTGGTTTTGGTCGAGAGTCTGACCTTATTCTGAGGTTCTGGTGCCGCTAGCTCCTTTGTGGTTATGGGTAATTTGATAATCCTCTAGTTTAGCACGATCCCATTGAGTTGAGATGATGACAATTGCTCCACTGGTAGGTACTTTCTCATCATAGTTGCATCGTTACTCCATACAGTAATTTCTCAAGCAAGGGTGTTGATGTTTTCAAGTTTCTTATACCTCTATGACTGCTCTCACACAGGAAAGGGTCACATCTGTTATCTAATGCATAAGTGAGTCTGTTGGTTCCACTAGGGTTCAAACAATTTAATTAGTTATTCAAATCACAGTTACTGTTTCCATGTACTAACTAGACACTGTGGAATGTTCTTTTCAGGTATCTGTTTTTCCCTTTAAACCCCAGCTTCCCACGTGTTCAAACACAGGTTCTAATTTTATCAGTTGTTTTCTCCAGGTACTACTCCACTTGAGGCTCCATTATTTTTTCTACCAAGAATGCTTTCCCCTCCGAGCATAGTTATGGCTCATCTATTTTGTTTATGTGATACCTTCGGTGTTTTATGCATAGTTTGGTGGTCTTGGCCAAGGGTTTATTCTCACTAAGATTATTTAATAAGTTTATAACTTATACTTTGGTACGCCGTTCTCAATAAGAGGGTTTGCATTAATATTTTTATTTTAAAAATGTAACCTTAAATTCCATATTACTGTTGGGTGTTTGGCCATAATAACGAGAACTATTTTCTCATCCTTCTATGTGTGGAGAAAGGATTTCCTAACCCGCTTCTCCATGATAAGTCTCTTTATTTATTTTGTCCCTTTGGTTAATTTCCATATTCCACTTGTAATGCTACCGTTGAATCTAAATACATAGTTCTAACATTAAGAGAAATATACCTATGCTTGGTTTATGGAATGAAATGCATAAAAAGTGAAACCCTTAGGGTCACTTGAATATTATGTGTTAATTTAATTTGTATATTACCTTTGTCTACTACCTTTCAATACTTCTATTTATATTTGTGTAGAAGAAGTAATATTTCCTTATATCTCGTTTAAAAAAAGGTACTCAACTTCTTTTTCTAATGTTTTCCTAATTTCAAATTGATATTTCTTATTCAATGATTTGATTCAACTGTTCCATAATTCTCTGTATGAAAGTTTTCCATTCAAGGGCTTATACAATTTTCCATTCAAGGGCTTATACAGTCTTCCATTCAAGTGTTTATACAGTCTTTCATTCAAGGGTTTATATAGTTTTTCTATAATTATATGTTCTTAATAATTATTTTACAGAATTATAATGATATTCCCGAGGCTAGACAACTTGTTTATCTTAGGAGTAGGTTTTTTTCCCCTATGTCCAGATTGTTCAACTGGGATTACGTTCCTGTTCAAACTAACCGGACCCACAGTCTCGACTAACTCCCTGGAATAATCATGGGATAACATGTGTTGAATCACTAGTTTTCATGGTGTCAGATAAAACACTATTTACATGCATAATCCCAAAAATTCTAGGAAATACTATTACAGAGGTATCATACTATTGCTATATTTTTTTAAGGATGCATCTCAATTTACCTTTAGTCATTCAAATGATTAGTAAATAATACCATTCGTTCTTTCCTACATTCCTTCATATTTCCTGTATGAATTTTAAATAAAATGAATAAAAGAACATGGACCGATTGAATACCTGATTCTTTAACTATAAAATCTAATAGACTAGTATGAGTAGAAAATTTCAATAGGAGGGTCTTCCTCCCTACCAATAAGCGTGCAAATTACATCCAACACTCCCCCCAAGCCCCTACTACCAGTTAGTATTTGGCCATCTGCCAATCTGGACTTTATTTCTTGCAGACCTCGAAACCCCACAAGGTTCAGTCTTACTTCATTCCAAGAAGGTTCCATTGGTTTAATTTACTTCCAAATTTGGAATCTCCTACAATCTCCATTGATTATATTTATTGATATTCTTCCTGTCTTCTCTTAGGATCCCAACCCCCCCTTCTCCCACCTGAGATCCTTTTATCTCTGGGGAGAAAGACCAAGAAGTCCAACTGAATAACTCTGGTACTTGGCAACTACTATGGGCCTCTCCTCCTGATATTTTCTCCCATTTTTCCATTTCCATTCATCTAATATTTTAAACAATAAAATCTCAATCATTCATATATTCACATACTTCTATTTTTCTTAAAACATAATTCATTGTTACTTAATTAGTTTTTCAACAAGCTATGAATTCCTAATTCACATAATAATTATTAAATCAAAATTAAGTTAAATGTGTTGATTGTACGAGGGGTTACATCTTCCCCCCCAAGATGAACACCATCCTAGTGTTCCTTAAATATCTCAAAAAAATTATGAATAGGCTTCCCTCATAAATTATTTATCTTCCTAAGTGGACTCCTCAGGTACAAAGTGTTTCCACTGCACTTTAACTTAGGTGATGGCTCCTTTCCGCAACAAGATTTATCTCTGATCGAGAATGCACTGGCGTTCTACCAGGAACTCGCCATATGGTTCAACCTGCAACTAGTAACATACAATTTATTTAATTAATTATAGATCTTAATTATGTGGTAATGAAAAATCTTAATTACCTTCACATTTTTCCATTGAATCACATGCTTAGGGTCGTATAAGTATCACTTTAATAGTGAGACATGAAACATGTTGTGGACTTTTATGTGGCCTGGTAAAGCCAACCAGTAAGCCACAAGTCCTACCCTATCCAAAATTTGGAAAGGTTCATAATAGTGAGGTTTCAGCTTCGCATAATAAGTCCACCTTAAAGTACTCCTCTTAGGCTTAAATCTCACGTAGACATGATTTCTGACATTGAATTCTCGGTATGTCCTTTCTTATCAGCATAAATATTATGATGATCTTGTGCCGCCTTTAGATTATGTCGAATCTTCTTTACCTCTTGTTCCATTTCTTCTAACATCTCCAACCCATTATTAATTTATTCTTGGGGCTATTCCAATTTATAGGGGTTTGGCACCTTCTCCCATGCAAAACTTAGAATGGGCTCATCTTCAATGATTTTCCGTAACCATTGTTGTATGCAAACTCTACCAGATGTAGATATTCTTCCCATTTTATGGGTTGTTACATAACGTACATCCAAAGCATATCCTCTAAAACTTAATTCACTCATTCGGTTCGTCTATTCATCTATGGATGGTACGTTGTACCGAATTTCATCCGAGTCCTCAATCTGGTGAGTAAATATTTCTAGAATGCAAAAGTGAATTTCACGTCGCGATTGGAAATCACCATTTTTGGTATTTCGTGTAGCCTAAATATCTCCTTCATAAAAATTTCAGCTATATGTACATATTTGAAGTTAGACTGTACCGGAATGAAGTGGGTGGACTTACTGAGTTTATCTACAAAAACCATAATGGAATCGTTATGTCCCTTTGTTCTAGGTAGTCCTGTGAGAAAATCGAGAGTGATTACCTCCCCCTTCCATTCCGGGACTGCAATTGGCTGCAATAAACCTGCAGAATGATGATGTTCAACCTTTACCTGCTGACATTCCATGCACCTCAGCAAATATTCAACTATGTCCTTATGCATTCCGAGCCAAAAATAACTCTTCCTTATGGCTAAAAGCATCTTCTGGTACCCAAGATGAGCAGCGTAGGGTCTTCGATGAAACTCACTGAAAAGCGTTTGCTTGACTGAATTTTAATTATGAATATACACCCTTCCTTGAAAAGTTAATAGCTGACATTTATCTATCAGAAAATCAATTTTCTTTCCCAACCTTACATCTTGCTTTGCTTGCTGATTTAAAAATTGATATTTAGGATCCCTTAGTGCAGATTCTTTTATCAATTCCTAAAATTTAAATTCAACCTGATTGAACTGCAGTTTGTATATGCAGTGTATCTTTCTAATTAATGCATATGAGACATAGATTTCCTTGCCTCTGATGTCTTGGATTTAAAACTCAAACTCACTTAGAAAAGTGTTCCATCTTGCTTTCCTCGCATTCAGGGTATGTTTTTTAAAGTAGTTGGTTAGGCTACTATGATCTATTTTCAATAGAAAATTTCTCCCTAACAAGTAATGCCTCCAGACGTTTAACGCGTGAATTACAATAGTCAACTCTAGATCATAGGTTGAATACCTTTGTTCATGCTCTTTTAGTTTCCTAGACTCATACACAATCACCTTACCTTCCTGAGTTAGAATTTCTCCCACACCCTCTTGACATGCGTCAATAAAAATAACAAAATCTTTGTTTGGATCTGCAATCTTCAATATTGTTGTTGTTGTTAGTAAACGTATTAATTGATCGAAACTCTGCTGACAATTAGCTATCCACAAATAATTCCTTCCCTTTTTCTATAGGGAAGTGATTGGGTATGTGATTCGTGAGAATCCCTCTATAAATTGTCGGTAATAACCTGCCAACCCCATAAGTGATCTTATATCCGCTACGTTCTGAGGTACTGGCCATTCCATGATGGTTCGTATCTTTTCTAGATCAACCGATATCCCTTCTGCTAAGACAAGATGGCCCAAATATTGAATCTGATCGTTAAGGAAGTCACATTTGTTGAATTTAACATACAATTGTTGATCCCATAATACATATAATATTGTATGCAAATGTTCCTTATGTTCTTCTTCAATCTTTTAGTAGATTAATATATCATCTATAAAAATCACTAAAAACATTTCAAGTTATGAATGGAATATAATGTGCATTAGGCTCATAAACATGGTGGGTACATTGATTAACCGAAACAAAAATAATACAAACTCGTAGTATCCATAGCAAGTTCAAAATGATGTTTATAAACATGTTCATCTTGGAGTCGGATCTCATGATACCCATACCTCATATCAATTATAGAGAAAACTTTTTCCCTTTTCACTTGATCAAATAGATCATCAATTCATGGTAGCGAGTATTTATTTGTTACCGTCATCTTATTGAGTTCAGGGTAATCAATGCACATGCACAGTGTACCGTCCTTTTTCCTAACAAATAACATTAGCGCTCCCCAAGGAGATGCACTGGGTCATATTTAACCCTTTTCTAGCAATTCCTGAAGCTGCATTTTGAGCTCGGCTAGCTCTAGTGTGCTCATTCGGTAAGGATTCATGGATACAAGTGCAACCCCAAGAATGAGCTCGATGGTAAAATCAAAACCTCGTTTAGGTGGTAATCTCGGTATGTTTTCTTGGAACACATTCAAAAATACCTGAACCACCGGTATATTTTCCAGTGCAGCAATTTTATCTTTTTTGTTGGAGTAACCAACTTGCACGACATATATTCGACAACCCTTCCTCATGCCCTTACCCAATTGCAGTACAGTAATGGGTTGTAACTTCACTGGTATTTTAATTCCTTGCAATTCACATTGAACTCCATTTTCCTTCAAGTAACTAATACTCTTAGCGTTACAGTCAACTACTGACCAGTGATTTCCATGCCCAACAATAGATCATATGACCCCAGGGGTAAGATATTCTGCTCAACATTAGTTTTTTCCTCCCGTATCTCTATCAGGCAGGCTGGTACTTCTGCAATTACCTTTATTTTGTTTACTATAGCTAACTGTACTAACCATGGGTTTTTAAATTTTTTAGTTTTCAAACCACACTTTTCTACTACTTCAGGACTAACATAGCTTAAAGTAGCACCAGGATCTACCAGAATGGATATGGGTCGTTTGAATATCTTACATTCCAATTCCACCATATAGGGTTGATAGTCCACCTAACGATCCTCCAAAGCTGCATTAATTTGGGGCAGGCTTCTAGACATGTTTCCCACAGTCGACACTTCTTGCAATTTGGCCACCTCGCTGGGCTTGCAATGAGGAAAATTCCTGTAGTAATGTGCCTCCTCGTAGCCCTAGCACCGCATCGATGGTTTTGGTGCTTAGACATTTTCTGTTTACCTAAAGCCTCCTAAAGCTTTATATCTTTCTACCATTTGGGTCTTTGTTGGCCTTTTACTAGATGATTTCCTACTACAAACTTTGTTGTATATTTGAAACCAACAGATTTGGTATGTTTAGATGTAGAGAAAATTTTCTCCCCTTTCTTTGGGGGCCAATTCTTTCCACTGTCTTTTTTGTTATATTGTAGATAACACATGCAGGCCTTCTTTATTGTCATGTCCATTGTTTCGAGGCTATCGAAATCAATTTGCTCCTTCATATACGTCAGAAACCCATTAAGGAATCGTTGCACCTTAGCTTTCTCCTCACGGAGGTACAGTACATACCTCAGCAAAGAGGTAAAATTTTTAATATATTCTTCCATTTTCAATTTCCCCAAGTGCAAATCATGGAACTCCATGGATTTTCCATCGTAAAAAAGTTATGTTAGATACTTACTTTTGAAGTGTCGTTGAAATTCTCCCCACGTTATATTCTGCTCCTTGATTCCATGCACAACTATAACCTCCTCCCACCAAAGAGTGGCTTTCCCCCGTAGTTGATAAATAGCCAATCTAGCTCGAAGGTTTCTATTATGCCCATACACTTGGAATTATTTACCAATTTCAATCACCCAGGATTTTTCCGCTTCTTCTGCTTCCTCATCAAAGTATGGAGGTTTGATTTTGCAAAATTCCCCTTGCAGCTCCAACTTCTGCTTCTTATTCCTTTCAAGGTCAGCTTCTCTGCCTGATTCCTCCCCATAGTACACTTTGGCCCTCTGCTGAGTATGACTAGCTTCAAAATTTCCTTCTCTAAATTGTTTCCTCTCTCTCGTACCTTAAGTCTCGCAGTCAGGGCTAGGCTGGGTGGCCCTATGATTTTGCTTATCGGGAAAGCTTTTTTAGAATATTTTTTTTTGAGTTCACGGTAGTCAATGCACATGCACAGTGTACCGCCCTTTTTCTTAACAAATAACAATGTCCTCCTCAAGGAGACGCACTGGATCGTATATAATTATTTTCCAGCAATTCTTGAAGTTTCATTTTGAGCTCGGTTAGCTCTGGTGTGCTCATTCGGTAAGGAGTCATGGATATAGGTGCAACCCCTGGAATGAGATCAATGGTAAAATTTAGATCTTGTTTAGGGCGTAATCCCTGTATGTTTTCTAGGAACACATCCAAAAATTCCTGAACCACCGATATGTTTTCCAGTGCAGTAATTTTCTCTTTTGTGTTGGAGTAACCAACTTGTATGGAATATATTTGGTAGCCCTTCCTCATACTCTTACCCAATTTCATAGTAGTAATGGGGTGTAATTTCATCGGTCTTTTAATTTCTTATAATTCAGAACGAACTCCATTTTCCTTCAAGTAACTAATACTCTTAGCTTTATAGTCAACTACTGACTAGTTCTTTTCCAACCAATCCATGCCCAAAAACTAATCATATGACCACATGGGTAACATATTCAGCTCAACATTATTTTTTTCCTCCCCTATCTCTATCATGCAAGCCAGTACTTGTGCAGTTACCTTTGTCTTAGTTCCTCTAGTTAATTATACTAACCATGGGTTTTTAAATTTCTGTGTTTTCAAACCACACTTTTCTACTACTTCGGGACTAACATAGCTAAAAGTAGCACTAGGATCTACCAGAATGGATATGGGTCGTTTGAATATATTACCTTCAAATTCCACCATAGAGGGTTGATAGTCCACCTGACGATCCTGCAAAGTCACGTTGATCTAGGGCAGGTGTTGGGCAGTGAAAGAGGTATGAAATTATTGTATATTTACTCATTATTTACCATAAATATACTCCTGTTTGCCTTGAAAAGGTAATCTATCATAGGAATTACAATAGAATTGGAAAGGTTTATGTTTAATACGAAAAGGTGACTAAAGGTTACTTTTTGATTGACAAACAGGAATTCGGAGAGGTGAATAGCTGTACCAAAGGCAGGGTTGAGAACAATTTAACTGTTGCTCCATCAGCACTAAATCATATCCAGTCAAGGGCAAGGAGATCTGAACGAATAGCCCATAAAAGACAAGGAACAGCTTGGCCTCAGTCAGCACAAACAGAATGATAACTAAACACAGAGGAGCGAATCCCTCAGGATCTTTCGATCCTGAGGGATCATTATTCAAACTTATCTTGTTCTTTGATTGGTCCATCGAAGATTTGATATATAAGACCACGTCCTTTAGTGACAGGGGGATGGATCGTTATTGTTATTGGGAATCGGTCGAAAGACTTTACATTTTCTCTGTTATATTAACTCTCTGTTTGAGAGAAATCTTTCTGTAAAACTTTATGTTGGTTTAATAAAAAGCACGCGTTTCATTCACCTTCTGTAGTTCTGAATTAGCCCAGCAGTATTTCACTGGCGCTAAGGGCTCGGCTCTGGTGGAATCACTTCGTTGTTTGTATTTTAATCTTTGTTTATTGTCGTGTGGAGTGCGTTTAATGTTTGAATTGGTTTATTGCTGAATGGATCAACTACAGAGTCATTGTTGTTTCACTTCTTTACAATAATCACAATTCGTTGTTTGATTATTTTGTTGTTATCATAAGGCTTCATTGACTTGTATCTGATTTGAGTTGTTGTTCCTTTAGTTTATAATTTGTTATAATTGGTGGTTGCGTGGTGAGAACCTGTCGATAGAATTGAAGTATATAAATCTAGTGCCTTGAATATGTTAGAATTGTAATTGTTGTTCAATTCGCGTTGCTGTTCCATTTCTGTTCATTACTTATTTATAATCTTTGACTACCAGACAGAAGAGTTGTAGTCACACGTTGTTGTTCCTTTTCAGATTGCGTTTTGTTTAAGTTTCTTTCATCGAATCTGCTTTCGGTTTGATTACTTTAAGATCTCCAACTGTAGAGGATAGAGGCTTTAGCTTCCCAGTCCCCAGATTGGTCATCTTGCATCGATTTCTAAGGGAAAGAGTTACTGCTACTGCATCCCTGATCGATGTTCTGCAGATATTGAAGTAGTTTAATCTTTCCATTCATGTCACTGTAATTAGGTTTCTTTTCAAGCATTGGTTACTTTTGTTTTTTTTATTTTATACTACATCTTCACAGCATTTCTCTTAGACAATTGCAGCCTCAAACAGAGTACACTCTTGGAATAAAAATACGCTCCCGAATTGATGATTAATGTAGGCTAATTAGGTGTTCAAAAGATACCTTTTTATGACTCTACATTTTGGCGCCGTTGTCGGGGAGAGTGTATGCCATTTTAAAGGAGTAATGCACAGTTGATTTTCTTCTGCTTGCGAAGAATTGGGTATTAAAGATGGAAGGTAAGAACCTGCGCACTGGGCAAGAAACACACTTGCTCGCAGCCCGCTTTACAATATAAGTAGGTAAGCTTCTTTCTTTAGGTAGGAATGAAGGTTTGTTTCTTTGAATGAATAAATCAACTAAGAGAAACAAAATTCCTCCTAAAACTGAAAAACCTAAGGGACCGGTGACCCTTGGGCACACAACCTTTATTGAAGAAATCCTTAAAATAACTGAATCTCAGCCATCAGTAGGATTTAAAAGAACTACTTCTAGACAGCCTACTAGTTCCCTTCAGGCTACAGAATCACCATCTGAAGCCTTTGCTGAGATACACAATCAAAAAGAGGGAATTGAGAAAGATTCCCAAGAAATTGAGAATCCTTGCACAAGTTTCCTTCATGAAGGGAACGCTAGCAATCTCCGAGAAGGAGAAGGGGAAACGGGAGAAATCACAAACTTGAAATCTCCTATTGAAACTACCCAAACAATAAGCAGCCCAGATAAGGGAAGTGTTATTCAACTTATCCGGAACCAAGGTTCTGAATCACCTCAAACAGTAAGTCGACAGGAAAAACTTATTATCCCAGATAAAGGGAGTGTTGTCAAAGCTATTCCTGCCCCTACTCGTCAACCTAGAAATTCCTTGGAAATCCCAGAGGGATATTGGAATATCTTCGATCAAATGGCCTAGAACCAAAACCAGAATCAGTAGCAGACCTCTACGCTGCAATATCCTATAGTAGATACTGCAGTTAATGCACCCATGAAAGTTATTCCTCTTCAACATATTCCCACATTCCACGGCTTAACATCAGAGGACCTAGATGCATTTTTATTTTAGTTTGATGTGTTGTGCAAAGGATACGATTACACCACCGATGCCCAAAAACTAAAACTATTCCCTTCTACATTAAAAGGGGAAGCCCTACGATGGTTTATGGGATTAGGTGGGGGTGTCATAACTGATTGGGATCATATGAAAGCTGCATTTTTGAAGAAATATCAATATTACTTTAGGTCTCAGAAATTAAAAGATGAGATATTCCAAATGACAGCAAAACCAAATGAGACCTTGGAAGAGTATGTGGAACGGTTTCAATATAATCTTCAGAGATCCCCTTATGCATCTTTACCCTTAACTGATAATGTTTTGAAAACCACATTAATTAGGGGAATGAAAGATCAATGGGTTGAAACATTGAATATTATGGTAAAAGGTGATATATATCAGGAAAATTATCCTAACATCATTGATTTGTGTATCAGGTGTTCGAGGGGCAATACGAGGTTGAAATCAGCAGAACGTGATACGATCACAAGGGAAAATAAGACCTATAATGAAGGTGTAACTCATGCAGAGATTGGAAATCTACTAGAAGACTTTAAGACAGACATACTTGGGACTCTAACAACACAATTCGATATTATGCAAGCCGAACAAAAACATACAGAAGCAGAGAAAAACTTGGAAATATTCTGTCCCAAATGTAGAAATAAGCACAGCCACAAAGAATGCCCGTTGGATGTGGTTAAAGTCTGCGCCATTTGCATAAAAGATCACCCTACAGAAGGATGTCCCTCGCTTCCTGGCCTAAAAGCAGTTTATAAGGAGGCAAAAGAAGAATCGGAAGTGGTATGTTTTCTTAATCAGCGCCGAAAATGGCAGCCATGACCATCAGGTATGCCAAATGATCCATTTTCTTTTCAACCTTCTCAATATAATACTCAACAATATAGTGGGATGTGGTAGAATCAACCATATTTTCCTAATTGGTCACAACAGCCATTTCCTCCCACATCTTGGCCAAATCAAACAAATCAAAATAATTGGCCTAGCTTTCCTTTCTATCCACCTTTCTGGCCTACGCAATGGTCCCCTTCTACTTCTCAGAGTCAGGCCTGGCAGTCAAACTGGAAAAAACCTATAAATCAGCCAGTTGGATCAATTCCTCTCTCTCAACCTACACTGCCAACTCCTTATACAAACCCCCAGACCAATTTAAGACCACAACTCCCAGCCCAACCCAACCCAAACCCAAACAATAGGCCATTTCAGTCTGTTCAAATCATGGAACCCCCAGAAGTAGAAATTGAACTAAGGGAGTGTAATGATCTTCAATTAAGGTCTGGGCGTATAGTCGAAACAGAGAGAAAAAATGATGTTCACATTGAAGATCCGTTACCTACAGAACAAACAGAACAAAGCGAGAAGGAAGTCCAACAACACAACCAACAACAAAATCAACAACAGGTAACAACTTCCTCTCCACCATTCCCAGAACGATTAATTATACCTCGTCCATTAGAACAACCTAATTTCGATCTTCTGGGAGAATTAAAAAATTTGTGTATAAAAATCCCTCTCCTCCAAGCTATTCAAGATATTCCTATATATGCAAAAACTATTAAGGAATTATGCATAAAGAAGCCAAAGAGGAGAACAACAACCAATCCTACTATCCAAATAGTCGGTACCTTATCTGAATTATTATCAGGAATGGAAACACCCATCAAATATGAAGACCCAGGAAATCCTATAGTGATAGTGCAGATCAATGGCAAATCATTTCCAAATGCCTTAGTTGACTTGGGGGAAACAATCAACATTTTAACAACCACCACCCATCAAAAACTTGGAATTACATCATGGGAACCAACAACAACCTTGTTTGAATTGGCTGATCGATCAGTAGTCAAACCAGAAGGTATACTACAAGATGTAATGGTATCTATAGATTCCTGGGAATACCCTACTGACTTCCTGGTTATCAATCCAAAGAATCGACTAGATGGACATCCGTTAATTCTAGGTAGACCTTGGTTGGCAACTGTCGATGCTTATATTGGACGCCGACAAGGAAACATGACAATTACAAGGGGAAATTATGTCAAGAATCTAGCCCTATATCCCCTAACCTAGCCAAGTCTATCAATAATCAAAACAAGAAAACCACTTGCATCATATCTTATGGAGAATATGAGATCACCTCTAACCATAGAAAATGCTCTTGATTTTAAAGATCAAATAGAGGATGATATCATTAATAATTTTATTAATAAGTCACAAACCAAATCTCATTTGCAATGTCACATGATCAAAGCAACATTCGATAATAAAGAAGAAGAAGATCCTTTCAAAGATATTCCTGATCAAACAATACCTACTACTTCTATGAGCAATAGCAAGGTTGTAGAAATTGAGTCGGGAAAAACTTTAAATATTAATAAAAATCTCACTGCTGAACAAGAAGAGAAATTGGTTCAATTATTACGAAAATACAAAGAAACCTTTGCATGGGATTACCTCGACATGAAAGGAATCGATCCTCAATTGTGTACTCACCACATTTACATTGAAAAAGATGCAAGACCCATTCGCCAACCTCAAAGGAGACTAAACCCTCACCTTAAAGACATTGTCAAAGATGAATTACAAAAACTATTGGATGTTAATTTCATCTACCCAATATCTGATAGCAAGTGGGTCTCCCCACTAGTGGTAGTACTAAAAAAGAACGGGAAGTGGAGGATATGTGTAGATTACCGTGAACTTAATAAAGCAACACAGAAAGACCACTTTCCCCTTCCTTTCATTGACCAGGTATTAGACACATTGGCAGGAAAGAAATTCTTTTCTTTCCTTGATGGCTTCAGTGGGTACAATCAAATCCAGATTGCCCCTGAAGATCAGGACAAAACTACTTTTACCCATCCATGGGGGACATTTGCCTACCGAGTCCTACCTTTTGGCCTATGCAATGCCCCTGTTACATTCCAAAGGGAAATTCTCAGCATTTTTGCAGACTTAATAAATGAAGGCCTCTAAGTATATATGGATGATTTCACACCCTATGGGGATGACTTTGAACCTACATTAGAAAACCTATAAAAAGTACTGCAAAGATGTATTAACACTAGGCTTTGCTTAAGCAACGAAAAGTGTCTTATGATGATGACCGAAGGAGTTATCTTAGGGCATTATATTTCAGCAGCTGGAATTCAAGTAGACCCGGCTAAAATTCAAATACTCTTGTTAATTCCTACACCTACTACACAAACAGAGGTACGTAGCTTTCCTGGATTTTCTGGTTACTATAGAAGATTATAGAACATTATTCTCGAATAGCTGCACCTTTATATGCACTAACTGGAAATGTTGATTTCACTTGGACAGATAAATGTGACAATGCCTTTAATGATCTAAAGAAGCTCGTTTCAACAGCCCCAGTACTGAGGGGTCCAAATTGGAATTTGTCGTTCCAAATCTCATCTGATGCCTCAGACACAGCAATTGGAGCAGTACTTGGGCAGGAGGAAGATAAGAAGCCATATGAGATTTACTATATTAGCAAAAATCTATCCCCTACGGAATTAAATTATACTGTGACTGAGAAAGAATTTTTAGTTGTAGTTCATGCTATAAACAAATTTAGACATTACATAACTGGGTATCCTGTAGTACTATATACTGATCACTCTGCCATTAAATTTTTAGCAAATAAACCTGTTACAAATGGAAGAGTGACAAGATGGTTAATTTTACTGCAGGAATTCGACATCACAATCAGAGATCGACCTGGGAAAGAGAACCCTGTGGCTGAATTTCTGTCAAGAATGCCAAAGCCAACAGATATAGAAGCAGTTGAATACCACTTTCCATATGAACATCTCTTCGCTGTTATTATCAGAACACCGTGGTATGCTGATATAGCGAACTATTTGGCAATAGGTAAATTACCTAAACATCTGTCTCTTAATGAACGTAAGCAAATAATACATCGCAGTACCTACTTCTCCTGGATTGGAGGCTACCTATTTCATACATGTGCAGATACGCAAATAAGGAGATGCGTTAGGGAGGATGAGGTATTTTACATCTTGAAAGCATGCCATGATGGACAATGTGGCAGACATTTTGCAGATCGTAGAACTGCCCACAAAATTTTACGAACAGGCTACTATTGGCCTACTATATTTAAAGATGCTAAGAAATTCGTGCAGGCCTGTGATAGCTGCCAAAGGGTAGGTCGACCTGGGAAGTCTGATGAAATGCCTCTAAACCCCCAACTAGTGATTGAACCGTTTGAGCGTTGGGCCCTCGATTTTGTTGGTCCTATTAACCCCCCATCAAACCAAAAAACATACATCCTAGTTGCAACTGAGTATGTCACCAAATGGGTTGAGGCAGAAGCTCTTTCAAAAGCTACAGAAGACTCTGTAATACAATTTCTTTTCCAAATCTTTGTGCGCTATGGCCTCCCAAGGGACATAATCACAAATGGAGGACCACAGTTTTTAGGTAACAAATTAGCTGAAACATTGCAAAACTACCACGTTCAGCACAAGATTACGACTCCATATCACCCACAGGCTAATGGCCAAGTAGAGAGCACGAACAAAGTAATCGAATCTATATTAACAAAAATAGTTCCCTCTCATAGACGAGATTGGCCCTACAGATTGCCAGAAGCATTGTGGGCATATCGAACAATGTGGAGACCTACCACAGAATATTCACCATACTAATTGGTATTCGGAAAGGAACCCATCTTTCCTATAGAATTCGAGATTCAAACATTAAGAATAGCTCAAAAGGTGGGTCTAGATTTGAATGAAGCCCAGGCTAAAAGACTGCAGCAAATTAATGAGCTGGATGAAATTAGGCTCTCTGCTCTTCAGCACAAAGCATTAATCTAGCAACAGAGAGCCAAATGGCATGACTCCCATATCAAAGGAAAGATATTCCACGAAGGAAATTGGGCACTCCTATATGATTCCAGGTTCCAGGATTTCCCAGGAAAACTCCAGACACGATGGCTTGGACCCTATGAAATAGAGAAGGTGCATGATAATGGCACTGTTACGTTAGTTACCATTGATGGATCTGGATATTCCTTTAAGGTAAACGGTCATCGAGTACGATTGTATCATAAACCGCTCACCCGGGAATCCTTTTACCAACAGTTTCGGGAAGATTCTACAATGGAAATTCTTGCTGAAGGGGAGAATTCCTCCTTGGCACCAGTTTGATAAATCACTTCTTTCTTTTAATTTTTGTACATAAAGCATTTTTCAGTTTCTTGATTGTTGTTTTGTGGAATTTGTTTTTAGACATTCGGTTAATATTATTTCCTTACTTCTTCATCGTTTGTTTCATGAAATCTGATTTCTTTGAAAGAGAAAAAAAAAAGAGAAAAATTTTGTTTATTTCGTTTGTTAGCAGAAACGCCCTTGTTGTTCCTTTCCAAAGGAACAGCACTTCCGTAGAGTATTTTCTTGTTGTTCCTTTCCAAAGGAACAACACTTTCGCAGAGTATTTTCTTGTTGTTCCTTTCGAAAGGAACAACAGTTCCGCAGATTGTTTTTGTTGTTCTTTTTAAAAGGAACATCACTTTTTTGTGTGGATTGTTTTTTTTTGTTTGAAGCCAACACGTTGAATTTTTGTTTACTTTTCTGAAGGAAAATATATCATTTATATACAATCATACAAATTAAAGCTTACTGTAATCAACAAATCAAAAGAAATCGTCATCTTTTCAAGAAAATTGTCTAGTAATGATAAGAAAAAAGGAAAAAGGGGCATGATCAATAACATAACTTTGCTATTTTATTACCATTGAATTAATCTGATCGATTATTTTTATCATGATTGGTTCTTTCCCACATGCTATAATGTTTATCTATGGAATAAGAATAAGGGCATATTCTTTTCTATTGAGATGTTCAGACTTCTTCCACCATCCCTACTCTTAAGGAGTGTTGAGCCATCCCTTATGATTAACTGAGGAAAAGTTCTTTGTGTAAAAGAAAAGAAGAAAAAATATATATTTCATTAATAATGATTTTGCAGATGGAGGATAGGGGGTCTCACCAAGAGCTAGCCTACCATGATCATAGGGAAGGCAGTGAAGTGGCATTCCCATTATGGCCACCAAACCAGGGAAATGGTCCAACAGACAAATTGAAAAAAATCAAGAAGTCCTTGGAATAGGAGGTCTCATCACGATCCGGCTTGCCCACCTTTCATTTCTTCCCGGTGAACGGTATTGTGGTTTATCTGGTCACCAAGCCAGCAAAATGGCCTCCGTCATGATATTCAATAAAAAAAAATCCACTTCCTCAGCATACATAAAGGACAATGGTTTCGTGGGTAAGAAAGCAACTCTATCAAGGTTATGGACACTTGTGGGTAGCAGAGCTCTGCTGATGGTATTGGAGTCACACTTATACACATCAATAGTTATATTTAACCATTTTCCTATATCTTTATTTAAATTTCAAATGAAAATATGAATCCATTACCTTTATCTCTGAACCTATTACACATGAAAATAATTATAAGTCGATCATATTAATCCAAAGTGGTAAATAACGCAATTATACTTATGTTTATCATATGTTGTCCCATCTCCTTGTATTTAAATCATTACAAAACAATTTTCTATTTATTAACGATTCATTACATGCATTGATTTCAGTAATTGCTGCAATTTGATTGAACGTATCATAATTACGGCTGCTTTTTACTGCTGTACTGCTGATGTGCCACACATGTTATTCTCAATTGATGATCGAGGATGACCTTTCATTCATTCGGGGGGCGCGGATGTTTGCATGCAAATCAAACTCCAAGATTTCCTTATCTATACTTGAACCAAATCCCTGCATTTTAGGAAATAACAAATTTTCAACGAATTGTGTTGTGCTGTTCCATTGTGATTACTGTGTGTTGAAAAAATTAACAGAATGCAGAAATGGGAGGACGGCCAATTCGTAGTGAACTGCAAGTATTGATCATCTCTGATGCTGCATGTACAATCTTAGAAAGACTGGGGTGGATTACATATTTCTTGAGAATGCAGCAACCCCATGAAGCTGTGGCCACCGAATTTTTATTAAACCTGCAGGAAGGATCCTCCATGTTCAGAGGGAGGCAGATAGATGTATCCGACGAGATAATTGCAGAAGTGTCTGGCATTCCCGCGCAAGGGACTGTCTGGACTCAGAAGAATATTAGGATTCGTGAAGCCATAAAAAAATTTCAAGATGACGGACAGACGTTAGTCATCAAAGGTAAAGGAGTCCATCCAGCGTCATTAGGAGAGCCATGGACAGAGTTAGCCAAAATTGTGCAGGCTTACATAATGTGCGACGGAAGAAAGGATGTGGTAAGACCTCGCCACCTTAAGCTGCTAGCCGTATTAAAACAGAAATGTACTATTAATTTGCCTGCATTTTTAAATTCTTTGTTGCATGATACTGCTCATGGTATAAGAAAAGCCCAGCATGCAGATATGGTGGTCAGCCACCATTGTTTAATTCATTTAATAGTGAGTCATAGCCTCGCCCAGCAACAGACCAGCTAGGAAGAATTAATATTTTCCATTGATGGAGGGTTGGCTCTACCCGCTCCAAAATTGAAGAGGATGGTCTGCTCAATTGCTGAGCCTTCTACTCATAGAAAGTCCCGCTGGTTGAAACGAATTAGAAGGATGGTGGAAGAACTTCCGGGCAGCAGCTAGCCCCTGGAATTGCACAGCTCAGAGGAGGAACAGCCTCCACAATTGGAGGGAGTAAGCCCTCGCACTAACGAAAAAGAGAAATTAGAGGAAGTAAGCCCTCAGACTGATAAGGAAGAAAAATTGTAAGGATAAATTCGCTACTCGGACGAAGAAGAAATAAGCCGCCAATCCAGTAGTGAAAAACAACCCAGTGCAGAGGAAGGAGATAATGAGGAAGAAGGAATCGAAGGAAATTCTGGAGAAGAAGAAGTTGAGGGAGACATTCAGTATTCAGATGAAGAGGAAGGAATTTATCACACCTGTGCGGAGGATGAGGACAATCATAGCAGCCATAAGGATGAAACAGAGCTGCCCGAGAATGTTGTCGTAAGACCCTTACAAGAATATCAATTGGCCCAGATTTTGGCCAATATGAGTGATTATGCACGGCCGCATATTCCCTTGGACCTCAATATAGATATTAATCAACTACCATAATACTCTGCTATTGACAAAGAAACAGTTGGAGAAAAACTAAATGAAACAGCAAACCCTAACGAAGCTAGGGTTGCTTCTCCTGAGGGATGTGAGCAGGAGAACGGAAACGCTAAAGTTGGAAGCCCCCAGGGGACCGCAGAGTTAACTGAGAATATGATTCCAAGAGAATTGAGCCAAGGGCACATGAATGTAGAAGAGGAGCCCCGAGGAGAAGAACAAGAAGAGAATTTTACTAAAGACGTGGCTGATATGGGCCAAAATTTTGTTGAGAAAACAGGGTCGGACAAAGGAACGGCTGTTCCATTAAGAAAGAAGAAGAAAACAACTGGGATTGAGAAGCTTCGAAGGGAGCGAATAAAACTTCATAAATTAGTTGAACAGCTCAGGAAAACCATTAGGGTTCTGAGAATGAAATACATGCCCAAGCGAGCCCCTAAGAAAAGAAGCCTTGCTATCAAATGAAGCTCGAAAAAGAGAAGAGTGACCACCGATAGGAACCCCCAATACGTAAAAGAGAATATACCGAGCTCATCAGAAAAACGGGAGCAACAAATGGGGGCTGTCCCAACAAGTCACTAGGAGACTCTAAGGAAATTCCGACGCACCCTGTCGTTTATTCCGACACATAGTCGTCACAAGAGCGACAGTTCGGGGGCAGACAAACCGTGGTTTTTCATGCCGTCGCCGTTCCGACGCAAGTAAAAAGTGTCGCACTATCGACACTTCTTCCGTCGTTCCGAACAAGCGTCACTCTTCCGACGTCTCACAAACCGTCGCGCCTCCGACGTTTGTAAACTGTCGCACTTCCGGTGAAATGTGGTTCGACGTTTGGAACGTCGCTCTTCCGACACTTATAAACCGTCGCAATTCCGACGTATCGTGGTCCGACGTTTTGGACGTCGCTCTTCCGACGCTTATAAACCATCGCAGTTCTGACTAAACGTGGTCCGACGTTTTTGCGTCGCTCTTCCGACGCTTGTAAACTGTCGCAATTCCGACTAAACGTGGTCCGACGTTTTGGACGTCACTTTTCCGACGTTTGGAACGTCGCTCTTCCGACGTTTTCATACTGTCTCTCTTCCGACGTTTCTGGGTTGTCGCAGTTCCGACGTCTACAAGGCGTCGATAGACCGACGGAGGGTTCAATTTAAAAAAAAAAAAAAAAAATTTAAAAGACGAGAAACGTTGTTTTGAAGATATTATATGAAGTAAAACAGTCCATGAAAGTGAAATAGCAGTATGTAGAATAGTAAAGCAACAAATAGAGTACCGACGTCCATTGTTCCAAATACAAATTAAAGTACCCAAAACCCTACAACAGTGAAGTAAAACAGTCCATGAAAGTGAAGATATTATATGAAGTAAAACAGTCCATGAAAGTGAAGATATTATATGAAGTAAAAGAGTCCATGAAAGTGAAATAGCAGTATGTAGAATAGTAAAGCAACAGATAGAGTACCGACGTCCATTGTTCCAAATACAAATTAAAGTACCTAAAACCCTACAACAGTGAAGTAAAACAGTCCATGAAAGTGAAGATATTATATGAAGTAAAACAGTCCATGAAAGTGAAATAGCAGTATGTAGAATAGTAAAGCAACATATAGAGTACCGACGTCCATTGTTCCAAATACAAATTAAAGTACCCAAAACCCTACAACAGTGAAGTAAAACAGTCCATGAAAGTGAAATAGCAGTATGTAGAATAGTAAAGCAACAG